>JAQQSE010000346.1:0-53716 GCA_035772565.1 Antheraea assamensis
GTTCAGAATATATTCTTACTACTCGAAGACAATTGATTGACCTTGTTTTCTTATATAAAACTTTGCATGGTATTACTGACTGCCCGCAGCTCCTACAAAGGTTTTCCATTAATACACCATACACATACCCTAGACACCCTATCAACCTACTTAAAACCCCAGTCATAAAAACTAATATGGGCTTAAATGCACCGGTATCAAGGCTGAGGGACCTTTACAATAAATTAGGCACTGATTTAGACATCTTTGGTGACTCGTTACGCACTTTCAGGGCGAAGGCATTATTGTTGCTGAGAGACATAAGTTTTAGTTCATAACAACTCATAAATTTTAATGTTATTATATATTTATTATTATGATTTTGTATTTTTGTGTTTCTTTTTCTTGATATTTTATGATAATTCCTTATTTACGGTTCGTTTTAATATTTTTGGCTTATGTTGGTCTGTATTTAGTATTTAGTTTAGTATTCTTTTATAAATAATTAATTTATAATTAATTTAAAATTGTCTACCAAATAGTGCATGCCGTGGCAACTTTTAAAGGCCGATATGCCTATAAATTGTTTGTATATAATAGTAATAGTTGTTTGGTGTATTTGGTCACTAGTTGTCCTAAATAAATAAATAAATAAACTTACAATTACCAACAAATGTATTTGAAAGAGCATTTCTGCAATTCTGCATTTCTTTGATTACAATTTAAAAAGCGCGTGCGGAATTGGGCATATACGTTAGTACTTAAATAATCTTTTAGAATGTGGTATACTAATTCTTTCACTCTGTATTTTCATGAATAATAATTTGTATCAACTGAATTGTGATTTAGGTAACGTATATGTACTTTATGTACCTCTGCCAATGTGTTTTCCAATGATCAGTGCCGTACTTAAGGCATGAAAGTGTAACAAACAAACAAATTAACTGTCTCATTTATAATATTAATAAAGCTATACAAAAAAAGGAGAGTAAATTACCTAAAAGCATCCAAACGAAAGGTTTTTTAAATGATATTTATGAAGTTATATCGAATTTTATTTAATAGTACTTTGTTCATGTTTACATTATCACAAGATGTTTTTTATTGTGTCAATGATTATCTGAATTTAAAGCCATTTTCTGTAATTTGCAAACATTATTTAAATCCGAAATTTGGATTCTTGGATTCTCGTAAAAGATTGAAGTTATTTATGGTATTATACACATTTGTTTATTGAAATATCAAATCATTCGTGGTAATTTGATTGGGCTTCGTTTATTAAGTGAATATAGTCGGCAGTTGTCCGGGACCGAGGGTCGTACGAAGCTGCGAAGCGTTCCGTTAGATCATTACCGATATGCGAATGGTGCCTGCCGCTATTTCAAAATGCCCTTCTGTCCGTTATTAATTACTCCAAGAACAAAAGCAAATGACTCGGTAGAGGTGATCCGGAGGGGTTGGTAGACGTTATCCATTCAACTGTTGTAGACGTCCGCGAAGAGAAATGTTCATTCACGATAGGAGAATTTATGACTTTGATTTACGCGAGACTTTTCACGTGGCGCCCTCAGCGCGGAGTTCCTCCATAAATAGGGAAGGGTCGCTTGACGTTTCGTTATTGTACGCTATAACGTCACGTTGACTTCACTATACACTTTCCATCGATCGTAATGAATTGCCAGGAAGTGAAAACACTCACATTTACATATGAAGCCGCAAACAAAAGCTAGTCCTTATATACATAAACAAGGAATATATTTACCATTCATTTAACTATTTATTATAACAAATAATTTTACATAATAGAATCAATATAGTAAACGTATGCGGAGATGTTGGCACAGCTAATTTGGTGCACAATAAAAAAAAATCGTGGGTACTGTGCAAAATTGCTTTTCATCTGAATGTGTTGTATGAATATTTCACTTGCTTAAGACATGTAGATTACAATATAACAAATATTATGTATTAAGTTTTTGGAGAATGCATAAGAATTGGTTTTTACTTTAAAAATATGATCAAACTTAGAAACTTCAACTATATGTAGTTCTTACTGTCGTCATGTTGTCTGGCTAGCGTTATACTGCCGGTTAGGTAGTTTTATCTCACACAATTTCAATTTTTCATCTGCGGCTGTCAGCTCGCCGCCGGCAGATAAGTAACGTCGCGTCGCGTCCCGCCGTAAAAGTTTGTTCACCGCCAGTTTGTTCGCTCCACTTCCTTTTATAAACTTTTTGTATGAGCCACCGGCGTGATATCAATAATTCTTACAATTCACGCTAGTATTGGAATGATATGAAGACCTTGGACGTATTTGTCAAAATTTTCACATAGACTTGTATACGGTATCATGACTAATAGATAGAGCGACTTGTTCGTATACCAATAGGGTAACTATTATAGGTTCAAATCATTTAGGTGCATAACAATTCTTGATGAATAAAATGATATAAATTATTACACAGAATTATAAAGATTTCTACACAAATATTTTATCCTACCACTAGTTAAACATATTTAAAATACTGAAATTTAAATTGAAAATATGCTGAGTCATTTAAAATTATATTTTTAAGATAAGTATAACACCAGCAAGAGATGAGAAAAAATATGCAATTTCTTATCATCATTATATCGTAGTAATTTTGGTTTCGCACAAAACCAATGTAACGATAAAAAAGACGTACTTTGGTAATATTTTGAAAGAAAGGATGGATTTTAATAATATTAAAAATATATACTACCATATAATGTAATGCATTTTCATAAGTTATACATAATGTAATAAAGGTGACATAAACATTTTAAATTATGGACAAAGAATTCATACTTCAGTTTAATTCATACGTAAAAATGTGTCTAGCCTTTGCTAGCTACTTGGTATTATTAGGAAAGTTAATTAAAACTCCGTTCTTAGTTTGAGTTAACCGAACTTTTACACTGATAACAACATTAATGAAACCTCGTCTGAATTTGGGCGGAGAGTGCCTGTGACAGAGGCGGGTGGCGCAAGGGCGGGCGGGGTCGTCCGTACTGGCAGTTTAGTTGTGCGGGTGCCAGTTCGCGTCGCGTCGCTCGAGCGAGGCTACATCGTCGTCGCGACGCCCGCTACACTATTACTACGAGCACTGGTGCGATCGTGACCTCTCGTACGGCCATAAATTCTGAACTATCTTTATGGACAATAATGGGGACCGCCGTTACCGTGAGGAATGCCAGACTTAAGAATGTGTTTAGTGTGTCGCGTGGTTGTGTTTCCGATTCATGTAATGTGTAATGGTTTTGATTTTCTATGGGTGCACAGGTTCATCGGCCGGTGCGATCCATCACTTATTGTTCAAAGAAAATAATCTTGATATTTTTAATAAAACTACTGTGATGCTATTTTGAATTATTTGGAAAATATAATAAATTTATAGAACGAAGTTTCCTATTGTTCATGATTTAATGACCATTAATCACTTTTATTATTATTTCTGCAATGAGGAGTTCATCAATTTCAAATTTCACCTGATAACTTAATTTTACACCATTACTTTAATACACGCTTAATTTTTGACATTTTAAATATTTTTATAACTTTTGTAATGGTTTTATATTTTTTTACTTTTCAGAATAAATTGTACTAGTAATCATTTTGATAAATATCTTAGGAATGAGTGTCGTCCTTTTTTATTTAAATTCAATTCTAATTTGGTGCGATCTTATAATAAAATAATGAATAATTAGCTGTATCTTGTATAAAAATACTTTGAAATACAATCTACTATTAATTTCAGCGTATTTATTCATGTTATTTACAAAACTTTCTGTCATTTAGAAAGAACTCGTTAACTTAAATACATTTTCCTTTCGTTTTATTCCATACAAAAAATAATACAATTTTCCGTGTTCTGAGATTTTTGTGAAAAAAAAACATAATCTATTTTTATCTTTATTTACTGTAGAGCGTAACGCAATATATTACGGTTTGTTCCTTCCATTTTATAAATCCGAAACAGGGATTAGATAACAGCGTCTTTAAGGTTTCCCTCGGAAATGTTTACAGGTATCTCAGATTTTATTTAATTTAAACATGAAATCAAGTAGCGTTAAGATTTTTATTACGATCGTATACATGTTGTTTTATATTATAGAGTTATTGTAGAATATCGTTTTATATTGCCGGAATATTACATAAAAATCGCGTAAAATTCAATAATATAATTTTTGTCTATATTTTAAAACATTATGAAGGTTTTAAAATGAAATACTTTAGTAAGCTTTAGCTTGAAAAAAAAACTTAATGTGATAATGTGTTGTATGACCTCAGTTTTCCCTTTTTTATTAGTCATTCCATCTTATAATTATCCTTTTTATTGGATTTGCTAAAAGTTAAAAATAATGGTCAATATGTTTTAAAGATGGTAATTATATTTCACTTTGAAATATATCATACTCTGACAAAGTTGTTATACCAAAACTTTACACTTTTCTATCTATGATTTGATTGAAAAACATCTAAAATTATTGTATATATTTTCCTTTGTTTCTTGTAACATTACATTTCAAATCCACGACAATAGTCATTAGTAGCTAAATGTTGTACGTTAAGCCTTACAAGCGATGCGTGGTTAATTTTATTTATTTAATAAGTAAGAATTAATATGCTCCCTGTATTAAAAATTATGGGTGCGGTTAAACTATACGGTGATAAAAGTAACGTTATATACATTCGGATATCTAGTTTTTGAATGCCAGTTAGTGTAAATTGATATAATTCGAATCGATGGTATTTTTTACTCAAACTGTAATTCGTTTTTGAAGTTATTTATGCCCAATCCAAATTACCAAAATAAAAATTAATAGCATAATTAGTATACTTAACCTATATTTATCTTATACGCTTTAGTCGTGGTGTTCGAACCGCTCAACGGTGGGAATGTTAGCTCAATGTCCTATGATTCTAGTCTAGTCAATGTTACCATATGGCCTTTTCCCGTTCCCCTAAACACAACATTCTTGAAATAAAAATAGCAAGAAAGTACATACATGACCAAATTTAAGAGTAGTAAACTTTTTTTGGTTTACAAAAATTAATGTTATATGAATGCGAATTCTGGCGAACGACTTTTTTCTAGTAAAATATGTTTTCACTTTCTTTACAGATCAAAAATAGTTATAACCCGCTTAAAAAATCTCTTTGAATCTCCGCGAATTGTTTTTTTTTCCAATTAATATAACGCTGAATTTAGGGCAAGACCCCCTGATCTGGCATTAATTGTCCGGGCATGTATAGATTGATAAGTTTTCACTGCTTCATTACTTAGTTTATGATACTATCAACTGACAATGTAGAAAATTACCGTGAGGTAATCTGAACGCCGTGATAATAATTGCTTTAATACTTCAATAATTGTGGGAAAAAAAATTAAACATTTTCGACATTTGGAATCGCTTTAGAAATATCATCTTAACTGGCTAGTTGCTTTTTATATCTTTGTAGATTTAGTCTTTGGTACTATTTTTATCTGATTTTAAATGACAGTTCGGTTGAGACGGTATAAAGTTATAAATTATCAACAAAATTGATACTTTAAAACTACGAGTATTTACGACTATTAGACAATACAATTGAGATGTATGCCTATTATTATACTACCTTTCCTAAGATTAACTATATATCATGTTCGTATTAAAAAACTATTACAAATTCAATTAGCTAAAAAAATTAATAAATTGTTCGTATATCTCATTCGTGTCAATATTACATTTTTATTTCTGTGAAGGCCTAATAAGCCGGCAGTGTAGGTCAGTTCGAATAAAAAAAAAACATTTTTATTTCATGTATAAATTGGTTTGTACAATATTGTACATACTAGATATTTATTCGCAACAATAACCTTGTCGAGATTGATCAAGTACGGGTCTTAATAATTTTCTTGTAAAATAACCTATATTTGAATAGAAAACTAAGCGTTTAAATATAAATTTATATAATAATAGATGTTATTCGCAACTTCACTCGCGTTAATGCAGATTTGATCTATCCCTTGGGAATAGTATATTTTTTCTCGATGAAAGTCCCTTTGACAAGGTATCACTGACAACATCTCATGATAATTGATTGAGTCTTTAACACGCGTGAAAGCGTGACATACAAACTCATTTTCACATTTACATTATTAGTAGTTACAATAATTCACTAATTTAATTTTAATTTCACTAACACAATTACAATAATTCATGATAATTCATTGGGTAGTTAAGGCATGAAAAACAAACAAATACATTTTCGCATTTATAATATTTGTAGTTACAATTATTATGGCTGATTTCGTAGTATAATATTAGTACATCTTGTACTATACACGAAGAAATAAATGTTAATCTAATACACTGAGTTTTGCGAGAATAATTATTCTTCACATGGTACTAAAATGCTGCGCAAATACTTTCCACTACACACGAATAATAGGTATAGCTCAAGCACTAAAACAGCGCGCGTACGTTACGCTTACGTTGCGTTGTCGCTTGTCGCTCGTTTATGTTCGCGTACAGTGTGGGTGTTTCACTATGTTATTTTGTTAGACTGGACATTCGCGTGCGTCAACGAGAACTGTGCTATTCAACTTGTTATTTGTGGATTTGCAGTTGTATTCGACGTTAACGTTGAATTATTTTTAACCTATTTTCCAAAATCTTGTCAATTGAAAGGTTTAATTAATGTAAAGTATTGGTCAATTTTTTTATTATGCGGTGAAACCGGTGTGTAAGTTTCGGATTTCAAATTAAGAGAAGTATTCAAATTTATATATGCGACAGGTGTAGTCAGAATTGTGCAGGATATGCGTTGTATTTGATATGGCAAACATAAAACTATTAATTATTTTGAAAAAAAAACAGTATTTAGTAATAGGAATGTATGTCATGAAAATTCTTTAAACATATGAATAAGGACGAGGAAAGTGTTTTTATCAATGACTTTTTTCAAAGATCGTTAAAATCAAGATTGTAATTGCACAAAAGTATGTGATAATTTTTGTTTTTCTGTATAATCTAATATATATCTTGATTAATGTTTTAAAAAGCACAAAATTATGATTTTATCATTAATTTAGTGTACACAATAACAAAAAATATTTATTATAAAACAAAATATAATGTTTTATCTGTAAAAGTATCATGTTAATATTCATGTACCCCGCACGCTATACATGTTGACACTGCAAAATTAATAAAAACAAAAGTATACGAGAGAAATTTCGCTCACGTAGTTTATGCTCCTATTACACTTCAGCCATATTTTATGATCCCCTGATGACTGCCGCGGGCTATTTTTTATGAATAGGCTATGATTAAAAGCGCTTCTGAGTCACAATAGAAAATTATTATTATTGGCATTTAATTTATTATATCATAATAATGTAAGTTATTATTGTATTTTGTTATGTCGTAAAACATTACTTGTCATGTATATAACGTTGAAGAAAAATTGAAAATATGTTCCTAGCCAATCATTTTTAAAATAGAAATAAATTACACAGGTACGAGTACGTTTTACGTATATGTTTTTACGTCTGCAAAATCCGTTTTATTGGTTATACTATATCTAAGTCTGCTGGATTAATAAAGATTAATTGCGTCATTTTAACTGTTACGTATTCACCAATTACTAACATTATTTTAATATTGGTATAAAATAAACTGATATTACAATATGTATTGAAGCCGTAATTTCGTATTTTCAGTAAAGAATTATCTACCAATTCAAGGCCTGAACATCAATGTAGTCCGGTTAAACTGTAGAGGCCTTGCCAGGTCAACAGTGTAGACAATTCGAAAAAAAAACTATAATCAATTCTAAGAGAAGTTGCTAAACGAAAATATTAGCTACCGCTTACAATAGAGAATGTGTCCTTGTACCAACTTTAACTATGTTAGTCATGCAAAGTTGAATTTAGGCAATTTGAATCAATAATATTACGTGGCATTACTACAATTGCCAGAAACGAGTTAAAAGCTTTGACCTGGTGGTAATTAACAAGTATATTAAGTCATGACAATGTCAACATCTTTTTACTAAACTCTTAAGCAGTTCAGGTGAAGAAGTATATTTGTGCGCAATTAAATTGAAACGTCTATTTTTATATCACGTCTTATGGTAGATACCTATTCATTAAATAATAATTTAATTCTGTTATTATGAAAAGTGAATTCTTTGAACACAACTACTATATAACGATTTTGGCTTATTTTTAATTTAATTAATTAAAACGGATTATCCTATTAAGAGTCGGGATTCACACAAAACTTTGTTTCCGATTCGTTTCAAAGGTCAATGCACCTCTGTAAAAAAGAATAATCGTTTCGTCGACAAAGAGTAACATACTATATTGAAATTATATGTTACCATCGATATTTGACAGTTTCTTATTCTAACCCAAGTTTCTTTTCTCATAGACGAATGTAACTTACACGCTGGAATCACAAGATAAATACAGTTCATTAAACTTAAAGTAACTTATTCATTCTTGTTACAAGTTGTTTATCTACAATGTAGTCCTTAACAGGCGTGAGACAGAAGTAATAATACAAAAGACAAATACTACCGCTGAACAAGAAAGGGTAATTGATGTAAACAGATGTTTTGTTATACTCTATAACTTTCAACTGCTGAATTTAACACATAACAATATAAATAAACTTTATATATCTACTCAGCCACGTACAGAAGTGGGAAAGTTCGTTTTATTTACAATCATGATTGTGTTACTCTTTGACAAAACCAACATTTCAACACAGACGTTTAACGTTAATAGCATCATAGTAAGCTAAACGGCAATTCATTTACAGCGATGATGTTTTCAACACTGAAACATAAGCTCAAATGAGGCGATTAAGCGTTGAAGATGAACAGGCCGGGCTACGAGTATACCGTGCCTACATCCACAAAATATTACGTGAGTAATAATCGTCCACCGCAGTACGAACGTGGTTATGGACAACTGGCGACAGACCCTCTATACAGCCCAACTTCACATCCTCTGTCCAACTATGCAGACGTTTATGAGGGTAATAACGATACGACGCTTAGGGCAGAAGAAAGACACTGGTATATAGAGAACCATAAAAATCTACAGTCGAATTACGAAGTAAATGATATTTTACCTCAAGATGCCAAAATTAAAAAAGAGGAAGAGAAAAAAGTGAAGTATCGATCAGAAGATCAGATAATACTCAGGCTCGTCAGCGTCGGAAAGAAGACCGTTGCTCATGTGAATGTTGGCCTACTACGGATAACAATATTGTACAGGAAGGTACTGGAAATGAAACAACAAGATCAATTTCTGGGGTAGATATAGTCGCCTCGTACGGTGTTTACGGAAATCCTGATGATGAAAATTCTGGATTTGCACGATTATCTGATAAGAAAAATGCCTACGGACAAGGAAGTGAAGCCCCAGTTCAAGGAGTGATAGTGAACCAACAAGGGAACAGTGCGGTTGTTCGATCAAATTCACAATCGGAGACGTTTTGTGGCAAATGCTGCGGATGGTCAGCAAACCCTCCAGCAGCAAATTCGGAAGACTATTGTTGGATACACTACTGCCGGCCTGCACTAATCGTCTTACTGCTTTTATTTTTTTAATTCTTCTGGGAGTTTCGACCGGATTCTTATTGACAAATAATTGTAAGTATTGTTTTTTAACGTATAATTATTTTTTAAATAATTATTTTAACCTTCTTACTCGATTTTTATGTATGATATCTTCCTTAAAGAAGATCATTTGAGTGTCTTTGACTGAAACTTAGTTTTTTTTAGCTTTAATTGCTTTAGTTAGTTATAGTCTAAATAATAAAAAAATACAAGGATATAAATATTTTTATGAATAGAAAAAATTTAAAGCAATTTTTGTATGAAGCTGATTTAAAAAATATTTTTAACTTGGAATATTTGATATTGCAATTACAAGGGAAGCCAATTTCAGAGTTAACACATATTTATATTTTATGGTATTTAAAATATTTCGAAAAGCGTTAAGGTCTGTAAGTGCATCGGCGATGCAATCAGCTCTCTCACTAAACCGATTAATTGAATGAAGTCGATCATTGTCGTCCAGTGATAAAGCCGATCGTCACTACATGAAGTGACGTTCGTTTTACACTCGTAGATATTTTTCATTTCATTCCAACCACAGAAATCCCGTGGATAATGTTTCAATACAAATAAATGCACTGTTTGAGCTCAGCGGCTGTATAAAATTAAACGGCATTTTATGTTTAGTATTTTAATTTTGTTTTGTGTTTAAAATTTTATGAATTTCCGAAATACGTATACGTACGTACGTATGTACGTATATTATAATAATACTTAGTTTTTATTTAATTTATGATAAAAAAACAAATACATATACAAAATAAAGTGGCAGTCACGGGACGCTTAGCGCTTAGAGAAATATTTAAGTTAATATTAGAATTTGTAATTAAAACGTGTCAAGTAAGCAGCTCACACACAAAAGGTTGAGTTTGGTGCCATAGAAGGGGCCATGACGGCATAAGAGAATGTCATGCCGTTTACCGTGACGGTAGACTGTTCGATTTCGTTGCCAATAAGCGCCAATAGATATTTACATACCTTTATATATATATAACTCTTCTTAACCGATTGGACACAGATATGTGTTGACAGATGTGGTCACAGATTTTGTTAATTTAAGATAACATCCGGTAAATAGTATCAATCTACTGTGATATTATTATTTTTTTTAACATTTCTATACGAAATACTTAATTCTCAGAATTGTAATAAAATAATTATAGTAATACCTGTTTATATTTTTTATTCAGTCGTCTTGTTCGACTCACTACTTAATTTCAGATTAAATATAATAAAGAAAGTTGCTACAAATTCTCCAAGAACATGAAATTAACTTAGTCGTAACTGGTAATTTACAGAAATCACGATTAACTATTTTATAGTCAATTATCAGTAATTCCTATACATTTTAGACATAATTTTATTTTGTGGTACCTACTGGTATTTAACTCTGTATATTACTACAGTAATGGTTCATTATCCTTTAAACAATATTTAGTTTTTCTGCCAATTACTTACATAAATTTAATACTGAACGGATCATATAAAGTGTGTCCGATTGGCTATTTAAAATTTAAAGTTGATTTCATTTCACTAAATGGAAAGTTGTGACTGTATATGGTTTGCGTGCTCCGTTTCGCTCGTTTTTCTCTCTGGGCAGAACATTAATTTTAGTGGCACTCCTACATCAGACAGGCGGATTTTTAAATTGCGGTATATCCATTTAAACTACAGGAGTCGTTTAAATATTTAATAATGTATAAAAAATGTCTATTTCCTAACGATTTTTAATTTCTAAGCTATTTGTTAAAAATCTCTTGTATAATATATTATAAACTTCTTTGTGTTTTTAAAGTGTTGTAAACTATTATTTCATTTTAATATAGAAGTGTAAATCAGCTAATATACTGACTACGAAACGAACCTGGAAAACTACACTACCCTTAAAATCTCAATAAATTTCATGAATTACAATGAATGTATTACAAATAGAAGATTTGTTGATTATTTTTAAATTTATTTGAAATAGGCCTTGGAACGTTATATTTCACGGTTGTGTATACTAAAAAAAGTTATATTGATAGAGTATGAGAGTTAAAGTAAAAATAATATTACTTAGGTATACGAGAATGTCAACCACCTTTGGAAGCTGTTTTATATTAATAAAAGAAAAATAAGTATTTCAGAATTGCGTAGGTAGCAATGCTTTGTTATCGATGAAGTATTTTAGCACACTTTGTTATTATATTCGACAACAGTGTTCTTTTAACTGTACCCGCGAATAATATTTCCATATCACTTTCCTTTTTATCTAATTATTTGAAATTGAAAATGAAGCGGGCGTGTTTCCGTAGAAACTTTGAGGCATATCAATTCACTGTTAATTAATTAAATGTGCTATGTCGCTTGTTAATATTTTAAACTTTTAGCAGTATTATTATCAACGAATGAGCATTAAAAATCTTTATAATAATTTTATTTCGTAATGAAGTTGTTCAAAGAAATTCGGTAAGTCATCTGAAATAACAGATAATGAATCTTCATGCCAAGTTTTAGTCAAAATTACGAAAAGAGTATGTATCTTTATTTATAAATAAAACACATGGCATATTATTTTATATAAATTGGCGTTTTCCTGAAAGTTACTTAATTGTAATTAAATGAATTAAGCATGACTTCGTGTATAATTTTCCATACATTACGTTCCGTTTAGTAGCCAAACCCATTAAATGGTCACAAATATAATTGTGTTAACGTGGTTACAAAATAATATAGTTCGAATACGTAAAAGCTGTATAAAGATTGTAACTGTAATGAATCTCCGATTTGTTCTACTTACCAGTGTTGCTGGGTGTTACTACAATTTCGCTGGCTTCGTAGCTATATCTTCTTCAAGGACCATTCTTCAAGTTGACCAAGAACGTGCCCTTTGGTATTGATTAAACGTTGAATTTATTGAGGGTTCACGATAAGGAGGGTTATTCGATGATCTTACGTTGCGGTATATAGCATGATAATGTCCGTGTACTAGTCATGGTGCCGATACACGTTTATGAGAGGGCTGCGTTAATGAGGGTTTTGGAATATCGATAGCCGTTCAGTAACTTGCGTCATGGTATCCACGTACAGCTCATGGCGTATATAAACTGTCGCTAATGGCAAATAGTTTTCTACGGGCTCATAGAAAAAGATGACAGGGATAACCGTTGAAAAAGAAAATATGGTGGCTTGAATTAGAATATACATATGCCAAGTATGGGGCCCAAAAACATTGTTAAAAATTTTACGAATAATTTACTTTCATGTTTAAAATTATAAGTTCGAAGGTTCGTTTAGACGATTGATAATTGTAGAGAATTATAGTCTTTATAAAAGTAACTGATATTTGAGTACTATTGTCTTAAAATAGGTTGCTAAACTAAGATTTACCAGTACTCTTTTGCTTGTATTAACATTATCGTTGCGAATAAATTTCCACGAGCTGTTTCATTCCATACTCGTGGAATATTGAGTCTCAAAATATTGAATCGCACGCAATAACCGATAGCAATATTCGAATCAGTTTATTTACGTACATATGTATATACAAACGTATACGGTACCTACATATTGCTACAATCGGAGAGTTATTTCAAACTCCATAGCAATAGATTGTCCAAAAGTCGAATAGTACTTTTTTTACGGCGAAATTAATTTCCACCGACGCGGCGCCCGTGCCGCAGCGGAGCTCGGAGAATTACTCACATTCAACTTTAGCTTTGAAGCGGAGCGCGAATGGCTAATCGATCGATTAATTGTCACGCCGTTTGAACACAAAATTCTGGTGAAGCTTAGTAGTAAGCGATCGGGTTCCGCTCGGGTAGAAATATCTAGAAATATTTATTTGTGCGATATTATTTAGTAACTAAAATCAAATGTGATTGGTACTATAATAAATATTATTAGATTTACCTACTGTTAATAACAGTGTGATTGTATAATAACCTGAGTAAATTCACATTAAAGTTTTAAGGTTACTATTGCCACTTCTTTTTTATTTATCTAATTACCATGAATATTTCTTACTTCCTTTGCTTAATAATTTCACATAACCTAAATAAATAAAAATCAACTGCCAAATGCATATAAGCGCATCACTTTAAAACAGTTACATCTACCCATTACGCTAATGTTTTTATTTTGTGTTTGTAACTGTCAGGTGTGTATGAAAGAATATGTTTGAAAAATCGTACGGAATAGTGAACATATCGTGTTAAAAAAATTCCATATAAAAAGTGAGTTAGTGAGTGAGAAAGAATCTTCAAAAATTTTGACAGAATTGACAAACTGACGTTTAGTTGCCAATTATTTCATTACATGTTCATACTGTAAAGGGAAAGTTTGCTCTCATTTTTATCATTATTACAACTTACAATTGTGTCGTTGGAAATAAGGTCATTAAAGTTTTTTTTTAATTATTGAATCTTTTGGTCACAATTTCACCTGATTTTAAACGAAAATATGAATGTTGGTTCGAGGAGATTATTTTGCAAATTTTATGTTTCTTTCTTACTTACGATCTTTCTTAATGTCAACAGTACTAATAATTCTAGTTAGCGTATTAGAACTACTGTAAAGCAATTTTTTTAACTTAAATCGAAAAAATGTTAATTGTCCTACATGCTTAGATCCCCGGATTGTTTTGCAGAGGATTGATGCAGATAGCGAATATATTATTATATCTGGTAATTATTTGTATAAAGTTTCCCGATCCTTAAACAGACACTTGAGACTACTAATAATTACATTTGTTTTGGCGTATGTATTAACAACAGTTCAATAACCGATCATTTTATCGGTCGTTTCATATTATACATTAATATTAATGTATTATCAAGAAAACAATGATTTTGTTTGATGTCATAATAACTCCAACCGAATTTTACAGTATTATCACTTTATTTACATAATGTCCATCTGATTTTGCGAAGTGTAAAAAACGCGGGTAATCAGGATAGCGACAATATAGAATACGATTGATTACACGAAACAATTCATTTTAAACAATGTGAGACACCGGCTTTTATAGACAAATCATGCAACGAACTATTTAATAAATTATACTGAACACTTATATTACCCTTTATACGGAAATACTAATCAATGGAAATTATTATTAATTCTAATGAACAAAAATCATGTCAAAATACTATTTTTAATTACTGCTTTCTACGCCGGAAGTCTGTAACAGAAGTCTCATTCAAGGAGTATTTTTAAAATACACTTGCTTGTCTTAACATTAAAAAAAATGTTTAATTTAATCAATACTATATTTGTTAATTATATTTGACATGTTTCAAAGTTCAATATAATAAAGCTCAACTAAACCCATAATTACTAAAATAACCATTGATAAAAGTATAAATGTTTATATTAATATGAATAATTGGCGGCTTCAAGTTGTCTTTTTCACGATTTAATTTAATTTAAATAATAATCTTCTTTCTGAATGAAAAAAAAATTATATCTCTTTATATTTAGTCGCATGACGTTGTACAGTGATATGATTTTTTAACATTATTTAAAATAGCATTTATTAACAATTTGATTAATGTGTGAACTTAAATAAGTAGTAGGTACTATAGAATCGAACAATAAAATATGGTATACCGCCGAAGCCGCATGTTAAAAGGCTTTATCATGATCTCTATCGTATATATTCATTATGTATTATGGACGTGAAATTAAATAGATATAGCTCGATATAAACACTAATGACTCGAAGCGAGCGTTTCAATTGTTGCGAGATTAAGTCGAATGCGAATGGAACTGAAAACGATTCATACAACGAATCTAGTAGATGAGGCTGGTGTAGCTCCACAACAAATTGAAATTGATACTATCGGTGGGCAGAGACGTGCGGATATTACGGGTGCCAGGCGCAATCACGCACTACCTCCCGGCTATCGGTAGGTGGTCGCCGTGTCTAATACTTTGTTACGACTACGTAATTGCCACTTTTAGTATTTGTAACATAACATTGCTCCATATTCTATCCTTACCTGGAAATAACTATAAGAAAACGCAGCTTCATATGAACTTTAAAAATATAAGAAAATTGAGAAAAATATAGAAACACAATATTAGTTTATATTGCAATAATAAATAAAAATTGTATTAAGATCCTTTTTGACGATTAGATCGTTCACAACTTTACAAATATTTCGTACCTAAGTATAATACATTCACATCTATATAACTGTCTCTGTTGTTTACACAGAAAAAACGTATTTACATTTAATTTATACTCAGTCATACTCAATTAAATGGTTAATGATCAGTACGACGTCAACATTTATGATCACTTTTTTAGCACGAAAATTCTTGTTAATAGTAGAATTAATATTTGATATAACACCGTTTAATTAAAATGACTTAATGAAAGTGACCTATATATTGGAAATACTGAAATATCCATTTAAATATAGACAGATTAGATTCAACTAAATAGGCATTTAGTTTTAGGGTTAATTATTACATTCGTAATTATTTGAGGAATTTTGATTGATATAGTAATTGTCTCTTCGTTATATATACCATATGTCTATTATCTAAGTTCACGATTGATAAGTTATTCTAAATAATCAGCTTGCAGTATTAATAAAAATAGTAACAAATTTAATTCAATCAATATTAATTATTTTTAAGATATGCTATCATAATAACTAACATCTATTGAAATACCACTGAGATAATTAAGTTTTCGTGTGTAATGAGATATACCAAATGCAACGTAATTTATTACACGTATATGTACATAATCTTTAACGGTCTTATATATACCAGAATCTTTATTGTAAAACTCCATTAAGAACTGGTTTAAACGTATCAAGGACTTTAAATGATATGTAATAATACGCTGAACAACATATCCATCCTGGTCGATGTCGCCGCCGGGCTAAAGTATAAAAGGTGGTGTTTTATTAATAGTGGGGGGGTTTGGAGTCTCGTTTGAGCAGCGGCCGAGTGCGCACGCGCCCGCTCGCAGCTCTGACGGTCCGTTTAGTTCGGCAACTCGCGCGCAGTTGTCGGATATTTTCGTGTGTGTCCGGAAGTTTAGTGTGTTCGAGCGGCTACTGTCGATCGTACGCTCTTTTCAGAGCGACGGTGCACCTCCATTAGTGCACCATTTAAACCGCACTTTTCGGTGCGAAGCCGTGCACACTGTTTGCAGTGCGTCGAGTCGCCGTGCTACGCGTCGTGCCTCGTGCTGCGCTTCGAGAGTCGTGCAGCGCGTCGTGTGCCGTGCAGAGCGTCGTTCTTCGCGCCGCGCCGTGTGCAGTTTTTGAAGAGAAGATTCGCGTTCGCGTCGCGTCGCGTTTTCCCTTTGGCCCGGACACGGATTGTCCGTTAGATTTGAATTAGGCGCACCCCCCTGCCCCTCAGGCAGGGAGGTTAGTCATGTCTACCCCCGCGACCCCGCGTGCCCATCCGGCCCTTCCGGCCGTTGATGATACCGTCCACCTCGAAGAACTGTTGCGCTTCCACATGTTCGTCGAAAAGGAAGACCCGAATCTCGTCACGGAATACAATAGACTCCGGAAAGTCTACGCGCGCAACCCTCCCGGTAAGATACCGCGTTGTTTCTCCGCGAACCCTTTCGCGAATCTCCCGGACGACCCGTTCACGAGGTACTCGGAATTCGATTCCGATGACGACTCTGACATGGACTACGATACAGTCCCCGCGACCGCGCCCGCGACCGTGCCTGCGCCCGCGACCGTGCCTGCGCCTGCGCCCGCGACCGTGCCTGCGCCCGCGACCACGCCCGCCGATGACGACGGTTTCACAACCGTCACGCGCCGCGGTAAACGCCCACGCGCCGCGATTCAGACCGATAGCGACTCTGCTGCGGGACGTCCGACCCCAAAGCAGCCCAATATAGGTGGCGCTCGGGTGCCCCGAGCCTCTCCCACGCCCTCTGCCGCGAATTCGGCTCGAGCCTCGGCTGCGGAACCCGCGGTCGCGGCCAAGAAGCCACGCCTACCGCCTCCCGTCACCTTCCGTGACAAAGCTCGATGGGTAGAGATTTCTGAAGACCTTAAGTCGAAGGAAATCGTCTACAAGTCTGCCGTCAACACTGTTGCCGGCATTTCTATTCGTGTCTCGACCCCCGATGAGCATCGCGAGCTCACCAAATACTTCAGGGAGCGTAAGCTCCCTTTCTTCACCCACGCGCTCGAGGAAGAGCGCCGCCTCCGTGTCGTCATTCGGGGAGTTCCCTCTGAGCTCACCGAATACGACATCTGCGATTGTCAGGACTTCCCAGTCCGGAGCGTGCAGCGCATGCGCCACCCCCGTACGAAGGCCCCCTTCAACCTGGTGTTGGTCACTCTGGACCGCTCCTTGGAAGGCAAGGCTATTTTCAGCCTCAACTCAGTTTGCGGCCTGTCCCCTGTCTACGTCGAGCTTCCTCGCAAGTCCCAGGTACCCTCGCAGTGTCACAACTGCCAGGTGTACGGTCATTCCGCCCGACACTGCCACCTGCGTCCCAGGTGTGTCAAGTGTCTCGGGGATCATTCCACTAAGGAGTGCCCCCGCACTCCCGAATCCGTCGAGCCGCCGAGCTGCGTCCTCTGCGAGCAAACGGGTCATACCGCGAACTATCGCGGGTGTCCCCGTGCGCCTCGCTCGACCTATCACCGTCGCGGCGGTCGTGCGACCCGGTCCAGGGCGCACGGCCCGCCGACTCGGACGAATCGGCCTCCGCCTCCGCCCATACAAAGCCAGAAGGCTTTCCCCGAACTGCCGGGCACCTCCAGTGCGCCGGCAGCATCCGCCACTCCGCCGAGCGCGCTCTCCTGGCGCGTAAGGCCTTCCCCACCAGCTCCCTCGGCTCCTAAAGCCAAGCCCCAGCCCCCAAAGGCTCTGTCCACTCCTGCGCCACCTATCGCGGTTTCAGCTTCGACCTCCGGTATAGACTGGATAGCTCGCTTACTCTTGGTACACGATGTACAAGAGATAATCGCATTTAACGCGTTAGTTAATAGTACGTCTGAGCTCGGGCTCTTAAACGCTATCTCCGCTTTCCCGGCCGTCGCGACCACGGTACAGCAATTAACCCGCGCCGCGCATAAATAAATTCGCGTAAATCAAAATATCAGATCGAACCCGCGTGTTCATACATAATAGACCGATATATTAGGATTTGTTACGTAATTATTTAGTTAAATCGGCACCGTGCCGTTGTACTTTATTTTTTAGCTCGATTCCCTCTCAAAAGATGCGTGTTTGCGCCCACGCCCGCGACTCTCTCTGCTCACGCCTCCGTGAGCGGGGGGTGAAGATTCGATCCCGCACACTCGTCGCGATTTTTCTTGTAACTGCTCGAGCCTAGGTAGTCCCTCGGTGTGGAGCCCTCGAGTATGTTACTCGCGCGAATACAGTGATTTACACATGTTCTACACTTACACGATCACCCCACACTCTTGCACATCTAGGCACTCAGTGGTGGGCTGTTTTTTTGCCCTTTTCGGACTGAAATAGGTCACGTAACACATTAGTCAGATACCAAATACACATATACATTCGTGAAACATGCATGGTCACACATGCATTTTTCACGAATTCATATATGAGTATTGTATGGATAGATAGCTTAGCTAGCTTAGTTAGTTCGGGAATCCGGCGACAGCTCAAGCCGAGGTGCACCGAGTGCCCTTGAGATGTTTCGCCTAAAAACAATCGGGTGAGTGCCCTAAGCGCTCCCCTTAGTAGTCCGGTGGAACTGTGAAGGCGGAATAAGCCGGCAGTGTAGGTCAGTTCGAAAAAAAAAAAAAAATTAATAGTGGCTTCTTTACGACCGTGTTAGCTGTAATACCTATGTATGATTCATTACAAACTGAAGCAAGGAAAGGCGTCCTTTGAGACATAATTCAATACCTTTTGTGCATATTTTTTGTAACCCTATACTTATTAGGGTGAAACGTTCGTGATATGGAACCATTAGTCAAAATATCACAGTATAAATCTGTTTGTCATACAGAATTATTAAAAGTCCAGTATACAAATGTAACGGTGTTATTATTTTAAAAAAATGTAAGTAAACCGCTGTGGACGGTTTGATAATATGGTAAAGATATTATTATTGTATTGATTTTATCATTAATATTTCATCATAATGGGATAATTCTACGTAACGGTAATGGAATAGATTTAGTTTGGATATTCGTAATGTAATTTTGACATATTTGAAGATAGTTATTGAATAACAGTTGACCCGGCCTCGAGCCGTATTATGTTGGTATCATTAAGCGAATATTGAGTAAATATTAGCTATGAAAATACGCTACAACCACCTTTGACCAAAATGATCACATTCAAATAGGTATAATATACATTATGAGCGGTTTAATAAATATAACGTATACCTATATTATACCTCTCTGGGAAGATAATAAAATTACTTTATTAGATATATTTTTGTATTGTTTTACTCACAGGCAAATGTGGTAACATTTTATTAGCAATATCTAAAAATGAAAGACATTCACAATACATCTTATTTTATTGTAATAATAGATTAGTGTTTTATCATAATCGCATCTGATATTAAATGACGATGTTACGAACGCAGTCGTAAATAATCACGACTCCACTCTTAGGATCGAATGTTGAGTATGTAATGTAATGCATCTATCAAAATGTAATCATAACTGTTTGGCAAAAGATTTTCTATTTGAGAGTAGTACAGAATAAGGTAAAAAGATGTGATATTTACTTTTAATTTTTAATATACTCAGTCGTAAATAATTACGTCTCCACTGGTCGGTTCGAATGTTGAGTATGTAATGTAATGCATCTATCAAAATTTAATCACAACTGTTTGGTGAAAAATTTTCTATTTGAGAGTAGTACAGAATAAGGTAAAAAGATGTGATAATTGCTTTTAGTTTTTAATATACTCAATCGTAAATAATTACGTCTCCACTCTTTGGTTTAAATGTTGGGTATGTAATGTAATGCATCTATCAAAATCTAATCATAACTGCTTGGCAAAATATTTTCTATTTGAGAGTAGTACAGTTTTTTTCGAACTGTCTACATTGTTGACCTGGCAAGGCCTCTACAGTTTCACCGGACTACAGAGTAGTACAGAATAAGGTAAAAAGACGTGGCAATTACTTTTAATATACTCCTTTTTTCATCTTCTCATTATTAAGCCTTCCCATATGTAGGAGATTGGCACTGGCATATCATGAACAGTACAGCAAAAAATTCTGACTTTAATAATGATAAACTAATCTTATTAAATAAACTATGTAATATGATATGATGAAGTCAACGATGACAATTTGATGATATATGTCTTGATTTGATACAGCATTTGTATAATTTGATATTCTGAAATATCATCCGTGATACAACTCTCCTTTAAAGTCAATTTAACTACGAATAAAATTCGAAATTTCACAGACTGGAATATAAAAACCGTTTAAAAATTCACTTTGTGACATGGGCAACAATGTTCCCCATTTGCATAGGCGGCGATTTTCTAAACCTTACCCACATGCCGCCGTCTAGCGTTGTACGACGAGTACACACAACTATCAGATTCATTTAACACGTGACTGGCGACGAGCGTAGTTTAATAGGCTCGTATATGTAGAGGACAGGAGCGGTTCACGTCAACCAATTTGCAATAAAACAATAAATCGGATGGTCGATTTTAAAACCTGCCGAATTCGTAATTTGTTCTTAGATTCGATGCAGTTTAAATATATTGGAATTATTTACGGATAATTCAATATTATTTATACCAAAAAAATATTTTAATTTCGGAAATTGAATGTTCAATTATTTTCAAATTATTCATGTTGTGTAATATTTTCTTAATACATAACATTGTGTAATATTAATAACCAGAGATTTGATACAATTGCGTAATTAATAAGCAAAATTAATACACATACTATATATGATCTAGAATACAGAGTTCGTTATCTGGCAGAAGAACAGGATATTTATAATATAAGAGAAGAAACAGGAAAAGTGCGACGAAAAAATGGCCTAAAATTTTTATTAACGTAATAGAAAAATCTGATCTAATTCCCATAATCATCTTTAGCATTATCCGCATAATGGATATGAAATAAAAACGCTTTTTAAGTTTAGAATTGAGCTCCGTACACGGTAGGTATTGTATTTGCATAACATTAATCTTCTAAACCTCTAGTCACATGGTGGCGCGCCGTCGAGTGATTGCATAATTTAACTTCATTTTTCCCCCACTGTACTTATTAGGGACGGTGAAAATAGGCTGTGTATAAAATCGAATTCTTTGTAACAAAAGAGCATATCTCGTTATTTTTATTGAAACGTGAATAAAAGGTGCTACTTTGCCTGATGTAGAACAGAGTACAATGCAAAAACAGGTGTGACCACTGAAAGATTAATTTATCCACTGGTCGCTTCTGTCATTTATTCAGTCTATTATAACTCACCAGCAGGTGGTGCTACCACACTTCTGTAGAATTTAACCGATCGTCATAAGAATTGGTATGAACAGATATTTGAAAACGGAGAATATATATAAATTAAGCATTATCGATTTTGCTATAATTCGAACAAAGGCATTATAACTCAATGGTTAACGTATTCGGACACCGCGTTGATACACGTGAGTTCGAACCCTTGCGAATGAGCCATTGCCTTCAGTGAAGAAAAACCATATGAAACCATAACATGATGATAGAGCTTTTGCTAACCTCGCTTGTCTAACAACCTATACCACTCTCATATTGAAAATCTGGCGTTAAGCACCGGCAGTTGCACTTCAGAGCCAGTCCCTTTTACTAGGGTTAAGTTAACTTGCTTACCATCTTGGACCATTAAGATCAGACGATATCATGGTTAACGCTAAACATATAAAGAATATAAAAAAAACAACTCATTATTACAACAAATAATAAAAATCGCGTGGCAATCTGCAGGAGGACAACTACTAATATTATAAAACCCAAGAAATTGTTACGATTATTTACCAGTCACATTAGAACAATTCTTCTTGGTTTCAAATCAAATCAAAAATACTTCATTCAGTTTAGGCCCTGTGAAGGCGCTTAAGATCATCAAAAAAACCACCGGTTCAGAAAACAACCCAGTCTTCGAGAAAAACCGGCAAGAATCTCGATCGGGTTTATGTTTTTAACATACATATTGAATAACTTGAATTTTATAATCCATAGTAGAAAACTATCTCACATCACGCTACGATTCTTAGGTGCGGAACAATTACCATACGAAACTTAAGGTCAGAAATGACGCAAGCGAGAATGAAAAACTAGTTAGCCACCCAACGTAAATCAAGAATTACCGAGAAACACAGAGTTGTGAATACCTATTTTAACATATAATATCAACGAGATTCTATGAAATTTATTTCTTTTAATCTAACTGTATCGATAGTAGTTCAACCTATGCGACAAGTACGAATTTACCCATAAGAACTTGCATATGGTGTTTGTTGACCTGGAGAAAACATATGATCGGGTACCCCGAGATGTAATGTGGTGGGCTCTAAAAAAGAAAAGTGGGCCTAGGAAGTACTTACAACTTATTCGTTGGTATTCGTAACTTATACATCCAAACCAAAACACAACTTGGGTACGAGGTTGGGACTTACCGATAATTTGGATATGGCTTTATGTTTGCATCAGGGTTCAGTTTTAAGTTCCTATTTATTCCTTCTTTTTATGGATGCACTAACATCAGACATAAAAGACAAGGCACCTTGGTGTATGATGTTTGCCGATGATATCGTTCTTGTTGGAGGAAATGCTGCCGAGGTCCAGAGTAGATCATGCGAATGGCGAGAAAAATTGGAGAGTGTTGGTTTGAAGATATGTAGAACAAAAACTGAACATTTTTTTAGCAACTTCGGGGTCTATACAGATTTTGTCATATAATCTCAAATAGTGTAATCTTACTAGTTTGCTCCAATTATCTGTACCTTGGTTCATTTATTCAAAATAACGGTGACAGTGACAAAGACGTGAGGAATAGGATAAATGCAGAGTGGATGAATTTAGAAGTTAGAAGTAATAAATTAGCATGGTATGGACACGTCATAAGAAGAGATGAAAGTCATGTCATGTAACTAGAAAAGTTTTGAGGAGGTTATATAGGAGTAGAGGAAGACTGAAAAAGTAATTTACGGATTGTGTGAATAGTGATATCTGTATAAAAGGTGTGAATATTGAAATGATATCTGACAGGGGAAAGTGGAAAAAGAAAACATGTTGTGACGACCTTAATTAGATGGGATAAGGGTAAGAACATGGTGATGATTCAAAATTACACGTATATGAAAGCGCTTTTTCAAATATTATATCGTAGCATCTGTTGTAGCTCCAAGTAAACCAATTATAATATTATGATTTTTTTTGTTGTTTCTGTTATTCGTTTATATATTCTTAATACTCTGGAAGACATGTCGATTATTCTTTGCTTTGCTCACATAGTGCTCATTCTTTCAATTTTACAGACTAGCCTAGTTCAAACGTAGAATGCAGCGATCGGATTCGTTTAACACGCGACCGACCACCGACCGTAGTTTAATGGCCTCGTATATGTAAAGGACAGGCGCGGTCTACGTCGGACCAATTTGCCATAAAACAATATGGCAAGCCGCTCCAATACACCAACGCTGGTAAACGGTGCAACTCCTATCTTATATTTATTCTAGTATTATGCGAAATGACTTTAATGTATGTTTTTTATTCCTTTTATATGTGATTTTAATCCAATTATCTTTTTTTTATTATAGTATAATTATTAGTGAAACTTATTTTAAGGTTATTATTTATGTTTTAATACATCATTGTGTTAATGTACACACAATTTCAATATTTTGCCGTTATTTGGCTCTCAATAAATTTACCCATATTCTGTATTTGAACAATCAACACTCGTTACAAATTATAAATTGTTTTATTGTATTAATTCTGGCTAGGCTTCTTCTGACTTGTAATTTGGAACTGCAGAAAAGCGTACAGAAAGATTTATGGAAAACTTATCATTGTAATTATTTGCTATAGAAGATAGCAAATTACGTTTGCATCGTATACACCGTTACAAAATGGCTGACGGTTTCGCTTTTCTTTATCTATACTGCGATATCTTGGTTGTTGCTCATGTTGTTATCTCCTAGTAAAAAAATCTTTTTTAAATTAACCTATATTAACAAAATAGTTTACTCATGCAAACATCTATTCATGTTATTTACATTTAAATTATAAACAAGTCCACAATTTATCATCCCTAAACTGTCAAACTAGGTTTTCTTGTATATTAGCATTTATTTTAACCTCAGGAGAAAAAATTGATTAAGTTCGTCGTTCCCTTTATTAAAAATATGTAAAAAGGCGAACCAAAATAAAATAGAAATATAGATATATTAATAAAATAACTCGAATGTGTTAAGATTAACTTTATTGCCTTCGAAGACATTGTTTGGAAGACCGTTTTATTACGTCTATAGTAGTACTTCATGGTTTTATTAAATTCTATGAAATGATTTCGATAAATAAACAAGTGTTTATTATACAGAACAGAAGAGAATAAGATTGAAATAAGCTGAAATGAATTTCTGTGAATATTCAAAAGGTTTTTGCTAATTATTTTGACTTTAAGACTTCTGAACTGTTGCAAACTTCGTATGCAATAACTAAATATTAGTATGTCGTATTGAATTACACCGACTATTATAAATTATATGCACAATTTTGTAGAACTGTTTTTTAATCTACATTTTAAATTAGAATCCAAAACGATTTTTAAAATGCAACTGCGGAGTTGAAATGAAATTTCAGGTTCGTGTTGAATTCCGGAAGCACGATCGTTTCCCGCATAAAATACGATAAAATCTGTCATCGTTCACACGCAGGCACATCATATCAAGTATCGTTAAACGAAATGATTTTGTGTTGTTATAACAAATCAGTTAAATTATGACTGACAATATGTACCATTGGTTCTCACCGCAATTATCGACTTACTTTTATCTATTATTAGCGGTTTAGGCAATATTTAGCAAGAGGGCTAACTCTAGTATTATTAATTCCTATTGGTTATGTTATGTACATCTTAAAACAGAATCGGATTTGCCTGAACGATAAACGCAATAATTTATTAATCTTTGTTTTATTATAATTAGTTTGTTTTTTTCTATATCATTAAATTATATTTTAACTCTGTGTAAGATAAATTTTATTGCGCTTTTATATGTTTCCTTATTTACAACATTGCAAAATGATGTAACCGACTCCAATATTATTGTTTTTTATCAGTAAATATTAGTTACATCTATAATTCGCTTGCATTTTACTAAAGCCATTTTCTTTATTTTTACAAATATATTGGTTGCAATCTGATTTTTGTTTACGTTCGACTAACTCTATTGACCTGATGGCACTTCACAGCTTCACCGGACTACAAATCTGATTATATTCCCATAATCTTCTATATATGTAATGACAGAGGTCTGCGGCAGTGCGCGCATTACGCATAAACTGCTGGATAGATTTTAGTCATTTTTTTAGTTTACTTTGGTAAATAAAATAAAGTTATTAAAGTTTTATGAAACTAAGGTTTTTATAAACACTACGTATTTTCTTACCATGGAAAGTGGGGCAAGCCACAAAAATGCCAGTGAACCTCCTGAATCAGATTTGCAAGAAGGAATCCTCATGGCTACGACAGATCTCTAGAATTAGAGCCTGTGGAAGGACAATACACGGATAAATCGTACACAAGCGCGTTGTTTGAGAATCCCTACCACATGTTATCGAAAAGTCAAATATTCTAAAATGAATTTGTAACGATTGTTGATTGTTCAAATATAAAATATTGATTGTTATTGAAGTTACAAAGTTGAAGCTATAGTGCTACTACAAAAAATCCCTAGGGGGTTTGATGCCAGGCAGGCGGCCGATCGTAAAAATTAAGCCAAATCATACATAACAACATGACAAGCATGTTGTGCCGCCCCTACTTAGGGGGGATAAGAGTAAGAAAATGATGGAGATGTGGGGCAAGCGATGTAGTGTATACAAAGTCGTGGGTATCAGCTAGTTAATAAATAAACGGACAGTGGCTAAAGAGAATAGAGAGGAATATTTTGCCCCTATATCGATTTTATACAGGGTATTTTCAAGTTGGAAAGATGATGTTTTAAAAACTCGTATCTTTAAAAAAGGCAAGCTGGTGAATGAACATTTCACTAAAAATTATAAAAATACAGACGACATTATAAAAATGACAATAACAAATTCCTAATTACTTAATATAAGGTTATGAACTACTGATAGAGGTCAGCATAATATTAGATATAATAAAACCAGTATTACTTTCATTGAGATATTAAATATGTATATCAAACGAAGTATATTACTTAGAGTATCCATTAGGTACTTATAGTAATGAAAATAGACCTTTTAGTTCATATGGCCTCTTAGAATAGATAATATAACAAAATTCTGACTTTATATATTTATTCTGTTAAAATATTTTATGAATTCGTCGAATAGGTCAAAAGTTATCTAAGAATGCGTAGTCGGTCTGCCTTGGTGACTCCGCCCGTTCTTTCATAGAGGACGTTCACATTTATAGACTTCTTTAACACTTCCGAATTATTGCTACAACTATAGTTTCAAGGAAACAGTTGCATTGTTTATCGTGAATGTTGGAACGCCTCCTGTATTTCGAAAATACAATTTGATTATTTGTACTATTCAAATCAGTTTTACACATACGCGAAAAGATTTTTTTTTTTAATTGTGTAGAATTGTTGTCCATACGTCATACGTCCATAAGTCATACCATAAGCCATACCATTCATATATATAATTTTATAAAACAAAGTCGTGCACCTCGTCTGTCTGTTCACGATAAACACAAAAACTACTGAAGGGATTGTAATGCGGTCTTCACCAATAGATAGAGTAATACATGAAGAAGTTATAATTTGTCAAGGTTTTGTGTAAATTGGTTGAAATTTAACGATAATTGTTGGAAATGTTGGAGAAAGTCAAGCCGCCTGGGAGCTTTCATCGAAAACGCTGCCTAGTTATTTTGAGATATAACAAAACAATGCATACTTAGATATTTATCTTTTATAGATTTACATAAAAGTCTGCGATAGCATATATCTATATTTTAAAGATAGCTTGCTATACCCATGTATCTTCTAAAAAATGATCACATACAATGAGATAATTGGACTTCTATTTAGATGGACACAGTGTTAATCTTTATTAAATTAAATACATTAATTAGTTACTTTAAGCCTTTGATGTACATAAGTATATGTTTTTTATTATCAGGGCAGGAAAACGTCCGCCGGGCTTGCTAGTTCATATATAATTTCATACATTTGTGTACAATCGGAAGTGTTGTTACTATTAATGAAATTGTTCCTGTTTTATTTTTTGTAAAATAATATTATTGTTATGTTAATGTGATTTCAATTGTTTCAGATTTACATTACCAACCAAGACCGCCAGCTCCAGAAGGTAGGAATTATTTTAAACATATTAAACTCTTAGAAGAATAATAATCTAGTGTGTTCCCTCCCTCTTATGATATGGGGTCCTTCAAACGAGGCGTGAAGAGGCACTTTCGCAGGTCGGCATGATGACGACGACTGCCGTTGATATTTAACACCGACAGTCGCCGTTGTTTTTGGACTGTACCGTACTTACCATCAGGTATTGTACAGTCATTTTGCCGAACTTATATTAAAAAAAAAATCTTTAAATCATATACTTTGCATACACTTAGTAATTTGAATCTATAAAAAATAGTGAGATAAAAGTAGTTATTTTTAATTTCTCATATTTTATATATGGGAATGTAGTTGGTCTCAATTAAAAATTAAACACTATACACCTACAAGGACCTACTCCCAATACACCTTTCAGCGCTAGGCGACGCGACGGCACTTTGGAACTTAAAGACGCAGTGAGATTCTGAACTCAAGGTGATCAGTTAACCGGCCGCACTTTAAAAAAAGCCTTAACAACGTGCAACTTCTATACTTTCATCACAATACTTTTCGTCACTGTTTTAGTCCTATTAAAGAATTCAAACGTAAATTCATCGACGCGGTTTCTGAATACGTATGTTTTTTATGTTTTATGTTTTTGCTTTATGTTTTTCAACTGTTATATATTGAATTACATTTTGCCCGCGTCTTTGTTCCTATTAATTACATATGACCTATCCCTCTAGAAGAGTGCTTTTCTTTTGGATTAAGGTACCCAATGTCGTTTTTTGGTACCTCTAACAATATGTATAACAAATTTCATGATAATTGGTTGAGTAGTTATTATAGAATGTTAAAATTTGTTCCAAGACACATTCCGATTGAACCGAATTATTTATTACACTTTCCGAGCGAAAATTTAACACAACAAAATCAGTTTCATTACGGATGGTGTAGTTACGTACGATTTAAAGGACGTAGTTCGGGTATGAGCTCAAAACTACTCGTAATGCTTATCTTTCGTCTACAATCCACATGTGTAGGTACAATGTGCGGGTGGCATGCCAACTCGGTGTCACGAGCTAACAAAATTGCTTTGTCTCCGAGACTTTAGGAGTTAGGAGGGCCGCGTCCCGCATTATGTCGCCGACACTAACACCGTACGTTCTGTCATCTTATTATTTTCGGCTTATTTCGTTGAACAAATGTTTCATTTAATGAACACTGATATATCATATATTGTAGTCCTATATATTGTTATATGTAGCTTATTACGGGCCACTTAATCTAACGTCAGTTTAATAGATATAAAATAATTGTCAAAAGGGTTTGACACTCGAATATTATTTATATGATACGACATTCTATAACATAAACAATCAGTTTCACGTAGATTATCACTTTTTATTTAATATTGTAAACATAATAAATATATGAACAAAATTGTATATGTAATTTTTAGTTCCTTATTTTCCCACGTGTGATGCTACTTTTTTCTTCGTTTCTATTTGCCATGCTCGCATTTATTTGCAAATCTTATTAATCAACTTTTACAACTAAACACTCCCTTTTCTATTGTCATAAAATTTCTACAATTATACGTACTGTTAAAATTCCTTCAATTATATTTCAAAAAAGAAATAAAAATTATCATGTAACTATGCACAACGTTTTTTTTTTAATTTGGAATGCCTAGTAATACTTTTGTATATGTACATGTATAATAATATTTTCGTTATAAAACTGTAATAAAAAACTGTTATAAGTTTATTATACTTACTTATTTTACATTGAGAAAAAAATATTTGTAGAAAATTTTCCGTTTGTACACCTTTACCACATAAGTACAAATTTATTTTCACACAGATAATACGGATAATTTAAAAAAGCCCGCTGGCTTGAAAAAGCGCCGCGCTAAATTTCCTAATTTTCTTCCATTCACGGAGCATCCGCCATCATTTTTATCTCCCCTGCTTGTCTCCATTTATCTGGAGCCTCTCTTACAGTGATTCGCGTTCTAAAATTTTGTTTGTTTCTTACGAATTTGTTATTTCCGACTGTTTTCTTTTCTTTAAACGGATTCGTCGACACTCGACAGCATTTATATGAAAGTCAAGGAAATGAGTTTGAAGGACAATTCTTATTTCTTATTTCTTATTTCTTCTTTCTTGACCTCGTTCTGGAAAAAAAAATCTTATTTTCAGTGTTACGGGCAAGCAGTGTTACTTTATATGTATTCAGAAATAATAAGAATGTTTACGGTCGGAATAATTTTATTTATGAGCATAAATGAAAAAACTGTTCTAAAGCCTTTTGTTAATCGTTCGTAGTGTTTTATCTTCGTATGGCACCTTCTGTGTAGATTGCTGCTTGATAAAAAAATCATAGTTATTAGAAGAGAATGTTAGTCTATCTTTAATAATTGATTACTTAATATTTTCCACCAGCAAGCGTCAATTTGTTACATCAAATAATAATAATATTTTTCATTTGAAAATCATCAACTGATTTCATCCACCACTCTCTGATTAAGATTCAATCCAGTTGGGGAATGCAAATCCGTAAAGCTTAAGCCGTCAAAGCAATGCTGCCGTAAAACTGATATAGCTACGTATCTTATTTTAGACCTGCTTAATATTTTCATCACGCTTCCTTCTTCCCAGGTAGATAATTGGAAATTGTGTCAGTCTGGGTACAGATCCGCACAGAATTACGTCTTATTTGAAGGAATTTCGCCTTCGCTCAGAGATTTAGGTCATCAATTTTATCAGCAATACTACTGCGTGGTTAAAATAAATGTTGAAAAGTGTAGGAAAAGTTACAGAAGTATAATATGCATTTTTTTTAATAGCGCAAGGTTATAGTGATACATTATTCAATTTATTAAAATTGAAGTGTTTATTATCAGTCCAAGGTAATAAATTTTTCGCATTATAAAATATATCGTATAAATAAACTTAAAAAAACATGATCATTCAATATGAATTAAACACATGGGATAAATAAAAACTAATACGATATTAATCATAATCTTAATAGTTGTATAGAGTCTTTTTAGTTCATAACTTACTATCAGGAAACAATTTTAGATATACACATTTATGTATAATATATTGAGACAAATAACTATGTAAGTTCATATACGCATATTAAAAACATACGAGTGTAAGTTTTTACCAAATCGTTCTAAAGTAACTCTTTTGTTTCAGAAGCGTGTGAGAAAACATTCTGTCGTTGGGGTGCGGAGTGCGTAGCTCTTGGGGACGGACGAGCTCACTGCGCCTGTCCTGCGACTTGCCCGTCATCCGCCGCACCGGTGTGTTCGACAGCGGGTCGGACCTATCGCAACCATTGCTACTTACGCAAGGAAGCTTGCGAGCGACGACTGAATTTACGCATCAAGCACGACGGAGAATGTGGTTAATATTTTTTTTATTTTTCGCATAATTAAATCTAAAATTATATTTCTGTTCAATTTATACCGAAAAATTGCAGATAAAATGATCTAACCATTATGCAACCATATGAAAGAAACAAAATGTTCTTGTTATATTTAAACAAAATGAAGTTTTATTTAATGCTCTAAATACGTTTAGATGTTCATATTGCCAACTTATATGTGGTTGTTCTCAATATAGAGGTTTGATTATGTACACAAGTATCCTTTTCCCGTTTAGATCATAAGTATATATGTTCTTTATATAAAATATTAACATGTATTAAAGAATTTTAGAAAAAAACAAGCTTTCGATCTATCAATATGGTAACCATCACTAGACACAGTGCGACTGTAATAAATCTGATAACTATATGCAATGATCGCCATATTATAATTGGACTGTAGGTACCATATAAATGATTAAATATTCATCACAGGATTTAAGGGTATCGTGTTTCTGGACGCCGTGGCATTTATCTCTCTCTTCTGGGAAATAACTTTATCGCTAAGGATCGTGACTCCATAAATCCTTTCGAATGAGTTGCTTTCATGAATCTCGACTTTCAGCTCGACAGAGTGGGGGGTAGAGCTAGAGGGGCACAGAGGGGGATAGCTGAGGGGTAGTTTCAGTATTTTGGGGAATTGGCCCGACCAGCGTATTGCGTATCTCATCCTCGGTTGATTACCATTAATCTTTCCTGATAGTAGGTGCTTTCACAGTATACTTGAACCTCTTCATACAATATGACCAAAATGTCACAGTATTCATGTTATGAAAATTGCTAATAGTCGTAATTCTTTTATGATGGAAATGTTAGGAAGCGGTATTTATATGCTGGCGTATAAACTCATAAAATTGTTTTAACAGAAGCCGGAGACCCCTGCACTGGAGTGTCGTGCCCAGTTGGAAGTCGTTGTGTTGCTTCTTTCGGACAACCAGATTGTCGATGTCCTCGCAGCTGCCAAAGGCGTAAAATAGTATGTGGAACGGACGGAAAGGAGTACCCATCAGCTTGTCACCTTGACAAACATGCATGCGACAATCAGCTCAATATTACCATTAAATATCATGGAAAATGTGGTAAGTACAGTTTATGAAATAGAACAATCATGTTATGTTTAAAAAATACTGTTACCTAATTTCACAAATTCGCCAAGAACGTAAAATATTGCTAATTTATTATTAACTACTTATTAATCACAGTTTTGCTCGCACTAATGTAGATTTGAGTTATCCCACGGGAATAGTACTTTTTCTAGATGATCGTTCTCTATATTCTTTTTTATACCCTGAAAATATGTATGCACAACTTTTGAGTTGAATTGAGTTGAGTAGTTAAAGCACGAAAGCGTAACAAAAATACTCACATTTGCATTAAAAATAGTAATAAGAATTTTTTAATTATCTTTATTTTACTATTGTTAAATGGCATTTCCTTAACCGTAATCATAATTGTTGAACAGTGACAATATGATTCAAAGTTTGGCGTGCTTACTATATTTACTGAGACTTTACCTTAAGAGTTACTTGATTTTGTAGTAGTTAATTTCTTTTTGCTCGTGTAATAGAAGGTATAAGTTAAATACTTATTCCTACATTAACCATACAACATTTTTTGTTTTTTTGATTACATGTATTTGAATGTTAAAATACATATGTTTGTTGAGGTCGTTAATTCCTTGGAAGTTTGTCGTATTTCTAGGAGAAACATAATCTTTATAGTATTTATTTATGCGGTTTAAACAGAATGTATATTTTTGTTAACTTTGTTACTGTCTTATTTTAAGTCTTTTTCTCTATCGTTCTTGTTTGCGTAGATCAATCAAGTCTCTGTACATTTTATTTATATTTATATACATATTATAAAACGAAGTCGTCCGCCGCGTCTGTCTGTATGTTCGGGATAAATTCAAAAACTACTGAACGAATTGTAATGCGGTCCTCACCAATAGATAGAGTAATTCACGGAGAAGGTTTAGGTACATAATTTGTCAAGATATTTAATGATAATAGTTGAAAGAATCGGAAAAATTCAAGCCGCCTTAAGCGTTTCATGCACATAAGTATATATTTTTTTATTATCAGGACAGGACAACGTCCGCCAGGCCTGCTAGTATATTATAAAAGATAGTCGTCCGCCGCGTCTGTCTGTCTGTGTGGCTGTTCGCGATAAACTCAAAAACTATTCAACGGATTGTAATGCAGTATTCACCAATAGATAGAGTAGTTCACGGGGAAGGCCTATGTATATAATTTGTCAAGGTTTTGTTTGTAAAAATTGTTGAAAGAATCGGAAACAGTTAAGCCTCCTTAATCATTTCATGCACAAAAATGTATATTTTTTTATTATCACAGCAGGACAACGTCCGCCGGGCTTGCTAGTTTTGTATAATTGAATATATTCCATGTGATTTTATTTGTAATTGATATCCATTGGCATAACCAAAGTTCTCAGTCTTGAAACTTTAGTTTTATCCAAATAATTAATTAAGCTTGATGATTAAATACTGTGAAATTAAAAAGTACGGTCTTAATTTTTTATACTCATAACAAACAACCAAAATTAATAGTTTGCTATTGTCCTATAAACCATTTCTATTTTACTGAAAATTAATAACGAAAGATAAATTTAATCCGGTCTTTTAATTCTTGCTACATCGCAACCTTTCATATTTTTAATGAGGGATTATTAATTACAAGTGGCCGCGTATTGTTAGTGCGGACCCTTTGAAGCTTAAAAGGAACTCGTTAGGGAAGCTTCCTTCGTGATAATAGACGTGGAGTACACAAAAAGGGTCAGCATTTCATTTTGCCAGGGAGAGATGACTTGACGAACGAAACTAGACTTATAAAACACGAGTTTTTTCCCGTGCCTTCGCTCGCGACAATTTAGATTTGACACTCTTAAGCAGTACGTTTTCTTTTTCTGAATGAAAGGGACCTGCATGTCCTTTTTTATAACCCGGACAACGTGTATTCTAAATTTAATGAAGATTGGTTGAGTAATTAAAGCGTAGACGCGTAACAAACAAGCTCATATTCACATATATAATTTTAGTAACAATAATTGATAATACATACAATATTACACAACAGTATCACATCATTTTAATATCCTTTATCGTACTCTTATTTAGTTATTAAAATTTAAAGAACATTATTTTATTATATACTACTGATGTTTTTATGTATTCATATACTTTACTTCAAGAGTATGTCAGCACATTTATAATCACCATCAATCAATAAATACCATTTTAATTCAGCCTTGAGTTGTTTACAAAATTACCTTCATTTTCTACTTTTATTTACTTGAAATACTGAAGTCTTTACTTACTTGTCGTTATTTTAGTATTTTTTATTATAAGTATTCATTTATATGTTAACTTTCATACTATAAAACTATATTCTATGTTTATAATTTGAGATCTGTATTTCAGTATTCCATTGTTGCGTTAGGGTAGATACTCGTATAGTGAGCTGAAGATTATCTCGTGTACAATATGAAGGTGATTTTCCTACGATATTCACTTTATGTTAGCGCTTTCCTCTGACTTACAAAGAGAATGCGCTAAAGCGTTATAGACCCATGTCACGAGTTGCTATAATATATATTCGGTATTACATCAGATATTGGGAGATTACTGAATATTATACGACTAAGGGAAATGACCTTCCTCTTATCAGTATAAAATAATAGTAATCTTTACTGATATTATAAATACGAATATTAGTATGTTTGTTTGTTACGTTTTCATGCCTTAACTATTTAAACGATTGTCTTGAAATTTTTGGATATATACATTCAGTGGTACAAAAAAAAACATTAAGCACATTTTATTCAGGACAGAGTACCATTCCTACGGAAAAAGTTAGAACTAATTAATGCCAGCGAAGCCACGGACAAAAGCTAGTTTCAATAATAAAAGTAAAAGTTATGTGTTAGGTAACTTACGTTGCTATTATTTCTTGATAAATTTTATACACTATTAAATAGGATTGAATTAAAGTAGTTGACATAACTGTTGTGTTCATAGAAAACTGAACTTATTATACTTTCATAATATTTTCACTTTATTTACCTGTGATTTTGTGTGCGTGTGTTTTGTTTATGATATAAACTTGATAATTACATATAAATATATTGTTTTAAATACATAAGTTTTAATGAAAAAATATTATTCCAATAAATGCTTTTCTCATTTATACTCTACCTTACTTTTCGATAACCATAATAATATAATGTACCTAAAAGCAGTAAAGAACTGGAGTACTCGAAAGTTGGGCGAACTCGTAACAGGTTGAAATATTTTCCTTACCTACACAAAAACTGAAATTGGGTCGCCTGCTTTCTTTTTCATAAAAGTAATTTAATCTCGTCTACTTTATGTACTCACATTCGCTAACCCTTTTCACAAAACTTGTCTGAGAACATTCGATCTGAACTAAATTTATACAAACCAAATGCCCGCACATTCCGGCGTCCTTTGTGAGATCTTCTATTTACATTACTCGTTCGCTTTGTACTATTATTAAATTGTTTCATATTCTCAACGAATCTTAGTCGTTACGTGGTTAATATTTTTTTTTAGAACAACTTGGTTTCACTGTAACATTTATAACACTTTTGCTTGCGGCTTCGTTCGCGTTAATGTATATTTGACTTATCCCTCAGGAACGGTATTTTTTGTCTATATAAAAGTACCCTATTATACCCTTTTGTACTCAAGAAAGCATGTATATGACATCTGGACGTGAAAGGCTTACAAAGAAACTCACATTCGTATTTATATGATTAGTAACGATACTACAACTATACAGTAGTTTGGAAAATTATGTAATTATTTCAGTTAATTAATTTGGTTTTGATAAAACTTAAACATATCATTAACCAGTTCCGAATATAGGCCTACTAAGAGAAATATTTCAGTCGAGTATGCATTGCCTACTCCTTATTGATAAAATTCAGTGTTATTAATTAATTGTAACGTAGATTACAGGTCTTCAAACTATTATAGTCCGGTGAAACTGGGAAGGCCTTGCGTTTATTTTATAATTGTAAATTACTTCTTATAAGATCAGCTATCTGTTAGTGAAAGTTCCGTGAAAAACGGTTCAAACGTTTTGGAGATAGTACTGCAAACAAAGCCATGGGTAAAAGCTAGTCCAAATTAAAAAGGCTTTAATTACTTTTTATAACGTCAGCTATCTGTGAGTGAGTCTCAGGAAATAGTCTAATCGTTTTGGAAATAGTATTACAGACAAAACCACGGATAACAGCTAATCTAAAATAAAGTATGTCACCCGCTGTAATTTTAACTATCCGTCAGTGAAATTTTTGTCAAAATTGGACCATCCGTTTCGGAGATTACTCGGAACAAACATAGATACAGGCAAAATTTTAAAAACTTGTATTTTTGTTATCAGTATCGTGTATACGTTCATATCCAGTCAGTAAAAAGTTGTTATTTTTGGTAAAATACAGTAATACATAATATATACACATAAGAGAAATGTTAAATCAGAAAATAGTACTTTTTAACGAGTTTTTAAAAATGTCCATCGTATGCGCATCGTATCTCATAGAAACCAGTAAATAAAAACCCTAAATAAAAAAAACATTAAAGAATATTTGTTAAGAAACAGAGAAAGAAAATGTACTTAACTGTGTTGTCTCTGTTTAATTATTACTAGATAGATTATATCTTTATATTACATGGAGGTATTAGTTAGAACGGTAGAATGTGTATATCTATTATTCCTGCTTCAATGAGAACCACTATTGCTGACCACCATTTACATCTCATGGACTCCCAATTAATTTTTTCGCTTACATCGACCTCTGAGTATCGACTCCCACTTCGGTAATCACAGCCGTAGGTAGGTAGGTAGATATGTTATATATGAATATGATTTACATGTAAATTTCATTACTGTTATACTTAAATATATAATTAACCTTATTCGCTTCTTTGCACACCTTTTTGTACACCTATTTGGTTGTAGGTAATATATAACCAAGTTATAATAGCAACAACTATATCGTGCATATATTCTTCATATACGCGTATAAACATTTATGACGATCGGTTGGATGGTAAATAAGATGATGTACTACAGCGCCATCTAGCGGCGTCTTGTAGTATAATCGATAAATTGAAAACTTCCTCCATGAAAAATACTTGGGAAGTTAAATTTCATGGTAATATGAGGAACTAGATGGCGCTACGTTATCTTTAAAGTTATTAAGCTTTATATGGTAATTAAACGCGGAAACAGTTGTGAGCGGTTCTAATAATGTATAAAAAATATGAATTAAATGAGCTGTAATTATGTGTAATTATAAATCGATTTTTTGAAATACTCTCTTTTTATTAAATACTGCAAAGCTTAGGAACAGCCTTAATCTAAGCTTAACATGATAGCTGTTTCAAATTTACCATAATTACTTCATGGTTTTGTATGAGATGAAACAAAGCAGTGTTATTTGGCATCTGTAGTACTTTGTTTTAAATCCGTGATATTATACTTTGGGCATACACAATTTTGAACAGTAATACGGGCGCGCTTCCTGCATAATAATATGCAGGAATACAAGCATTTGCATTAAATACTTAGTTACAATGAATATTACCTCATTTAATGAACGAATATATTAATAATGTTACTTGCAACATACTGAATTTACTCACACAGCAAAACAAAGCGGGATTAAGCTGAATACATTGATTTTAGTATTATACATTTTCATATATATGTATTAGGGTGTCCGTTATTTCCCAAGTTGTTTTTTTTTCAAACACCACTAAATTTTCAGCTTATACCTGAAAAATAAATATCAGACCCAAATAAGCCCTTATTAATCCATTTCTAAATATATACCTAAAATACATTTCCTATTAAAATAAAATGGCATATTTGCATTTGTTTTTTCTCTGAAAAAAAAACAAAGTTATAACCAGAACCAAGGATTATTTTTATAGGAAATCAAATGGTCTACAAAAAAGATCTATTACAATTATTTCGATAAATTCTACCCTTCATAAATTATTCAAGGTTAAAGTAATGTTTCATTGTCAACATCATAGTTTTTTTTCTAATCTCCGTTATAATTTTCATTTATTTTATTACTCTATATAATGCTATTTGATACCCGGATTTCGTTTGCGTTGTTTATTATCTTATACTTTATATACAGATAAAAAAAAACAAAAAAAAAATGAAAGAAAAAATATACTTTATACATTTCTTGACAACATTTCTTTATCAATAAATAATGTTTCCCGATTACTTTCCTTTTTTCACACTTCTCCAAGCAAGAACATAGACATCTCTGAACGGGCAGTACTAGTCAAAACTTTATACTTATTGAAGACATCGTTAGATAGAGCTAAGGATCTAAAGACAAAAAATTGATCAATATCTTTCCAGTAGCAATTTTTGTGTGACGATTTATTTAGTTATACAACAGCGTAGTTTATGGAAAAATACTAACTAATACATTTCAATATAATCCGTGAAATTTGTTCCCAGATCCTTGTTCAGAGCACGAATGCGCAGACGGCGGTGTATGTCAATTAAATGAAGTGCGAGCGCCTGTATGTAAATGTGGTCCCTCGTGTGATTTAATCGTTCGGCCTGGATCCGCTGTTTGTGGCTCCGATTACAAAGACTATCCTAGCGAGTGTGCTCTACGTCGGGAGTCGTGTCGAAGTCGGCAGCAAGTCACTATTGCCTACCGTGGTGAATGCGCCTCAGGTACGTATCTGAATACTAAAGTCGTTTTGTTATACAGGTCAGATGAAGTTAATACAAAGCAGTTGAATACGTATTCATCACAACTATAATAACGTACGTACGTAAGTAAGTAATGTAAGTATAGCCTGCGTCAAACTTTTGGCCGCTCAGAATATAGATTTAAGTTCCGTTTTACCCATAGTACAGTCGAGAGGTTAATACAAACCAATACATATCAAAGTATTATAATTGAAATTATAAAATTGGTATTTATTAATTCTTAAGTTCATGACAATGACAAAATCAAATACAACGTTGGATTCAGTTTTAAGACGATATTGAGTACTTTGATAACAAAAGTATGTACTGAAACATTCATAAACATAACTGAAATATACCAATAATTTATTTAAGTATAGCTTAAAATAATAATTATAATAATAAATGTGTTATTTATATACAAGATTATTTAAAATTAAAACTTTGTCATATAATTTAATACATAATATAAGCCAACATTAAATTTATTTTATTTCAGAGTTATTACATTTAAGCCTTGTTAAAATAAAACCTATATATATAAAATGTTATTACTATTATATAATTTCTTATAAAATAAAATTCTGAATAAGATAAAATGTGATGAACATTTAAAAATATTACAATGTTAAAAATGTCTGTCACCCCGAAATCTTGTGATGTAATCTGAAATTAAATCTTTATTTGAAGAGGCAAAGCGTCATCCTGATTGTGGTCTGTTGAAGAGACATTTTGTTCTGAAGATTGTAATTGAATATGAGCATCGAAGCATCATCCCGACTTAAAGAAATTGTGACGGGAGCGAAATAATTTTATTACTTTGCTGTGGAGTTTCAGGGTTAAATTCGTCTGTTTACATTTTTCCAACACAAACCAAATTTAAGTTAAATTGTTTGTAAGAACTTTGTAAGATGTTGAATTGACCTTGAGATATAATTATAATTTTGTTTAAAACAATAAAATATTGTGCTAAAATGATTCCTATTTATTTCATACACATAAGTAGGTACCTATATATGTTTGTATTCAATTTTATAGTTTCCTTCGTTGTAGTTATTTTTGTAACAGTATTCTTAGTGTCCGGCATTTTCTAGTTACTACTTGAGTAGCTACCAATCTCAAGTAGAAAATGATGACTATAAATACCCAATAGCCAGCTACATTTGACCTAATCTAACATCAGTTGAGGTTTTAGTCAAGGGTTAAATCTATGAAATTAAAAAAGGCCGAAAATAAAATGCTGTATATTACAAAAATTCCTTCCTGTGCTGTAGGCCAAAAAAAGAAAGATTTTTTTTTTGTTACAATTTGGTATTTAACATTTTTTTTATGGCCAGCCCAACATCCATGCGAATCTGTGAAGTGCGGTCTCCGAGAATATTGTACATTGGATGCACGAGGAGTCGCAGTATGTGGTTGTGGCCCAGAATGCGAAACTGTACTTAGGCCAGTCTGTGGTACTGACGGTCGAACATATGACAGTCCGTGTTATTTGGACCGCGCCGCGTGCCTTGATAACCGGGAAATACGGGTCGCTTATGTTGGAGCTTGTGGTGAGTGGAATTATATGTCGTTTTTTTTTTGTAATGGCTTAGGAAGCGATGATGGCTTAGTGGTTAGCGTGTTTGGACACCACGTCGATCGACGTAGGTTCGAATCTTTGCGAATGAGTCGGAACTTTCGGTGAAGGGAAACATCGTAATGAAACCATAACATGGTGGTAGGGCTTTTTCTATGCTCGCCTTACTAGCTACCACCCTCAAGTTGAAAATGTATCGACAAGCACCTGTAGGTCTGTTCCGGCAGATGCACTTGAAAACTCGTCCTCTAAGTTTAGAATGTTTACTATCTTAGACTCCATCGTCATTTAACAAAAGTTAAAGAAACATACTTCAAGATATGTTATTACCCTTATATGCATATTCTTTAATGGAATCTTTTTTTTAAAATAACGGTTGCATGGTATGAAGAATAACAGTTATATTTAGCAATTAATATAAATTTGAACAGGAGTGGAAAACCCCTGCGCCCGGGCTATGTGTCCATGGGGTGGAGCGTGCATGGCACGTAATGGCGCAGCTCAATGCTCTTGTCCAGTATGTGACGCTATTCTAGCTCCCGTCTGTGCTTCTGATCAGAACACGTATGGAAGTGAATGCAAGATGCGTATGCACGCTTGTCAAGAGGGCATCAAAGAACGAGATCTCAGAGTGTTGTATAATGGAACGTGCCGTGAGTATTTTAGGCGTACTATTAAGAAGGTATCTGTCAGGCAGCATTTTTACTTCACTATTCGCGCGTAATTCTATTGTAGTATTTAATACTAATTGTAAAAATAATGAAATGTTAAATTAACTATAAAGATAATAACCAGAAAAGTTCAAAATAAGTTATTATTTCATAATAATATATATTTATTGTTAAAGTATATTTTATATATCTATATATATTTTTTCCCTTGCAAAGGCCGTTAAAGTTGAGTGCAAAATATGATGGTTATGGAGGCCTGTGAATAATTTTTATTTTAAGAGTTTTGTGAGTATTTCTAAGGTAATTTAATTTCGTGGTCTAACCATATTACTGAGATAGACAAGTAAAATAATAACAAGCTTTTTATATAGAATTATAACAATTAGTTACTACATTTTAAAATAAATGTTCAGGAAAGTGATCCATGCAGCAAAATACATAGCATAAACAAAATATATGTTTTGCTGATACGTCATTAAAATACTTGGTTTTGTAATTTTATTAAATTATTATTTACTTTATACATTATCGTGATATGCTATTTAAGTTGGTAAACTTTTAGTAATCGTTTTATTACGTTAATAAAATCATAAATTAAGTTTAGCTCAAAACTAACATGACAATTATTAACTGTTAGACGGTACGAAGTTCGCCGGGTGAGCTAGTTATAAATAAATAAAAAAAATTAAAACCCATGTACCATTTTACATCTGAATGCTCCATTTATTTCAACATTAACTATACCAATGGTAATAAGAATAGCCTGGATAATTGTACGGTATACTCCAATTTGGCTTAAAGGTAAAACGAATTAGAATAAATGTAAAGTGTATACAGAACCAGCATTATTAGGTTTACGTATATTCGGCGTTCAGTGTCTCTTGTACTTTTGGAAATATAAAAATATTGCTCAAGAATAAATTGAAAATATATCTGCAATTTCAGAGCGGATTCTTTGTCTTTGTTTTAACGGCCATAGATTTCTTAAGAGAATAAAGAAATATGCCATTAAATTTAATGATGTCACATGTTGAATCATTAGATACGTTATTATAAATAAAATATCTTTGCATAGGAAATATAAGTATTCTGGCAAAATTCGTGAAACTTTGTGTGAATACAGTTTATTTATTCACTTTTAACTCACGAGGAAACATTAACTTAATCTTTTTTTAATTATCTATTACGTTATATACTTTACTTTCAACTGTAGAAATAATTTAGTTTTTAATATCTTGCACTTCAAAAAGTCATACAAATATGTAGATATTTTACTTTTATTTATTTTATATATATATAGTTCAATTCAAAGCAAATTTGATTAGGTCCCTTTTACGAAATAATAATAGATATTTTATTGTACGACTTACATATTTTTGTAAAAAAAAAACAATACATCTTAAATATTTGAAAAATGAATTAATGAAAAAATCAACTTTTATCTCAGTCGTAATATTCGATATATTCTTAAATTAAATGTAAAAATAAAATAATATAAAATTTACATAGTATTACACCAACAGGTGCTTAATTTGTTACAATTTCAATTTGTCAACATTCCACTTAAAGTGGAATGCCTTCGTAGTTATTTCTATTAGCATCTATTAGAAACAACGCATTAAAAGAAAAAGTAAACTGACAGATATTTTAATTATTTCAATAGTTGTTTTAAATTGTAAAACTTCATTTCTATTGTTTACGAAATGCGGTCAAAATAAAGTACATATAGAAGTTCATATTGTTGAGTAAATTACATAATATTTGTACATAACTCATAGTAATTCTTTATGCAATAATATTAATTGCTGTTGATCTATTTTCAGTACTTCATAGTACCTGTGTAATTCTGTCACTGTTGAAATATCAATTAGAGATTAAAACTTCAATGGATATTAAACTCGACACCAATTGATGAACGTAGACTGGATTAATTTCATTATTCAAAGACCCCTACTAGGGGTATTGATTATTAAAACAATATTCGATGGAGACATTCAATGTCTTCGACTTACAATTTAATGAAATTTCTTTTAAGGGTGTTTTGAGCTTACCACTTACCAATAAATTACGAAGACCCATTTCAGAACAAATTGCTATTAATCAATCAACTCGTTATATACTTGGAAGTTTTAATGAATATTCATTTATATCAATGGATATCTAAATACAAATTTATAATGTGTTTACTTCCTATACAAAATAATTATAGTTTATACATCTAATTTAACATCAAACAGCTGTGATGTAAGTCACAAGCGGATTATGACCTATATTATTTTGAAAAATGTGATGGTATTTTGTACACAGAATCTTGTGCAGATGTCGTATGTCAGGGAGGGGGCGATTGCGTAGTTGACAATGACACCGGACGACCGATCTGCCATTGTAACCACAACTGCACAGAGGCTCAGGTTGCTTTTGATTTTATTATTATTTATTATATAGGGGTTAATAAGTTAATATTTTGCAGGTTAATCTATTACATTCCGAATTATAGACAATATTATAAAAAGTTAAATTATTTTTTTAATACTTCCTTACTTTAATTTTTTTTCAGTAGATTTTTGTGGAAGACTTAACTTAAAAATTTTGTTACTTTATCTTCGAAACCCTTTAAACTTTGTAAAGGGTTAAATATATTCTCTTAACTATTTATCTTAATCTACCATTCGATTATAATGGATAAATTATATTAATGTTTTTACGATTTACCATTATGTGAAATTCATAAGATTTAAAAAAAAAACTACTTTTAATTTTAACAAATCCATTGTTAAGAAAGGAGTTTTAATTATGCAGTTGGATTTATGTGTAATATTTGCAAGGCAAATATATTAATTGGATATAGAAACGGTAATTTCAATTATCATAGAGGTATATGCTTTACACTAATGTATATGTTAATATTTTCACTGGATAATCAGAAATCTAGTTGTTTAAACGACAAACATGTTCAACATAATATTTGTTATGTTAAATTGTAAACAACATCGCTGACAGGAATTGGATGTGGTATGCGGGACTGACGGTCAAACGTACCCCTCCCAATGCGAACTGGACTCGACGACGTGTCGGGAACAAAGTGATTTGCGGCTCGCCTACAAAGGAGACTGCGGTAAGTCATGTTAATTATCTGAATACATTCTGTTCAAGTCAATAATAACGTTCATAAACCTATGAAGATATTAGATTCGTTGATATTACATTTTTTAAATGACTAAAGTTATATTTTAAATTATGTTTGCAATTTGTTTGTAATATAAACATGCACCGTAAACTTTTTTAATTACATAAAACAATATTAAGACTTGAAAAGAAAAATATATTACTAATGCTTCAAATTCAAAGTATTGTATGCTAGCTATGTAAATTTATAAATGTATGAAAAAGCTTTATGAAGAAAATTATTTCTGATCCAGCATATAAATTTCGATTCAAATAACTAAATTATAATCATAAGTAAGTACCTATGTAAATCAAGAGTAGGTAGGTATCTCTCGGAAACCACACTGAGTGAATTTGTGGCATCTAAACATTCTTAGGGTTAGCATTGTACGCATAAAGCCTTTCCATTACACCAATTTGACCCTTCTTGAGCCCCGGCCTAAAATTTATTGGATTCTGTGTCACCTTCTCATATATACCTATGTTATAGCGATCGGTTTATTTATGTGTCCTTTGCAAATATGATATTATAAAATTTCCCAGAGTTTTCTTAATAACATGAACTACCATCACGGGGTTGGTAGTCTTGGGAAAATATTTTCATCGAAGCAAATCTATTTTATGTATAGATATTTAGTAACTCACTTCTTTTATAAATCAAAATTCTTCTTTATTATACGTTCCCAAATGTTGTACATATCTCTTGTTTCATGGGTTTCATTAGTTACGGAGTCTTACAAAACACAAATTATAAATAAATTAAAAAATAATAAAATGAAGCTTAAAAAAAAATCATACATCATAACAACTAATATTTGGCATAACTAATGTATGGCATTACATTGTGAAAGTTACAAAATTAGTCATGGTATGTTCTATATAACCCGTTCTCATTTATTCATTTATTTGTATAAGCTTTCTTTGTTTCATCCCATAATTTTGTATTGTGTGCTGTTTTTATTCGGACTCTACCACTCTTGATATCGACTTTTATAAGTAACATTGTTTATGAGTTGATGAATTAGATACGCATATTAAATTTATGAGTATTTTAAATTTAACGACTCTTGCCAAAGCTTACTTGGAATTATTAAAAATATACCTGTAATAAATATTGCTTGCAGCTATCGAATTTAACGTGTAATTTACGGGATGCGCGTACTACGACAGACAGACAGACAAAATTTCTAAAACCATTGGAAATACGTTCTGTGATTGATTCTCAGATCCCCAGAGTATTTTTTCTTAAATATATGTATATAATGTACACATTTAATCTCGTTAGCCTTTTAATATACGTATAGATTTGCGTAAACTTCTTCTATATTGTGTTTTCTTATAAGTCAGATATACATGTATATTAATATACATATGGAAATTAAGCATCCTATGTGGTATACCAGTGTATAATCTACTATCACACCAAATTTGATCAATATCCGTCCAGTAGTTTTTACATGATGTGCGTACAAACGACAGATAGACAGTCATACAAAAATATTAAAAACAATAGAAATACGTTCTGGCATTGATTCTCAGACCCCCAGAGTATTTTTTCTTAAATATATATAATGTACAGATTCATCTCGTTAACCTTTTATTATATGTATGTATAGATTACAAGTTTCTTGTAATAATTTCACAGTCTAACAAGATAGTCGCTAATTTACCTACATAAAGTACGTTATAATCGGTCCAGGAGTAGGATTTTTTAAATTTTATTGTTGTCAACCAATTCTCTAGATTATTACTGCCATTGTCGAGTATATATGCATATGTATAATATTACAAGTGTCTCGTAATAATTTCAGTCTTCTAACAAGGTAGTGGCGCCTTTGTTAAAACTTTCCAGATAGGTTTTGTGGCATCTTAAAATTCGTGCTCTGGGGTATTATTACCCATCCATTTCACTTCACAATAGCCGACCTATATGACGTAAAATACTACCAATATTACAAAATATGGAGTTAAATAGCATAAGATTATGAATAACATATAAAATCAACAACATGACATACTAACATTCCCCCAGAAAGCCCCCAGGAGTAAGTTAGTATCACTTGCTATTTGTTGTCATTTCAAGTTGCCGGAACAGACAAATAATTCACGTCATTTCGTTTTTCTCTGCCTGTTATACTCTGTGCCTATTATGAAGCTCTATTAAAACGAAAAATGTCAAAACTTAAATTATGTTGAATTATAATATGAATGATATAAGATAGTTTTTCGTTACTAGACTATGAAAATAGTAATTAAAGGTTCGTGAATGACATGAATTCTAAATAGTCTTAGTAACATTTTAATATCAACGAACTTGATTGAACACCTATGTAATGTTTATGTTTCAAGAGTCAACAACACTCAACAGTCACTATCAAGTAGAACAGATCGAATAATATAATAAAAATGATCCTTAATAATTTTTATTTCTTATTTAATTTTATTTATAAAAACATTTCGAGCCCCTAACTTTTGTGTATATTATATAATAATATCTCAACTGGAATATATTTGAACGACGCTAGAATATTTATTCATATGTTTGGGATTCGATAATGCAACAATATTTTGACACCTTTGTTTTATTTTGTTAACTCTCTCCCAGACGATTTTTTTTGCTGTATTAGTATTTGCTGCATTACTATTAATAAAAACTCTGTATTTTTCAAAGAGTGTAAGCACTATATTTATTGTATATAATTTCTTTGAATCGTTTTCTATTATATAAGCAATGAGCATGTGCAAATACCTCATTATGGGTTAATTTTCGATTTATTGGATTATATATTATATAACTTCTCTAGTGATAATTTCTACTGTTTATATTGTTCTATCACAGAGTATTAATGTGTTTGACTTACGTGTTTGACATTCAGTATGAGCGTAGACAATGAAGGCTTTATATATTTCAATAATATAACGTATCTCTACATATTCCACTTTAGTTTTATCTTTCTACAGTCCTTCTCTATATGAGCTTTAATTATTCTTTTCACACTCCCCCGTGCTCGTTGTGTGTTTAAAAATCTGTACAATTTTTGCCTTCATGTATTTATAGACATATATATAGACATTATGTATACTAAATCATATTGCATGTTTTAGAATGCAATGGGATGTACATATAATTAAAGAATAACAATTTTGAAATAAAACAGAGGAAAATGAAATCGTCAAGTATTCAGATTTGTATTTAATTAAAACGTTTTATTGTTAAAAAACCATTTCTTATAGAAGTTTGCTTAATTCCTTGATGCAAATTATGGAATAAAATGATTGTGTCCTTCGACCCTTCAATCCGGAGTACCTAATGGTTCATTTGTATATTGTTCTAGAGGATTAGAGGTCGATATCGGATTAAAGTCCTCCATAGCAGATACTCGACACAAAGTCCGATTAAGTAAAGCTCCTTTGTGATGTGCATCCCAGAGTTACTTTGAAATTAATCGCTTAAGGTGTTTTCTGTGCTGATACAATTTGGGTTAAGTAACTCCAACCGTTTCTGTTTCCCGTATTTCTTGGTTCACTTAATTTTAAAGAGAATTTTAATCTTGTTAAGCGATAGTGCGGTAAAAGTTACGCTTTTGTGAGAGATCGATATTTTCATGATGATATTTTACTGATAGTAATTTATACTGTTGCAGTTATCACATAGAAATATATTGGAGTTATTACATAACTGGCTTTTGCAGGCGGTTTCACTTGCATTAATCTAGATATCACCTATTCTTCGGAAACAGTACATTTATTCTGGATGAAAGGTATCCAGTATACTTTTTCGTGGTCCTGACAAAGTGTATGCACAATTCCATGAAGATCGGTTGAATAGTTAAAAAGTGAAAGCGTAACAGACAAACACTTACTATATGCCTCTACTTTTCTTCCTTGATAGATTATTTATTATATCTTTTATATGATCTTAATTACTATTTTTTTTAACAATTAATCAGTTAAAATACAGCAATAACTATACTTAATAAATTTATAAATGCAAATATGAGTTTGTTTGTTACGCTGTCACGCTTAACTACTCAATCAATTGTCATGAAACTTTGCATAGACATTATCAGGGGTATAACAGAACATAGGGTACCTTTTATCTGGAAAGAGAGGATTGTATAAGTAAAATCTAGAGTTACGAGATCGAAGTTCCAAGTAAAAACTAATGAGAAATAAATAATTGATATGTCATGTAAATAAAGTACTCCCCCTTTATGATCCGATCCACACTCTGATATATTCGCGCCAACTTTTTGCCAGCCTTGTCGATTTTTAGATAAAGAACACCCTTATTATTGTGACGTCGTCGTGTTAGTCACAAAAAACCTACACGTAGAAGTTTAACATCTGCTTATAAAACTTAGTAAAGCACAACGGACTATTGAAAAATAAGGATTGTTGTTAATGTTATTAAAAAAATATAGTTTTTATTATTTATTCCAATAGTTAAAATGTACTATTGGGTCATTCTAAAGAGATTTTAATTACCTATATATTTATATATATTTTTACTACATATTTATCTTTGGTATGTTATGGGAAATCATTTTGTAGCCGTATTTCTGATGATATTTTTCATCGGCAACATCTTTAAAATCATATTGTTTTAACCATCTACTTAACTCTTTTAGGGAATCAGTTTTCAAAAATTATTTCTAAGTTCTCACCTACATTATTTAAGGCACTTCTGTGTAGTAAGTTGTTCGATGTCCGTTAGTTAGTATTATGCATTTTATTTAATAGATTCAGTAAGCCTCGTTTACCAATGAAATGATCGAATAATTATTTGTAATCTGATATTTTGATTCGCTAAGGTATTCTTAAATTTTAGCAAATTAAATTGAATGTTGTAATTTTTTATCTGGATTTTTAGAAGGCGGAGAATATTTTTTTCAATTACATATATGTAGCTCTTGTCTGTCATGATCTGTAGCTATACTGCTTAATGAATGATGCTTGTTATTAGATCCTATTAATACAGATTATTAGATATACAGATAATACAGATCATTAGATCTGTATTAATTGTGGTGACTAATAATAATTTGGTGATATGGACTATACGTTTAGATGTCTTTAAAAAATTGTAAAAGGGTCAAAATATATCTTTTATGTACTTAAATAAATTAATAACTAATTCATTAATATAAGTAAAACAGTTTTAAGGTTTTTGCAGTTGGATTTTTTTGTTTTTCTTTATTCATAATTCTTAAGCATTAAAATGCTGGTTAATATTATTGCTGGTTATATTTGATTAATTATTATTATAGTTTATTGACAATCATGTAGTTGAATAATAATATAATAAGAAATATAAAACCTCGTGGCAAAGTATAGTTTCTATTTAAAAGGAACAAAAGCAATCTCAAATATTTACCCTTAGTTTGTATCACACCAACCATCTTTCATTTTCGTCTAGAATTAATCGAGCACTTTCACAAGACTTTCATTTTGTGGGGAAGTGGTAAACAATCGTTATTAAATTTTCACGAGTGTCTACCCTCGTTCCACAGCGCGAGCGGGAAAGCTGAATTTTGCTTAACGTTAGAACGAGAAAGTAAAATGGGAACCTCGCGATTGGTCAACGTAATGACATTATCTGTTCACCCATCATTTTGCGAGAAATTTCAGCTCGATGCTTTCACTCCCTTAAACGCACGAAAAAATTCAAGTAAAATTCTCAAGTGCGAATGTTCTCAAATAAGAATCCACGACAGATAATACACTTAATTGTTTAGATTATCATGTAAATTCTTGTATTATTTTTCGTAATAAATGAAATAAGGAATTTCGGTTAAATAATGCAGGATTTCTTAATATTATACAATATATAAGTCGAAACATGAATAAATTACATTAACAAAATAAATCATGTTATATGATGTTGATCATGTCTAAGCAATAATTATAAATCTCAAATATTTTTATTAAGAACTTATGAAATGAAGTATTAATTAGAAAATTTTAACAGCGTTATGTGAAGGCTTCAGTGTTCGTTGGAGGGCACTGCCGCTGCTGGAGATGCGTCTGCCCCACTGATTGCACTGGTGCTGCTCGAGAGCCAGTTTGCGCTAGTAATATGCAGACTTATTCTAATGAATGTGAGCTGCAGAAAGAAGCTTGCAAAATTCATCCACCCGCTTCCCTCCATGTCATATTTTATGGAACTGCAAAGAACAGGCTCGCTGTTGTACCACCTATAGCTATGAGTACGTACTAATTAAATATTACTATATGTTTCTTTGTATCTTATTATTATGTTTCTTCTATATTCACCATCTTGTAATAGAAATTGTCTTGTTATTTTTATGCATGATTTAATCCTAATGAATATTCATTTAACGAACAAATGTTGATAATAAAGTTCAGTTGTAACGATTTTTTCCATGAAAGTGTTATCTGTAATATAGAAGACGTAAGGTACAGTGAAAATATTTACCATACACCGTTATGCAACCCAGTTTGTTAGCAGTAATTCCAATAAAGCGACCCACCTCGATCAATTAACTAACTTTCGCTTTATCGCTCGACTAACACGCAATATTGGGAATGGGTAGCAACGACCGCAATGACCACAACTGAGGCGGAGAAGGGTCGACGGATTCTTCAGGGGAAGGCGACAAGACGCTACTGTGAACCCGATGGCCTGTCGTGATATCCGATGCGACTTCGGAGCCAGCTGCGAGATTGGAGCGGACGGTTACCCGCGCTGTTCTTGTCTGTTCGAATGTCCGCACGACGATGAATATTTCCAGTTTGTGCTTCTGACTTTAGACTTTATCCGAGTTTATGCGCTATGCGTAAAGAGGGATGTCAGAAACAACTAGAATTGAGGTTAAGGCCATTGGATCTTTGCAAGGTTTGTCTATATGCTTTACTAACAATGGCTATATTTAAAAATTGCTACCTGTGTAGATTTCCTTATAATGAAATTTCGTTTGAATTTTCGGTCTCCGAATTAAGTATTGCTAACCGCAGGTATGGAAGTGAGGCCTTGCGGTAACAACAAAGCTATGGTTGATTCAACAACTGGTTTGGAAATCGACTGCGGCAACGGGCCACACCGTCAAGATTGTCCTGCTGGTAGTTATTGTCATATAACATTGACCGCTGCAAGATGTTGTCCTAAAGTGAGTATTATTATTTTAAAAATAAAGCTTAGTTTCGACTTCAAAGATAATTATCTCGAGCCTCGTCATCTATCACTATAAAGATTCATGCGGTTACGTTTCATCATATCCAAAACGTTGTAAGTTTTTGTGATACTTGTATTTCAAATGAATATAAATATAAATATTATTATAGATTTAGATTTGTCGTTTTATACTGTATCACACTGTATCAGTTTCGCTTTCATGTACATGAGTGGTGACTAGTGATTTGTTAGGGTGACTATACTAACGGTACGTGGCACCGCGGTTAAATTGAACGCAATCACGCTAGCTATTATGGCCCCAATCCTTATCTTTGAATCGACAAGTAGCCACAGTGAACGTAAATCCAAAAGGAATTCTGAAAACTGATTCTTGTTTAGATGATACGAAACAAACGGGAGAAAAGAGAGTAACACAGTGTTCGGATACTGCGTACGGGGTGTTGTGCTGACGGGGTCACAGTTGCTATAGGACCTAATGAGGACGGTTGTCCGATAACGAGTTCAACTTGCGGTTGTAACCGACTTGGTTCGGTTCGGATCGATGCGACGAGGGTGGCCAGTGTGTTTGCCGGCCGGGTTGTGGGCGGTTTAAAGTGTGACCGTTGCGAGCTGGGTACTGGGGACTACCGAGGATTGGTTCTGGACATACTGGCTGCATTCGTAAGTAATATTTGTTTAGTTTTTTTTTTTATGAAATTTATTTGAGTTGTGTTTGCAATAAGTGTTTTACTCTGTCCTATATGATTTTTTATGGCTAAGTTAGTTAACAGCAAAGATAAAGTTTTGTTTTGTGTCGTTATTATATAGTATAGTAATGTGATGATTTTAGCATGTGGATGTTCTGCCTTCGGTTCGGTAAGAGAGGATTGTGAACAATGAGGGGGCGTTGCGTATGTTACTGGTGTTCAGGGTCAGAAATGTACAGTATGTGCCGATCATCGCCCGTAGATTGGGACCTAATGGATGTTCTGATCGTAAGTTATATGCATAAGTAAAGTTTTGGAGAATATTGCTCTTTATTAATTTACAGTAACAAATAATAATGTTTAATACTGTATTTTAAATGTTTTTAATTTTTAGCTTCATGTCATGTCACGTTTTATAACATTTTGAAAAATATTCAACTGAGTAGAAATTAATTATTATATCCAAAAACGTTTTCGTTTGTGTTAAAGTGAGGTCAGAGGTCACGGATTTGATTCTGGTTAACACAAACTAAACTTTTTGTGTGTAATTTACACTTTATATTAATATGTTAAGAATACTAATTATAACTATAATATAACTATTACGATAAAATTTTACGTACAACCGTTTAATTCCAAGCTAAAGTCAGCTTATATTATGGTAATAAATAACCGATAATAGATAGAAATTTGACACCAGGGGGTTTTGACATCAGAGGACTTAGAAATGAGTTGATTCCACAAAAGTCAGTTTTTTGCAATAAAAAGAAATCATAACCGCTCTACTCAGTAGTAAAGACTTAAGGAACTATGATAAAAGTGTTCGATATGAAAGTGGATTTAGTCAGTTTTTTTCCGCGGCTAAAAAAGATAATATACCATTTCGATCCATTGTATAGATTATAAACAGTTTTATGAGTAGAGTAGTCTGTGCAATTTTTGAAGTTATTTTTGTAGCGGAAAACGGTGGCGTGGTATCATCTTGTTCGGAGCTGTCATGCTATTTCGCGCGCTAAGTGTTGTTGCACTGAACGACCGGAGGGGCGTCTGTGCGATCCAACGTGTGCGGCGGCACCTGCCCTGAAACCGATATCACAGATGCTAAGTAAGTATGATAACTCTCATATCAATGTAATCCTTTTAGTCAAATATGTTGTACAT
>JAQQSE010000347.1:0-54674 GCA_035772565.1 Antheraea assamensis
GGTAGCCCTGATAATAGTATTCAAATGTCATTATGATCGCTTGACTAATAAACATTTTCAATTAGCATTATACTATAGCAAGGATGGTCATAATTTTATTATCGAGGTGTATTACATACCACGATTGATGTCATTCTATTTAACACATCACGGAATTCATTTAGATATGTGATGTATTACACATTTTAAACATCTATATACAAATAGGCAGAGGGAAAACAATTTTGTAGGTGGTAGAGCTACGCTGAAGCTATTACTGGTTTCAGAATGAATGGGTCGGCTCGCCCGGGGTGGTACCACCCTCTCACAGAAAACCGACGTGAAGTAACAGTGCTTGCACTGTTGCGTTTCGTTCGGTCAGTGAGAGCGCCGGAGACCCACATATATTAAAAGGCCGGCAACGCACTTGCGACTCCCCTGGTGTTGCTAGTGTCTTTGGACGGCGGTGATCACTTACCATCAGGTGACCCACCTGTTCGTTTGCCCCCTATAGCATAAAAAAAAAAGTCAAGTATATCTTCGTCATCTAATTCCTAAACCATTTTCTTTTTTTTTTCGTTTGATAGATATTGATGAACCTTAGTGTTGTCAAAAAAAATCGAAAATGATCAGTTTTTATCGTAATATTCAAACTTTTTTGTTTTAATTATGTCGAATCATACACACACATATTATCATTAATAACAAATTACCTGTAGTAATGTCACAATTGTGCACATTCTCTTGCATATCACATAGTTGCCGGTTAACGTCGAATAGCAATCCCGGCGAGCAATGAAACTCAAATACCTCTTTATCTAAACACAGGTAATATTTGGCACATTCGTCTTGCGTCCATATCTTTTCCTCGAGTCTGTCTGGGTTCCTAATAAAATAAATACATAGGTCAAATGAATATTTGTATTACAAACTAGAGGTGTTATCGCTGTTGCTTATTTTTCTGGAAAATGCACTTGTTCGTTAAGGGTTAATTAAGCTTGATACGATTTGGGATTGTATTAAAATTATTTATTACAGTTATTTATAATAATATGAAACTTAATATCATATTTAGTAGGTATTAAACAAAAAAAATATCACAATGCCATATAATTAAAATTGTATATTTTCTCTAGTAGGTACTACATCTGTTACTTAATTTGATAACAAAAAACAAAAATTGTTAATAGTTTTAAAATTCACTAATGTATAATTACTTTTGTATTACGTACACGGAATATTAATGATAAGTGTGCAAGTCATCAATTACTATTAGTGACGCTTTCTCTCATTACGTTTTCAAATAATTCTCACTTAATATCTATAATATCTTAATTGTATTTGACCTCAACACGAAACAATTTCCTGGATCGAACAATCGTTTACGTAACAACAACAATGACAGTCGAAAACAAACAGCGAAAGTTAATTTCTCAAGTTGGTATAGAAAATAGTAATGGTGGATTAACTGTGTTGTGGACAGTAGCCCGAGTCAAGGTTGTAGCGAAAGTGGCCTGGGATCAACGTACCCGCTAGTGTTTGCGTTAAAATAATTCTGCTATAGTGCAATAATGATGCGTGCGGTCACATTCGTGTAATTACGTATTTCATACTAATTTACGGAAGCAGTTACGAATGGAAATTGTCACTTTCATTATATAAAGAATTTCATATCAAGTAATGAATATCACAGTATCCATTGCTAACATTTTCTCTATATAAATAAAAATTTACTGCGCTATGTATGCCACAACTAGGTATAATACATATAGTGGAAGGATTTTATTTTTATTTGAACTGAGTTAATTTAGTTTAGCTTAGTTCTCAGATCCGAAATACATGTTCGAGTTCGTGAGGTACATACGCTTGGTACACATGTGTATAGTACGAATTCCTATATGAATGAATAGTTAGCTTAGTCAGATTCGATTCGATCGGACACAACAGTCCATGCCGAAGTGTGCCGTGCACACTTGAGCCGGATGCCAATAAAATCGGGTGAGTGCCTTAAGCGGTGAAGCTGTAGAGGGCTGTCAGGTCAGGAGCTTAATCAGTTCGAAAAAAAAAATCGAATGTATGTAAGCGCATCATTTCAGAACGGCTGTACCTATTTGGCTAACACTTTTTTGTTGTGTTTGTAATTGTCAAGACAAGGTTTTTATGAAAGAAAATGTTTGAAAAATCGTATGGAACAGTGAAAATTTTTGGTTAATAAATCTTCATATAACAAATGTGAATGAAAAAGTGAGACAGAAGACAGTAGAGATTTCTTTAAAAATATTGATAGAATTGACGTTCATTTGTTCAGTTGCCATTTAATTTCTTTACATAGTCGTACTGTGAAGGGAAGATTTTGTATCATTTTCTTTGTTATTACGCCTATGCGAAGTCGGAGCGGGCGATTAGTATGAAATTATTATCCATTTCGAACTGCTTTGAATATTTTTTATTGATAGCCTTATTATAGGATATAACCTAGATCCTCTCTTTAATGAGCCAACTAGGATCACGTCTCAGACTGCATCTAGCATAGACAATATGTTTACTAATTTTAAAACCATGGGCGGTAGTATTATTACTGGGATACGGTCTGATCATAAAGGACTACTCGTTAATATAAATTGTGACAAACCTAGTACTGACTGTAAGAAAACTGCTAGACGTGTATCAAAAAGTAGATTAGATCGTTTAAATTACAATGTTTTACAAAAATTATCTGCAAATGTTGTTAGTAATCAAGATCCAAATCAGGATTACGATAACTTGTTTAATATTATCAGGACAGAGTTTAATAAACATTGCCCAAGAAAAGTTATTAGTGTAAAAAAAAAAAATCATTTTAGTGAGTGGGCTACCACAGGAATTAAAAAAAGTAGAGACTGACTTTACGATTTGTATCATAGGAGATCATTGACTAGCAATGAATCTTTTCATGCTTATGTCAGAAATTATTCAAAATTTTTCAAGCGCGTTTGTGTAGCTGCTAAGGCAAATTTTTTACGAAATAAAGTTATTGAGTCTAGTAATAAGACCAAGACTGTCTGGCATATTATAAATAAAGAATTAGGTAAAAATAAAATAAATGATACTTCGCATAATTTGAATGTTGACGGAGTACATATTTCAAATAGCTCAGAGGTAGCTACTGTTTTCCAAGACTATTTCACAAACATGCCTTTACAGGTAACAAAAAATATTACATCATCAGCCCATGGTGCCGCATCATTTTAAAAAAATCATTGTGCACCTGTAAATTCAAAATTTAATTTCACATCTATTGATGCAGGTGAAATAATAAGGACTTTTAAACTATTAAATATGAAACATACCGAAGACATATGGGGAATGTCGGTAATTGTAGTTCAATCCTTAATTATTAATATTTCACCATATTTGGCAAACATATTTAACCAGTGTATAGCAAAAGGAACCTTCCCCAATTTAATGAAAATAAGTAAAGTGGTTCCTTTATTTAAATCAGGTTGTAGGAGTAGTCTTGGAAACTATAGACCAATTTCTGTACTCCCGTCTTTAAGCAAGATTTTTGAGAAGATTATGCTTAAGCAATTGTTAGAATATTTTAAAACGCAAGAGATTCTAGATATTCGACAGTTTGGTTTCACAAAATTAAAATCAACTACTGACGCTGGTGCAACGCTATTAAGTCATATATTACAGGCCTGGGAGGGATCGCAGGATGCAATTGGTGTGTTTTGTGATCTGTCTAAGGCCTTTGATTGCGTTGACCATAGTACACTTATTTTGAAATTAAAACACTATGGTGTTTGTGGAGCTTCTCTCGGCCTTCTGGTCTCCTATTTAAAAGATCGCTGTCTCAAAGTTAGTATAGACGAGGTAACGTCTGTGGGATCTTCGACTCAAATTGGCGTTCCACAGGGTTACATTTTAGGGCCCTTTCTGTTCTTGGTATATATAAATGATCTGCCGCTAGTGGTTGATAACTGTGCAGACATTGTTCTTTTCGCGGATGACACTTCGCTTATATTTAAAGTAAAAAGAATAGACTCCGAGTCTAGACATCTAAATAATACCTTAAATAAAATTTCAAATTGGTTTGCATTAAATAATTTATTGCTAAATGCAGACAAAACAAAATGCATAAGGTTTACCTTACCTAATGTTTCATGTATTGATACTAGAATAGAGATCGAAGGAAATCTAGTTGGGTTGGTAGACAGTACCGTGTTCTTGGGTATCACAATTGATTCTAAATTACAATGGGGTCCTCATATTAAAAAATTGGCAGGAAGATTAAGTTCTGCTGCATTTGCGGTTCGAAAGATTCGCCAACTTACAGATATTGCCACTGCTAGGTTGGTCTACTTCGCTTACTTTCATAGCTTAATGTCTTATGGTATTTTGCTGTGGGGGACAGCAGCTGAGGTAGACACCATATTTTTACTACAAAAACGGGCAGTTCGAGCAATTTATGATATGGGACCTCGCGAATCATTAAAAGATAAGTTCCAGGAGTTCGGTATCCTAACTCTGCCCTCCCAATACATACTTGAAAATCTAATGTACGTCCGCAAAAACTTAGATAAGCTAGATTTCGTAAAGGACCGACATAATCTAAATACAAGAAATAAGAACAAATTGGTCATTCCATGTTTTAGGCTCACTAGGACCGGTAACAGTTTTTTAGGTAATAGTGTTAGGTTTTATAATAAAATTCCAAAGCACGTTACCGATCTGCCGGATACTAATTTTAAGCACCATGTCAAGCAGGTTTTAATATCTAAAGGCTATTACAGGGTGGATCAATATGTGAACGACGGTGACGTCTGGAAATGACGCCCTCTCTGTGCATCCACCAAAACCGAATGTAATTATTTATAACTATGTTTTAAAAAATGTGAGTTATAATATGTTAATGAAAAGATAAACCAGATCGAGTTTCTTGCCGGTTCTTCTCGTTGACTGGGTTGTTTTCCGAACCGGTGGTAACTTTGACGTTCATAAGCGCCTTCTCAGGGCCTAAACTGAATAAAGTATTTTTGATTTTGATTTTGATAGGTATATATTACACGAAATACTTAAAGATAACATAACTGTTTGCAGACTTTTGGTTACGGTTATTATTTCTGTTACTATGTGTACTTATATCATAAATGCGAATGTGAGTGTTTTGCTTTCCTGTCTCAACTATTGAGACTGATCATCAAGAAATTGTGAATACACTTTGTCACTAGCATAGCAAAGACACAGGGATCTTTCATTCTCGTTATATTATTCAGTCCTTTCATTCAGAAAAAAAACACTGTGTCCGAGGCATAAGTAAAATGTTTATTAACGCGAAGGAAGCCGTGAGCATACGTTAGTTTTGTTGTATTTAAAAATATAATATTTGTAACTTCCTAGACTACTAAGTATGCAGAGATGCCAACGCTTATTCTGAACTTCTCTTTGTTACTTTTTTTTATTAAAGTGAATTTTTTTTATATCGCCTTAATTTTTTTCGTCCATCTATTATATATATAATTCCCACGGAGTAGAGGTAATTTAAAAGGCGTTCGGTAGACCAGCGGCGCCCTTGGCTAAATTTAAAATGATTCAATGATTTAAATAAATATTGTGCTCAGTTTTTAAAATGCGTCATCATATGCATTATTGTATTTATTATGTATTCCGTATTCTAACACGCAGATTGAAATTAAAATGTATTGTTGCATATTTTGTCTATTATTGATTTTCCATTATCATTCCCATTTTCTAATTATTCAAAATTAAAAACGCGATTTTAATACCCTAAACCGAAAAATTTTCCGAAAATTGTCAGTTAAATGTACATGATCTGAAAAAAAGTGTCACTGGCATCGTATTTTCTTAAACCACGCAATTATGTTTTTAATTTTAAATAATTTAGTACTTAAGTTTTCTATTTATAGATTTCCATATGAAATTTAAGTACTCTTTATAAAACAGGGAGCTGCAGTGGAGGGAGCTGCAGGGAGCAGAGTCATTTGAATTTTAGGTAAGTTAATTTAAGGTAAAAATTAGAACTCCTTGAATTTGTGTTCGAAAAACTATCAGTTTTTATATTTGCCTGTCCAAGAATTTATTTGACGGTAGCAGAGTTATATTACCTAATATTATGGCTGAGTTTTCCATTGACGTCCGTTGAGTTGGGAGTTGATATATATTTTTTAGAGAGGTTACGTTATTATAAGCACATACACAAAGTTTAAGCAAGCGGAGAGCCGCGTAGTTTGAGAAAAAAAAAAATTGAAAATCAATTCTTTTTCAATATTTATGCAATTCCTACCACAGATTATATAGAATTATCGCCATTGAACGTTTCGCTTTACCTACGGTGATGTTGTCATACGTTAGGTAACATTTAATTTTTTATAAATTAACATAAATAATTACATTTTGTATTCATTTCAATAGTTTGCATACACACATATATTTAACAGTTTTTGTATATTCAATTATAGCATTATTTTCATTAGGAGCTATTCAAATTGAAATGTGTAGAGTTTACCATCTTTTACGTAAAACAGACGTAATTTTTGTTGTTACTGAAATAACAAATAACATAGGTTAGGTTCAACGTATGTCAAAGAACCGATTTAATTGACCCCGACTTCACCTGGGATGAGTTTGTCCTATCCCTAATGTGCTTTTATAGAGCCAGAGGCGCGTAGGAAGAGCAGCCTCCGCCTGCTGTAACAAATCATAGGCATTGGACGAGTCGGAGCGGCTAAGGCGAGGATGAATACCTAATATTTATTACGCAAGGGTGTAGAGGCTGCTCTTCCCGCAGCGCCGGAGATGTTGCAATGTCAAAATAGATAGAGAAATCCTGAAAATTTCCTCAATATTAAAGAAACTCGAAAAGGGGGCGTTTCGCAACTTTTCCTTTTAAGGGGGGTTAGTACAGATCCCTCCCTCTTCCCTCCTATCCCTTTCCCCACCCTAAAGTCGACGGACGTCAACTGAAAGTCGTATCAATATTATTCCTGATAGTGAAAAAATACAGAGAGAAATTGAAAAGATATAAAATGTTTTCATAGGAAAGTAGACTCTTGGTTTACATCGAAATCGTTTAACCTCTGCAGTTCTACTGGTTATAATCTTCTACTTGCTTATAAGATTTGTAATAGGTGATTCACGTACTTGCCTAACAAAGTCGCGACCACAACTATAATAAATTTATAAAGAAAAACTTGTTATAGTGACTTATTGAGACGTATAAGGTTTTGAGTAACAGTTATTGGAAATAAAGAAAAAAAATACTCTGTAGCTACACTACTGAAAACTAGACCAGACCGGTTCTGGAGTTTAATAAATAATACGACAATAATTATTATTTACAAAACAATAACGAATTTATTTTTCCCAAATATAGTCGAATCTGTGACTTGCCTGGTCATTGTGTACATACTTCAAAAGTTGGTCTAGTTTAAGAAAAGTTATTTTTAAAATATATAAAATGGGTTAATAATGGACAATAAATACAGCCATTAGAATAGTAAGAAAGATAACTTCTTCATATAAATGTAAACATGCATAAACATATTGCATTTTTATATGAGAATCACATACTGGTAAATACGACTTTACACATATTATTTAACCTTTTTTATAATAGTAGGGCAAAGTCCTGGTATTATGCTGACAGTATAACTGTTGGTATTCCATACACAGCGGCGATAATAAAAATATCGCTAACTCATCTCCAGTTATTGTTGTTAGATCAGAATTCCATTTGTATTGATGCCTAATTAAGTGAAAGTGAGAAACAAGGAGCCGGGAAAAGAACAGTAACAAACAATAGTGCGCAAATCTCATAAACATATCTTTTATGTAAAACTATTTGCTGCATCACAAAAATTAATATATGTATCATAAAATTTCTAAAATCATAACATTCTAAATTAGATCTATTCAAACATGCAAAGAATTTTAAACATTTATATGAGTGCAGATGTATAGGGCCTAAGATTATAATTATTAAATAATAATACAGGGTCACGAGATATTGGATCAAATGAAAATTTGTTTCTCTTTATAAAATGATGTGAAAAAAATAATGGTTATTTTCCAATCACCTATTAAGTTTGTAATATATAATAAATTAATAACACACCTGTAAAATCTCCCATTTTCTTGGCACGTTATACCAGTTATGCTCCGTTTATTCACATGCTTTCCTTGAGCCTCTGAAATAGTATATGTTAATAAATAAAACCTACCTTTTTGTTACAGTTTATATACAGAACACGCAAGAAATAACTATTACAATTAATAATTGGGTGATGTAACTTTCAACCACTTGTAAATATTTAAAATTAAAACCATATGCACTTTTCATTAAAAACAAATATTTTCACTGTTTACCTAAGAACACGAGAGCGATTATAATCTCAGCAAGTAGCCGTGAAAGGCGTCGAGACATCTTTTGACACTGGTTTCTGTAGAAGCACTGAGTTATCAATAAGCATTAAGTCGTTCATTCAACGTAGTGCACTTTTTTTACTTAATGGTTCGTCATCGTGTAAACTTCAAACTTTCTTTTAAATGTGTTGATATGTAGTTAAGCTACACCGTCCTATGTCGCGGAACGGCCGCCGATTTGATGACAAAAGTTGTGTAATGAAAGATACATTTGCCATTGAAAATAAATAACATTTATTTTTGTAGTTATGATTTTTACATAATCTAATCTTTAAAGCTTATCTGATCAAAAACGACCATACGTAACATCTTAAAATATATGCTTAAGAAATATGAAAGTTGTGGAAGGATTTCAGCACGTGTTGTTGTTTTATTTGTTTGAAATACCTTTCTTATTTTTTTATACCAGACCTCATACGGTGGTCACGTTTACTGTTCCACTAAAAACTGTTCATAATTTTTTCGATATCTGCCTTTGATTATTAAAAATTTTGCTATACATTCATCGCGTTTTAAAAACCTAGAATACGGTTTTGTTCCTCTATCTGCGGCACAGAATGATCTGCGGTTTTTACAGTATATCTATGGTGTGATTTTTGTAGTTTTTTATTTCTAATAAAGCTGTACCTTATCAAAGGTATATGTACATATATAGAGACACGGTATCGAAAAAAAGTATCGAGGATTTACTCAATAGTAATTTTGGGAAACGATGAAATCACTACAAAGTATAAAACAAAGTCGCTTTCTCTGTCCCTATATCCCTATGTATGCTTAAATCTTTAAAACTACGCAACGGATTTTGATGCGGTTTTTTTAAATAGATAGAGTGATTGAAGAGGAAGGTTTATATGTATAATAACATAAATTAAATAGTGGAGAAATACTGTTATTTTTGAGGTTACTCCAAATTTAACGCGTGCGGGCCGCGGGCAGTAATGAGTAAATCAAAACTACTGTATCGATTTTATCGTTTTTTCAGTGAATAACATAGGCTATATAGTTTATACCCGTGCGAAGCCGGAGCGGGCCGCTAGTATGCTATAAATTAATGCTTTATTTTAATTACCTACAAACTTGATCTTATAACTCCCGAAGAGAGTATAATAAACATTACAGTTTAAAAAACGGAATTTGAAATAAACTTATTGACACCATGATTAATCTTTTATTGTAATTGCTCGAAAGCTTAAAAATCACAATAGTGTTGCTTATTAACCTAAATTATGAAACCTGTAGCAGTATAATGTATTGTATGTATATGTATGAGGTTTTATCAAAGAATATTAATCTGTACATCTGACATACCGAATGTACAAGCGACTTGGAATTTGTTCCAGTTATGTGTAATAAATGATAACAATATTTTGTGTCACAATTATTATCACGCAATTTTTTCACGCATATGTATTTCTACTAGCAAAAGTAACACCGATATAATTTCAGTTTGTAAAGTTAAATTTTCAGCGAAAAGAATAAATTTACAATGTAAACGAACTTACATTTAAATCCTTATTCTTAAAAGTCGTTCTAACTCATTTGTATTGTACTCATATTTTAGATAACTGTTAGTAATTTGCAGTATTTTGCAAATTCGTTGTCCGACCCAAGTAAATTGACCTTTGAACGAAACGCGGAACACGTTTTAAAATGTTTGCACCTTTCACTACTGGCTTCTATTAAAATTATCATAAAATATTATAAAGTACGGTGACAAAGTGATTTATCTTTTGCAACATGAGCTCTGAATATTTTACGATATTTACATAAGTAAAAGTATCGAGCAAAAAGTATCTGCTTCAAAAGAAAAGTAATCGATGTAAAAGTATCGATTTTTACCGTGTCTCTATGTGTGGACCTCCGCTAGGAGTAATATTATTCTGTGGTGTAGACAGTGTGTTTGAGTTGTGCGACGATTAATTAAGCTTTGGATTTATTCGTAAATAAAAAATTTGTCTTTAGATCAACAGATATTGGTGAAAACAGTTAATACGATGCGATGTATTAAGACTATATTGCAAGTTATTTTTCTTCTTAACGTGTGTTTTGCTACATTATCACCGCCCTCGGAAAAAAAAGGGCAGAAGGGTATAAAACCTCAAGAGGGTCCACGGAAAAATAATGTCTTGGATCGTAAATTAGTGGATGAAGCACCCTTAGCTAAGGATATAATTAAATACCACGCCACGTACCATCAGGACGTAACTACGCGAAATTTTAATAATGCTGTGTTAGGCTATGTTACTCCCGTAAGTTACTATTTGTTACCTCTAATAGTTTACATCAATCCTCTTAGGAATACTTTCAGGAAAAAGTTATTTTGGTGACAAATATTATTCATTACTCATGGTATTATGCAACATATTCTTATTGCATTATAAAAATATGGAAGGGTCATTAAATTATAATTCGTATTAAAGGAAGGCATGGTTTAAAATATTTATATTTTTTTATAAAACTTATTCAATTCTTTTATTAATAACTATAATAAAAACAAAATTAATTTTTATTTTAGTGGAACAATAAAGGCTATGATGTAGCCAAAACATGGGCACCAAAGTTTAATTATATTTCACCGGTTTGGCTTCAAATTAAGAGACAGTCAACAAATATTTACATTATATCTGGTTTGCATGATGTTGATCATGCTTGGATGAAATCTGTAAAACAGAAAGGTTCTAATAGCAACTTGAGAAGTAAGTAGTTTTGATTATAATGTGTGACTTTTTCTCTAAACCTTTCTAGCCATTGCAATTGAAATATTTTTTTTTATGTGTATTACAATTAAAAAATCAAATCTTTTCTGTTTATAAATAGTAGTATTAAAATGTAGTAGTGTGTGGGTGTACGTATCATATGTTAAGGTATAAAAAATCATATTTTACAAAATATGTATTATAAAGAATACTATAAAGTCATTCGAAAATTATTTCTAAGTGTTCACATTCATTTTATTTTCTATAATTCTACAATACAGTTCTCCCAAGGATTCTGTTTGAAAACTGGCAAGCTTCAGATCTCAAGGCATTCTTTATGGAGCCCACATCACATTCCGAGCAAAAAGCATTTATAGATGAAGTAATAAAAGTGTGTAAGCAGTGGAAGTTTGATGGATTGGTTCTTGAGATGCTTTCACAGATTGGAAAATACACAGATAAATCTGTCAAGTTTATTCAGCAATTTGGTAAGCTATCTCAACTTGATAAAAGGGTGCTGACTAGGTGACTGATGTTCAGCATGTTAACATTTCTGAAATGCCAATGTTTTTTTTTATAATTTCAATACATTAATATTTTGAATTAAATTATGTGCAGTATCTACAACTGATGGAGACAAAATATTCATTGTTATATTTCAATTTTTTTGTACTTGGGCTAGTGTGGTGGAGGCATTGGTGTGCTAAAGGGGTAGTGGAGGAAGGAGAATGTTTGTAGCTCATAAGAGTAGGAAAAAAATATAGGCAAGAAACTGTATCAACACTTCTTTACATTGAAGGAACTCATCCAGTGAACTTGTTATATACATCCAATGGTATAGTTATTTCACTGGAGAAAGCCCAAACTATTTAAGTTTTATAGTTTTATTTCAGTTCAAATATCTTTATTTCAGGTTTGGAGATGAATGAGGATGATTTGAGTTTGATTCTTGTCTATCCACCTTTCCGAGGATTTCCAACTGATGAGTTCTTTATACAAGCATTTAATGATATCTATCCATATGTGGAGGCAGTGTCTGTGATGACATATGATTTTTCAAACCCACAAAAACCAGGTAATATTTTGACCCATAAATAGTTCATATTTGGTAAACATCATGTATTATTAATTTTTAGTAGCTTTTCATTAACGTTATATACTGTTAAAATAATAAAAGAAACATATATTGTAAAAAATATTGCAATTTCATAATCCTTTTTATTGACTATTTCCTTGTTTTTTCCAAAGATGTGAATTATAAATATTGGTGTAATTTTTGTCAATTGAATGGATAATCTATTTTAGGTCCTAATGCACCTTTGTACTGGATGAGATTATGTGTAGAAAAATTGATAGATGATGATGAAAACCCAGCCAAGCGTTCTAAAATTCTATTAGGATTGAATTTCTATGGAAACTCGTACACTGCCAATGGAGGAGGTCCCATTGTGAGCACAGAGTATGTTGAACTTTTGAAAAATGCCAAAAGTAATCAAGTATTGACCTACAATAATAATACCGCTGAGAATTATATTGAGATAAGGTATGTATAGTTATTGAGTACTATAAATTTTTGTACCTATTAAAGTGAAATACAAAATCATCTGTGTCAATAAGACTCTTATCTCTACTTTATTTGAAAACCTAAATATGTTGACAACATTCCTTTGGGCTTATAAAATAAAAAGTTAGTATTGTAATATATTTTTTAAATAAATTCTAATACATATACATATTTATAAATGTAATGAACATACAGTGCCTTTGAGGCTAAATCACATCAAATTACTGAATGTATCGGTATTCGACTATGACCATTTCATGCAGTATTTTTCGTAAATGGTTCTAGAATTCTCATCTTTTGGATTTCATTGACATTTTACAATTATTTTTTTAAGTTTATTGAATACACCATGAAGACTATCATCTAGTAAAAGTATACAATTACATTGCCTTTGCGAGTGTAGAGCGAGACGAGGCGATATTAAGGAGAGAGATACAAGATGAGAGGAATATAGAGTGAATTAAAAAAGTTTTAACATGACCATGATAGAAGACACCATTGTTTCATTATTGAAAAAATATTGAAATAAAGTGTAGTCGTTTATATCTTGTTTAATTAACCTTTTTTAACAAATTTCAATTATGAAATACCAGTTTATTAAATATTTATTTTGTTACAGGACATCTCAAGGTTCAAAAAAGATATTCTATCCAACATTATACTCTATTCAGAAGAGACTTGAGTTAGCCAAAGAGTATGGAGTTGGTGTAGCTATTTGGGAACTTGGACAAGGTCTTGATTATTTCTATGATTTATTTTAAATTCCATATTTGTGATATTATTTTTAAGTAATTAAATTAATTTGATGAACTAAAATCTTTTATTTACTTAACTGCCTATTAATAAAATACAAATTAATTTCATTATTGTTTTTGAGACTATTTAAGTCTAAATATTATTGAAACTAACCTAAAATTCTAACCTGAAATTTGGCAATTAAAAATAAATAGTATCCATAGACAATTATGGCGTATATTTTGCTCTCGTCTGTGAGTCAAATTAAAACAATCCAAATCGATAAAATTGACAATTCATTTATGTGCTTTCATATATTTATCTTAATACTTTACTGATTTCCATTTTATGAAATACATATGATACCTGTAGGTACTTTTTCTAAGTATATGATATCGGCCCTGTAATAGTAACGTTTATATTATCTATTTAATACAAATCGTGGTTTTTATCTACATGGCAGACAACCTTTTCTAATGAAGAGTGCGATTATCGACTCTGCGACTGTATGTTGTTAACTATACATATCTTCTATGTTTATTATTATTGTAAAAGTCGTGTATAGTTTACGAGTTCGTCTCTATCTATTAAATAATCTCTTTTAATTCTCTAAATCTAATTAAGAAAATAAATGTTTGTTTGTTTTCTGTGCACAGTCATACGGTTCATCCGATTGCAATTAAAATTTTATTTGGATTTTATCATGGATATAGAAAATAACATGAAGGTAGCCCTTTTTTTAAAAAAATACCGTTCCCGAGAAATACGTTAAGTTGATATTAACGCAAGCGAAGCCATGAGTATAAGCTAGTAATAAAAAGTACATTAAACAATAAGTAAAACTATATTTAACACCGCAAACATTTAATTAAGTACATAGTTGTTATCTTCAGCCGTCTTAATTTCTGGATATCCAGGGTCAGTCCCCATGCATTTTGCATCAATGTATAAAAATATATTTACAGTGTCTTCTAAATATTGGATTTTTCATGAGTCATTGTTGTCGTTTTAGGCAATTTTTGGCTTCCCTTTAAATTCCATCATAGATTGCGGGCCTTTCATCACTCGGTGCATCAAATCCCAGCACATTTTTGCTGGGAGAAGGCTGAAATGAAACGAAAATTAGATAAATTGTGTAAATAGCATTTATTACACAATGACGCCTCCTTTATTTTCTTACGTTATTGATCAAAGATACCATTTAAATTTAATTATATAGGATGGATTACACAAACATCAATAGTTTATAGGAATTATTTAGTTGATGATAATGGCTAGGATACAGACAGACAAGAATTAGGTGAATCTGCCGCCGGGCTGACCGCTGGGAGCGGCATGGTGTTAGCCTAGTACGGTCCCATGCCGCTCCAACTTAAAGCGGTGGCCGGTGCACCGTGGGGTTTTAGTCCGTGCGAATCGGACATAACCCATTCTCTCCCCCGGGAGGATGGGTATCCGTTAGGGATCTCCCCACGTTAATAAAAAAAAAAAAAAAAAAAAGATCCCAAACTTGAATATTGAATAATAATTTATTTATTAAACATATTTTTAAATTTTTACACATTGAATCATACAAATCTTTATTCTCTCCGGGAATCAAAATCAAGGACTCTTGTCTCTTAGCATGTAAATCCTTTTTACGTCGTAAATCTGTTGACATAAAAAAATAATAATGCTTATTGTATATAATAATTAATGTTACTTTACTACTGTGGTGTAATTTTAGTATGACAAAAGCATTGGTTGGAGCCGTCCCTGATTGTAAAGAAGCGTTGCTATAGTGTCTATAAATGTTTTATTTCTGGCGCTCGGCTAGATTCGGAGTCACACCTAAGATTGTTATACTATCGCCGAATAGATTTCAAATAAGAACTTACCATTTAAGCGGTAGAAGATATCGAACAGAACCGGGCATGATACAGTTCACCTCATTCTTTCTAATTGAATCAATCATAGTTTCGGCAACATATTCTGGTTCCAGCATCGGCAGGAGACGCGGTGTAACTCCGTCGAACATCCCAGTGTTTATGTAGTAAGGGCAGACTAGCGTGGCGTGTATTGTGCTGTGACCATGAGCCTATGATAATTCAAAAGTTAGTTTTATTTATCTAAGCAATGGATTTTTTTATACTTTATGGACTTAGTCTTGAACTGCAATATCGTGGAATTCCGATCCAGCAGCCGTCGTGTACGGACGTGTCCGTTGCGCGCCAGATGTTGTTCCGCGAACTAATAAATTGTCGTTCAGGTGCGCAGTACGGTCGAGTGACTCATCGCTCGATACTATTGTGTTTCTGAACTTCGATTACTTCCAAGAAACGCACCTGTGTGAAGTGTTTTGTTTTTGTTTTGTGCGATTGTTATTGTGATCGTAAACCGCACTTCTTGGTGCGACCCACGTGTTAAGTTTACAGTGTCTACAAGTGTGTGAAGTGTTCCGAAAATTTGTTTACGCGCACCCCCCTGCCCCTCAGGCAGGGAGGTTATTTTGTATCGCACCGTGCCCGTAAAGTTACGGCATGGCGTCACTACAGGAACAGTTCGATAGGTTGCGACATCTTGTCGCTACTCGCGCCCCATCGTTATTCACGGAATTCGTTAACGATGCCGCTACCACGTCCTCGGAAAATGTTATATGCGTGCCCCGTGTGGCTACGATGAATTCTTTCGCGTCATTGGCGTCATCTCTGTCTGAGGAGATCCCGGAGGATAGAAGAGTACTTGAAGCTACCATCCCAAACTCTAGCTCCGATTCCGACATGGAGCTCGATACCGGCGCGTCACCCGCAATCACGAACGATGGTTTTACAACCGTAAACCGAAAGCGACAACGGCCCGTTCCCGTCACCTCGCGCGCCTCAGATTCCGAATCGGGTACGGAATACCCGTTAAGTAAGAAGCCACAAGTAGAGGGTGCGTCTGTCTCAGCCAATCACAAGCCGACTCACTCAGGTAGGTCTAGTCCCGATCTTTTATCCCAAGCCCGAGCTACAGGTTCTGTAGCCGAGGCCAAGAAGCCCCGCACTCCCCCCCCCGTTACTATACAAGACAAGGCATCCTGGATGACGATATCCACTCGGTTAAACGAGAAGAACATCCGGTACACGTCCGCCTTGAATACGCCTGCAGGTATTCAAGTAAAAGTTTCATCTACCACCGACCACCGCAAGCTTACCTCTCTTCTCCGAGAGAGGAAGCTCGCTTATTTTACTTACGCACTCGAAGAAGAGCGCCTCCTTCGCGCTGTAGTTAGGCGTGTCCCGGTCGAGTTATCGACCGATGATGTCTCAGGCTCCCTTAAGGAGCAAGACTTTCCTGTCCGAGAGGTACATAGGATGTACCACCCCCGTACCAAAGCCCCATACCCAATGGTCCTGGTCGTCCTCGACCGATCACAAGAGGGTAAGGCTATTTTTGGCCTCACCTCTGTCTGTGGCCTCACCGGCATCACTGTTGAGGCCCCTCGCAAGTCCCATACTCCTTCGCAGTGCCATAACTGCCAGAGTTATGGTCATTCAGCCCGCAATTGCCATCTTCGTCCCAGGTGCGTTAAGTGCCTAGGGGACCACCCTACGAAGGAGTGCGCACGCACTCCCGACACTCCCGAGCCCCCGAGCTGCGTTCTCTGCGGTAACGCAGGTCACCCCGCGAACTATCGCGGGTGTCCTCGCGCGCCACGCACACAACGTCCCCGCCAAGCGAGACAAGCCCGTAGGGCGCCTGTTGTCTCCGCACGTCCCCCGCCTCCACCTCTCATGTCCGTGGAGGCCTTCCCTGACCTGCCGGGTACCTCCCGTGTCCCGGTAGCGCCGGTTCCCACACCACGTGAGGCACCCTCTGTGCCGCGCGTGCCCCAGTCCTGGCGTGCGCCCGTAGCGCCCTGGGCTCCTAAACCACAGCCTCAGGCTCTCAAGCCTCAGGCCCAGCCCCAACCACAAGGAGCGATGCCTGTCCAGGCTACCCACGCTTTCTCGTTCTCCCAGTCTGGAATTGATTGGCTGACACAGGTACTGCTCGAACACGATATTCAGGAGATCGTCGCGTTCAATAAAATAGTTAACAGCAATAGGGACATAGGCCTCCTTAATGCGGTCTCTTCATTCCCAGGCGTTGCTGCGACGATACAACGCCTTGCCCGCGCCTCAGTAAATAGTAATAAATAGATTTCGCGTCGTTAAATAGAATTAAACCGCGTGGTCTTTGTCTTTCGTTCTTTAACGCGAGAAATCTTCGAACACAACGAGAGTTAGTAGCCGCCTTCCTACGTGATAGACAGATAGACATATTTTTAGTTCAAGAAACGCTTTTAAAACCGAAGATGAGCAATCCCGCGATCGCGAATTATAGTATAATTAGAAACGACCGTGTCACCCGCGGGGGCGGCACTTTGATTTATTATAAACGTTCGTTGTATTGCATGCCGGTAGAGCCGCCCGTTCTTTCCAATATGGAAGTGTCAGTATGCAGGTTAGGCATGACCGGTCATCAGACGATTACAATAGTATCCGCGTACCTTTCACCGAATAAAAAGCTTCTCAAGTCCGACTTAGAGGCGTTGTTCGCTTTAGGGAATTCGGTCATTATAGCCGGGGACCTCAACAGCGGGAACGTTATATGGAATAGTTCGAGTACTTCTCGTAACGGGGTGATTCTCGACAAGCTAGGTAATGATCTCGCTTTTGATGTCATAGCCCCGCCGGAACCCACTCACTATCAGGATCGCTGTCGGCCGACAGTGTTAGATGTAGCTCTGTTAAAGAACGTCGCGCTTGAGGTACGACTCATACAAGTCGTACACGAACTCGACTCTGATCACCGTCCTGTGGTATTACAGTTAGGTTCTAGTTCCGACATCGATTTTCAGCCCGCGCGCGTAGCTGACTACACGAAGCTTAGTAAATATTTTAAAGATAATCCTTCCTCGGTTAGTTTAAATAGAATCCCGGACGTGTTGGTGTCTAAAACCGACGCGGATCAGGCTATCGATTCCCTGGTCGACTTTCTTCAGACCGCCGTTAGGGAGACCTCGAAAGAAGTACAAGCGGTGAATGATCGCCGCTTTATACTCCCCAACGACGTGAGAGCGTTGATCACGGAAAAGAACGCTGCGACTCGAGCCTACGACACTTACCCGTCCGTAGATAATCGCAATCGGTTACGTTTGTTACGTAAATTAGTTAAAAAACGTATTTCGGAAATCCGAGACGCCAGGTGGGACAAACTTTTGGAGGAGATCCAGCCATCCCACGTGGCGTATTGGACACTCGCACGAAAGTTCAAATCAGATCTCAGTACACCGATGCCCCCATTAGACAGAGGTCCTGGGTTGCCTCCCGCGTTCGATAGTATAGACAAAGCGGAATGTCTCGCCGCGAATTTAGAGGAGCAATGCTCTCCGAACACTGCTAACACTGACCCTATCCATATTGGATCGATCGAATCCTCGGTAGAGCGTTCTCTCGCATCTCCTCGCGCGGATACCCTAACCCCGGTTAGTTTCGATGAAGTATCGGCCGCCATCAAGCGTCTCAAGCTTAGAAAGTCGCCAGGTCCTGATGGGATCAGGAACGAGGTACTGAAGCTCCTTCCTGACCACATTATAGCTCTCCTGGTCTGCATCTTCAATGCGGCCATGTCCCAGGGTCACTTTCCAGCCGTCTGGAAAAAGGCCGTAGTGATAGGAATTCACAAACCGGGCAAAAAACCTACGCTTCCCACAAGTTATCGCCCTATCAGTCTCCTCGATACATTAGGCAAACTATACGAGCGGCTCCTTCTGAACCGTCTCCAGACCTCTATTTCAGAGTTAGATTTGTTACCACCTGAGCAGTTTGGATTTCGAGGTAAACACTCATGTACGAATCAAGTACACCGCCTCACGGAGTACATTTTTTCTAAATTTAACGAAGATCCCCAAAAGAAGGTCAACCCGGATAAACCTAAACCGAAACGCACGATAGCAGTCTTTTTCGATGTTGCCAAGGCCTTCGATAAGGTCTGGCATGCCGGGCTCGTTTATAAACTTTTTCAGTCTCGCATACCCGATAGCTTAGTACATATAATCCGCGATTATCTCACTGATAGGACTTTCCGCTATAGAGTGGAAGGTGAGCTATCCCCGCCCCACCCGATACGCTCAGGTGTGCCCCAAGGGTCTATTCTTGCGCCCTCTCTCTTCAACCTGTTCATCAGTGACCTACCTCGGTCCCCGGGGATCGAGGTAGGTTGCTATGCTGACGATACAGTTATCTACGCTTCCGGTTGGCGGCCGGACTTTCTTAGAAATCGCATCAATCGAGCCATCGTCACACTCGGTGAATGGTATCGTCAATGGCGAATAGAGGTTAATCCCGAAAAAAGCGCCGCGATATTTTTCGACCCCGTAAATCGTCCGCAACCCAAGTATCTAAAGCCCCTCAGGCTGTACGAAACCGAGATTCCTTGGGTACGTGAGATCAAATACCTAGGAGTTACATTAGATAGGCGCCTCACTTTTAAAGCGCATACTGATAGAGTTCGAAACAAGGCCGCTATGGTCTTGGGTCGCTTGCACCCATTAGTTTGTCCTAAAAGTAAAATGTCCTTCAGACATAAGCTTACTTTGTATAAGACGTGTATCCGTCCTATTCTGACATATAGTTGTCCCGTTTTCGCGCATATGTCAAGTTATAACTTCGAAAAGTTGCAAAAACTACAGAATCGTTTTCTTCGTAGGGCAGTAGGTGCCCCTTGGTATATCCGGAGAGTCGACCTCCACAGGGACCTGGAGATGCCGTCTATCTGGGAGTACGTTAGGACACTCACTAGTAGCTATTTTGAGAAAGCCGCGAATCATCCCAGTCCGTTAGTGGTATCCGCCGCGACTTACAACACCGTACCCGATGCGCCGCGTTACAAAAGACGTCCGCGATATATTTTTATAGATCCTCCCGACAAAATAACGGCAGCTAACTTCCAGTACCCTTCCGTCCCTCGAAACAGAGCGTGTGCGCGCCCACGTCCGCGTAATCACAGATCACGCCGCCGCGGCTTGACTGTGAATTTTGCTCCAGTACACTCATCTAGGCCCCCCTCGGCAGCGGCTCAAGCCGAGGTCCGATCCTCCGGAATGGAGCCCTCGAGCACGTTGCTTGCGCGACAACAGTGACACTGAATTAATTTTCAAACACTAGTTTTTGACACACAACACCGATCACCCCACACACGTGCACATACAAACATGTAGGTACACATAGTGGTTGGGTTGTTTTTTTTTATTTTGAACCCTTTTCTCGAACAGAGTTAGCTTATACTAACTTAGTAGTCAGATTCAAGATACATGTATGAGTTCCTGAAACATACATGCTTGGTACACGTGTATGTTTCACGAATTTATATATGTATGAAATAATAGTTAGCCTAAGCTTAGTTAGACTCGGGATATTCGGTAACAGTCCAAGCCGAGGCGCGCCGTGCGCCCTTGTGCTGGTTGCCTACATAAAATCGGGTGAGTGCCTTAAGCGCTCCCCTTGGTGGTCCGGTGAAACTGTGGATGCCTTGCCGGGTTGACAGTGTAGTAAGTACGAAAAAAAAAAAAAAAAAAAAAAAAAAAAAACTGCAATATCGTCTGATGGTAAGTGGCAATATGACCCCAGGAGGAAACGTACTAAGCTTAGTGGATGTGGTTCTCCAATGTAGGTATCCCAATACGCCTGTAGATGTTTATAACAGATTTTCAACGTAAGGGTGGTAGCAACGCCAAGTTGAATTTTAGAATATTCCGAACCAATTCTTTCTTCTCGAATAATGTACATTTATTGACAATAATGAAACTGAGTTTTTGGTATAACTTCGCGAGATATTTATAGCATAGTATTAGATCATTATCGGAAATTCATTTAGTTATAATATGAAAATCTGATAGTAAAAAATTATCGGCAGTTATATTAAAATATTGACGTATTAACTAAGTCATAGATGTTTCGACATGAATTCTAATAGAGCTGAAGATGTTTTCAGTCGATTACGGGTTCATAAGTCTATCACATTGCATATTTCATAAATATAAAATTGTAAATAAATAAATCCGAATGCTGTTAACTATATTTTCTTAAGAAGTCTCCGTTTATCCCTAGCATTTTAGTATGAGAGCTATTTTCTCAGAAAATAAAAGTGCGACCGATTTTTCTATGCTTTTACTGAAGTCATTTAATATACAGAATAATATATATATACATATATATGGGGTTTTGTAACTAAAAAAATAGGTATTAGTTACAGATTTGTTATACATGTACTAGTTCTGTTCAATATTTATCTTTATAAAGTTGTTTTTTGATAAACTAGTGAGTATGTATACTCTCTTTTTGTTTGTATTCTTTAAAAAGTATTCGAATTATTGGCATTAAAATGCTTTGAGTTAAGTGCAAAAAAATATTCATCATAAATAAACGTATAAGAAAAGTACGAGGAAAGCCAAGGTTAAAAACAAACATTATACCCAGTTAGTCTTTATAGGTATGTAATCCTTGACTTTTTCCGATCAAGAATTAGTATTCAAATTTTCACAAAAACAGTGTATTTTTAAATACCGAAAATGTAATTCAGAATATTAACGTAATGTGGATACTTGTACTCTGCTTGTGACGAGAAAATTTATTTCATGGTACTAGAAGAATTATTCTTACCTTTAGTTCTGTAAAGAGGCTCTCGTGAAAACCAACTGTGGCAAACTTAGTAGCACTATAGTCAGTGCAACGATAAGTGCCCAGTAATCCGGCAACGGAACCCACAGTGACGATATGACCCTTGCCAGTTTCTATCATGTCAGGCAAAAACGCTTTTACCGTCTGAAATGAAAGTGTTACACTTGATAAGTTTGTCTACAGTTTTTATAATATTTATGCATGCTATGACTGTGAGGTACTTATTTCTAAAAAGTAAATACCGCATTTATTGCAATCAGAAAATGTCGGCGACCACGATAAGATATCGATCTGTGTCATCATCTTCTTACTCTTATCCCACCTAAGTAGAGTCGGCACATCATGTTTTCCTTTTTTTCTCTTCCCTGTCAGGTGTCATCTCAGTATTTACAACCCTTATACACGTATCATTTTTCACACAAACCATCCATACCCTTTTCTGTCTTCTTCTACTTCTATGTTCGTCCACCTTCATACTCAAAACTTTTCGAGTTATTTTCATCTCTCTTCATAACATACCCGTACCATGCTAACCTATTACTCCTCAAATTCTCTGTTACTGGTACTATTTTCAAAGTTCCTCTGATATACTCATTCTTAATCCTATACATTCTGGTTACACCACACAACCACCGCATCTCTGCTACATGTTGTCTTTTCTTATCTGTTTCTTTCGTAGCCCAGCATTCTGATCGATATAACACGACTGGTCTCATAATAGTTTTATACATTTACCCTTTGAGTTTCAACGGCATTCGTTAGTCACAAGTTAACCCAGACACCTTTCACCATTTCATACAACCTGGCTATGCTTACTTTTAAAAAGGTTTTCTCATATTTTATTTTACAAAGAACTCAAATCTTTGTTACAATAAAGTTGTTAAGTATTCAAAACTATACTTATTAAGCAATTAATATTCTTGTGTCATATTTGATTATGCATTGATCTAATAAAATGCAATTGGCATTCATATTATTACTGACTTGGCATTTGAATAAATAATAAAAGATAATTTCGCTTACCCAATAGTGTGAGAGGATGTTTACTTTGTAAGTCGTTTCAATAGCTGTGTCAGACAAGTTTAATAAAGTTTCACCAAACACTGTGCCCGCGTTATTGATTAATACGTCCACTTTCCCAATCTGTAAATGTATGACATTCTAATAAATTTCACTATTAATCATATCATTTTATATTTAGGTCATTTTCAAGGCATCCTGATAAAATATTTCTGTATTATACGACATACTGAATTTCGTCAATAGCGGACATGCAAGAGAGTTCATTGTATGTGTGCAGATGCGGCATCTGTAGTGACTGTTGGATATACAATTCACTATACTACAATATCTTTGGAAATATTTTCAATAACCTTTAGTTCGCTAGTGCGTTTCCCGAAGCTACAGAAATGTTTATGATGCTACAAATGTTTATAATAGATACAATTTAAATATATTTTTTTGTTAGTAAATTTTTAATATTAGCCTTCGACTTCATACAACTTTGTTACAATAAATAAATGAAAAAAAAGATAATAAATCAGAGCTTATCCCAAACGTAAGATTTTTAACAGTGAAAGAATTTTTACACTTGAATCAGTATTTCTAGAGATCACCTTCTCCAGTCGTAAGCATCTATTTACAGTTTTACCGTATTTATGATAGTGGTATAGAAGTATAGAACATAGATTGCTTCAGACCTCCATTAATTTTCTGTGTTTGAGAAGGATTTCGTAATGTGTCAATTTATAGCTATATATCTGTTAGTGTAAGAATGAAAAAAATCAATAAGAGAATGTTTTGTACATACCTCTGTTTTTACTTTTTTCGCTGCTTCATAAACTGCCTTACGATCCGCTAAATCTACGATGTTACTTGCTATATCGTAGCCCTCATCAGTAACGGCGGCGCATGTTTTCTTCAAACCTAATAAATGAACATTGTTAAAAAAAAATCGACCTCTATAAATTACATAATATTTTATTTATTATCTTAGTTCGATCTAGTATTTATGATATGTTTGACATTTCTGAATAGACTAAAAAAAATAATTTAATAATGACATGAAACGGAGAAATATTTTGTTATAAGAGCTCCCTGACCCAATTTTACATGACGATGTAGCTTAATACGGCAAACACGTTAAGTCTAGACGGCAACTGTCTCGTAAGCGCAGTTACCAGAACACTATAAGTGTTTGGCAAAAGATTTTCGACTCGAGGGTGGTAGCTAAACGGTTGAGTTGAGAATTGTCGCAAATATCATGCTATGATATATATATGAAACTTATAAGAAACAAATTCATTTGAATATTATACTATTGTTTTACCTTCTTTACATATATCCCATACCACCACTTTGGCTCCTAATCTTGCCAATTTTATAGCCAATTGTCGGCCAACTCCACCACCGCCTCCAGTAACCAACACAACATCTCCCTTCAAACTCTTCATCGGTCTTAACATACTTGGCACCAAGGTCCAAAATAATGATTCTACGATATAATAGCACGATAATACGAGAAACAACACAGTGTCCTTTGCGATATCGAATACACTCGCCATTTGTGACGGAGAATTAATTTTTGTTCCTTCCAACATGTTTATCTCTAAAACAAACATTCATAATATTAAATTCCAGGATAATCTGAAATATAACTTAATTAAAAAATTAAAAGCATTTTCATGAAGACTATTAAAACGACATTATGATAACTGGCCTATATTATTATTGTTTTATATTATAAATTTACACAAACGAACTCGTAGGCGGTTGCTAGTATAATAGGTATTAGTATAATTACGATTACTCTCATTATGCCCTCTGAATAAAGTATAGCTTTACTTCAAAGATATGTTGAATTTATCAATTGTTTTTCTCCATATAAATAATCTTAATCTATACGTATTATTATTTTATATATTTTTATTTTATTATATATAAATAAAATGAGAGACGTCTAAAACTATTAATAGTAATTAAGATAAATTTCGATCAATTTTGTTTAGTTTTACTTCTTAAATACTTAACCCTTACTTAAAAAATATTACGATAGCTTTATCAAAGTATTCAAAGTTTTAAGAAACTAAGATTATTTTATAACAATTGTGTGTTGAGTGATATATGAAGTGAGGCAAGCGGTGTAGTGTGCATGCGCCAGAGAGGGGTAATAAACTGATAACATTATCTACAAATTACAAATTTTTGAGTAATGTATATTTTTACATTGACATTTATTTATGTTTATTATTCTATACGTAATGCATATTGTTACGATAATAAACAACGCAGATGAAGTCGCGGGTGTCAGATGGTTAATAATTATAACTTTGATAACTTAAAAATATTTATTTATAGAGGCATCCAAAAATTCACGTAAGATTCCGGTTGTGCTTGCTTGTAATCATGGTTAAGTAAAGAAGATACAAATATCTAATTAAAGTAGACCTTGGAATATTGCGTAGCGTTCTTCAACGTTGCTTACGCTCCATTTTTTTAATTTTAAGTACATACTAAACATATAATGTGATATTAATGTCACTATTGATTTTATAGAAAGGATGATTTTGATTGCATATGATATTTTAACAAACAAATCCAAATGTATAAATGATTCAACATCTAAGAAATTCTATCAAGTTCATGTATAAACTTTACCTGTAAAAATTAGGAATATCTCACTCGGCTAATTATATTAACTAGTCATTGCTGTTTTCAGAGATGGTAAATTATTCATGAATTAGGAGTAAACTCGCTATTTCTTACAGAGGCGGGATATCAACCTACTTGTGGGCTAATCGCGCAAAAGCTTATGGATTATAGTTATAGTAATTGTTAATTTTACTTATTAGGTACAGGTCTTTGTTAAAAAAAATATTATCACATTGTATTCGCTTAATATAGAGTTAATAAAATTTTAAGAAATTACAATTTTTATAAGCACTACGCGATGTGTGTTTTCTTACCGTGCAGAAGTGATGCAAACAGTGTGGTGAGCATACGTATGAGAGGGGATATAAATGGATAACTTTGTTTGCAAATAAATTTTGTAAGCGAACTATATTTTTGTTTTCATTTTTTTATACTTTTCCTGTTGTGTTGTCTAAAGATATAAAATATATTTTTAAGTTAATAAAGAATGCGTAGGAATTCTCTAGTACCAGCGGCTCTAAGAAATAAATTCGAAAAGAAACGGAGAATATATTAGGCAGGTCGTAGGAGGCTACGAGGAGGAGTAATACTTATTCGAAGAACATCGCAAACTCCAAGGTATTCTGTATTGTATATGAGACACGTCATGGCTAACTGTTTTATACGTTCACTAAAAATAAACAACAACCTTATTTCACAAGCAGTAATTTTTGTAACGCTTGCATAATTATGTTCAGTACTATCATTAGTCTAAGTCGTAGTCGTAGTAGTAGTTTTGTAATGGCCTCTGCAGAGTCTAATAACTATCAAAGGATCAGGCAAGCATGTCTTGTGTCGCTCAGTGACTTGTTACTAACTAGTGATAATGCTAAGCTGCGAGGTTTAAGAGTTTTTGATTTAAATACAAACAATTCTCTTTGTTAATTAATATTACTGAATTATTATTATCATTGACTTGAATAGTACTTGATATTATATTTGTCTGGATGTAGTTTTCATAAATGATGTCATAACTTATTCTAAGTTACAGAAGATTAATAATTTGTTATATAATACGTACAAAAAATAATTTCTTATGCTTTTAATATTCATTAATATTTACTAGTCGAACAAAATTGTTAAACAAATGGGATAAAATTAAGATTTATGTGCAAATATCGTTTAACAAATATTGTATAGTACGTTAATAACTGTAACGTATGCCAAATATATATCACGCATAAAAAAACTAGTTTATTAATGAAGACAAATTAACACAATAAATTTGTAAATTAACGCAACTAGTTAGAAAATAATAACAAACCTAATGAAACGGTAATGTAGGGCAAGAACATACCACGACTAATAATGTTATTTATTGAGAGATTTCGGTCATAGTACAATTTATATATGTAGCTAATGTATAAAATATAAAAGTAATGCCAAATATATACTAATTAATGTCAAAATTGTATTTGGGAATTTAACTCACAACTCGTCTGCTCAAAAATATGTACTTATATCTCTGTTTTACGAAAATATTCAGAGTTACGGAACAATTACAAATATATTATTGTAGATATTTCATATAACTGTTAGTCAGTAACATTCTATTTTTAAAAACCGAAGATTATATTACTTTCTTTGTAATTTAATTTACATTATACATATTTTTATGTCATTTATAAACAGGTCCCTCTGAATAAATGCTTTTATATTTAAAATATAACGTTAAATTAATACTTTTAAAAATGAATTTTAGGAATATAGCGAAGAGAATTCTATCTGACGGGATAAATAGCCATTTGAGAAAGTTGAAGAAAGTGAGCTATGAGACATAGGTTGATTTGTTAACTATACATGGCATTTAGCACACGATTAAGTCGATACGAATGTTTTCTTAACAAATATGAAATGTTAGTGATTAGTTCGTCTACACAGTAGATCGAAATAAAAATACTCCGTAACCGAATACGCATACATATATATGTTTTATAATCTATGGTATTAAAAAGTATAATTTGATACGATACCTACATTATATTGATTTCCTACGTAATTAAATTTATTTATATATGAATTGGATGAATAAAAAAATGTGTCTCAAATATACTATATTTTCGAAATAAATCCCAGCATTGGATTTTCGAGACAATGTCTTATGTATTTTCTCAATTCCAATAGTTTAGTTGAATCTAAACCTCAAATCAGATCAATTTTAACAATATTGATTTTATTGTAATTTCAGTTAATCGAATGAAAAATATATTTTTATATATTAAAATAAAAAATTAAATTTCTTTCTTCTATACTTTATTACAACATTGAAATATAAAAAAAAATTAGGTGTTCTTGAGTACCTACATTAAATTACTTAATTCAAACAGTTAATTTGTGTGAAATTATCAAAATACAAAAATACTACTTTTAATAATAGTAATTACAAATTAATAAAATATTAGCAAATAAGTTAAATATGAAAAGAATTCAATCATACCTGTTCTGTTTTTTTTATTTGTATAAATAACAATTATTTATCTGCAAATGTTCACTGGCGACGTCGCGTCACTGCTGTTTGTCGCATACACACTAGAAGCCGACAGGCAACCAACTGCGCTAGCGGAGCACTCTTTCACAGCTTTCTCCTATAACGGTACATTTGCGTGTTTCCTACGTATTTGAACCAATAGATATCTTTTGTGTGATGTTATTAAAAACAATAATCTATTACTAACTGGTGTTAGCCTTCTGGTCGTCTGATCACTATTGAAAATTGTAGACAGTAGCTGTAAAGAGATTGAAGTTTGACGAATAAAGACCTTTAAATAAAGAAAAAAAAAACTATTTCCATTTTTTCATTAATTACATTAAAGCTCGTCAGTAGCTATTAAACAAAAATAAAGAAAATTACTGCGGAGGAATTTATTGAAACGGAGGAGGAAGTTGTATTTAACTGGTTCATCTCTGCCTATTTATATGCACATACGAGTATACATACACACATAAACCTAACATTTTTAGAGCATACAAGCCCACATGATCATAAAAAACATATTAAACCCTTTCTGTTTGTTTATACGATATAAATATATGAATCTGCCAATTGTAACTGCTACAAACCAGCTAAATGTGTTTATTGGAAGAATCTTATCTACAGGAGCTATGTTTCTATATGACCACTACAAAAAATCCAACCATCATACTGTTTCAAAGTCTTTTGATTTGTTTTATAAGTACTTCTAATAAGTAATATTCTGGTCTATTAATATATAAGATGTTAGATTGTGGCCGAAACTATGTCAGATTGAAACGCAAGTGTTGGAATATACTAGCTACTCGCCCCGGTTTCGCGCGGGCGTCTTAACAAAAAGAAAAGAGACCAAATCACTCGTTTAGGATAAGACCATGTAATAATAAATGAGTAATTAATTTATGTCGCTCATTTTTATATATGATGATTTTTAAACACATTTTTTCTTTACCTTTCCGTACAATTTTTCATACAAACCATGTCTTGAAAATTATAAACACAACATAAAAATAATTCGTGAAACAAATACATAGATACATACAGGAATTGATTTCGACTTATATAGATAATAATAGAGTGTACTGATTATTGATATTAAGTAATACTTTTCCTGAATAAGAGAAAGTTTCCAAATAAATTTTATTAATATCCTATATGTCTGTAAGACGTCATTGAACGAGAATGGATAAACCAGCGCAGCGGATACTGATACAAGGGCATATATTTATGATTATCCGTTTGCTACGTTACCAGGAAAAGAAAATGTTAATGGTAATTAATATGTATACTGCATTTCTATTTTGTATGAAATACTAATTCGCAGTAGTATTATCATTTTTATTAATTGAAGTTATAGTGATACTACAATTTACTCCCAAGTAGGGTATGAGAGGCGCGCGCGGCCGAACGTAAAAATTAAACCAAATCATACATCACAACATGATAAACATATTGTGCCGACCCTACTTAAGTGGGATAAGGGTAAGGAGATGATGACTAATTCGCATTAGTGAGGTATGTCTGCATGAAAGTACTAATCATATTGAAATAAATACTATAAATTTATATACAGATCGACATTTTATTTAATTTGATGTTCTACTCTTTTGCTTCATTATTCATTTAAACTGAGTAAAAACTTAAGAGTTTCGTATTTTCAAATATATAATAACATTTGACAAATTTTTCAAACCTATATTCGTTAGTTTTCTATATTGATATATTATTATGCTGTTAACTATAATTAAAGTTACTAACTTTAGAAGTTTAGGGAATTCAAGAAAAAAAGGATATTTATAATTTCATCCTGTCAAAGGGCATTTTTTAAACTTGATCTATAATTATCTATGTGTAACGCAATAGAGTTCAAATCCTCACATATCTGTTACTTCCTTATTTAATTTGTGTAATTTGTGTAATTTGTGTATATACAGGTACGAACAACAACAATTGGTAATAATAGTCATTTGAAAATTGTAGACGTGGTGTGTTGTGCTGTGACATGACATAATATGATATACTCGTATGTAGATCAATGTGTGAACGATGGTGACGTCTGGAATTGACACCTCTCTCTGTGCATTCACTAAAATCAATTGTAACGTTGATTGTGTTTTTTTTTGCCAAATATATGTATGTTAAAAATATAAACCCGATCGCGTTTCTTGACGGTTTTTCTCGATAGCTGAGTTGTTTTCCGAACCGATGGTAGTTTTTGACGTTCACAAGCGCCTTGTTAGGGCTTAAATTGTATAAAGTATTTTTGATATAATTTGTATTTAATTTTTGCACTTTGCTAGTCTCAGTTTAGTATTAAACCGCATATCACATACATGTATTTTGTTTTCAATAATATTATACTATTATTTTTTCGATGTAAATATTAAAAAAAAATACAATTATATTGTAGGTGTATGTTAAAGTAATTATGCCATTGGGTAATTGTTTAAAATTGGAGAAATTCGAAGTCAAGTGAAAATACAGTATACACATACAATAAACTATATTAACTATCACAAGTACGATGATATCATATATAGTATAACGAAGTAGATTTTTTTGTAACATTTGAATTATTGAATTACGTACATAATATTTTTATTTATTATTAAAAATTTTATATGTCAAAAGTATTCTAACCTTTGTCCTTATTAAAATGCGATTAAATTTAGAATATATACCTAAAGAAATTTAGAAAAAATGGTCGGGATAAACATAACTTTACATTGTCAATTAATAGCGTTATTAAATATTTGCACAAAACTTATCGCAAAAGTAACGAAGAAAACCTAAAATTACGTAATCGTTTTTAACCCACCTCAATATTCAACTACAAAACCTAACGAATGAGGTACTTAAGATACATACTAACACAAATACGTTTGCAGTGATGGTTAAACAGTAATCCAATAAGCCTATTTATATTCTGTCGAAGTAGAAAACTCATTACCAGAGGACACACGTGCTTGTTATGTGCGTTTGTGTCCGCCGGGATGGCGTTTGCAACGCTTGCATATATTGAAGAACCGTAAAGAATGACGAGCTATATTCTGCCTTGCAACTTTCAAATTATATTTAACTAGCAGGCCCGGCAGATGTTGTCCTGCCCTGATAATAAAAAATATATACTTATGTGTATGTAATGCTTAAGTTAACTAATGTATTCTATTTAATGAGGATTAAACTATATCCGTCCAAATAGCCTTCTAATTACCTCATTATATGTAACTATGTTTTTAGAAGGTAGATAGGTATAGTAAGCTATCCTAAACAGATAGGTATATGCCATCGTAGACATTTTTGTAGATCTATAAAAGAGGTATATCTCAGTATACATTGTTTTATTATATCTCAAAGGGATTAGGCAGCGTTTTCGACCAAAGCTCCCAGGCGATTTAACTTTTTCCGGTTCTTTCAACAATTATCATTATATTTCAACCAATTTACAAAAAAAAACACTGACAAATCATATACCTAAACTTTCCCCGTGAATTTCTCTATCTATTGGTCTACTCTGTTTATAGACCGTATTACAATCCGTCCAGTAGTTTTGGAGGTTATCGCGAACATCCAGACAGACAGACAGACCCGGCAGACGACTTTGTTTTATAATATGTGTTGATATACTTTTTTATTTATAACCCATAATTCTTATGGGAACACAAAGACAAACACAAAAAGTGACATGTTTCTTCCGTTTCGGTCTGTAACCGACCGATCCATCGAATGTGTTTGTTTTTAAATGTACTCAGGTTTGCTAATTCTCTATAAATGTAATTTAATCAACACTGTAATTTAATTCATATTTTGCTGCCAAACTGGTAAATACAAGACTCATAATAATAATAATAAGTAAGTAATTTACCTTTGTATTCAATATTGTGTAGCTTTAAAATACCTTCTAACATTTGCTTTTACAGTCTTATTGTTATGGTAAGTCTGACATATTATTACTCTCGTCACAAACGTTTTTAACCTATTTCTTTCAATGTTCAAATGCAAATGTGACAGAAATGACCACGTAAAATGTTTATATTTTGAAAATACAATAATGTTTACTTATATTATTTTAACAACAATTTAGGTCAAAATGTTTCTTAATATAATAAATATATTATAAATTATCAAATCATCGAAACTTTTTAACTACTGATTCTGCATTAATTCTGATTGACTAAAAAATGAATATATATGTTAAGGAATGTTGACCTGCGATGTTACGAGTGGCGCAAAAAATATTATAAAGAAAAAAGGGTCCCTGTGCTAGGTCACATCGTATGCGACATTACTGTTCAGTTTTTGATTTTGCTGCGTTACGACGTCTAACGCGTAATAATTAATTTGGCATTTTGAATTTATAATTGTATTTTTACACTATTAAAAGGACTATAATAACTTTGTTGAGTTGAGTGTTTGTGAATGAAAAGGGTGACTACAGCTCCAGCCTTGTAAGTTTCCATTTGTACACTCATTCATACATACAATTAAACTATACATATTTACTACACACAATCCACTGGAAACAACAAGAACGCCTACGCGACACTATAAGGTAAGTGAATTTTGATGCAACTACTTATATTAAAGTGTGCTGTGTATCACAGTTTCCACTAGGGTTGGTCACGACTCCGAATTGTATTATTGAAGGGCCCAGCAGCAATTCGGTTTTCGTGGTTGTGACTTTATCCTACAATTTTTTGGTAGCAGAGCGTGGTTTTTTCCGTAATCACGTAAATTTTGGTAGCAAAAGTGGTTATTTCGCGTTTTGTTTGTTGCCTAATAACCACTTAGGGTTGCGTTCACTTGCTTAAATATTGTTATTAAACCAGTGGTTCCGCATAAATATAATTTTGTTTGTGTTGTATTGTATTTGTTTGTAATATGTTAGTTTGTTAACGTTAATCAATTTGTTTTTAATATATATATATTTCTACACTAAGCTCTGAATCCGGGTTGGCTTGGTGTAATTTGTATTTAAATTTGATTTGTGGTTAAATACTTGAATTTGAGTTTTAACGTTATAATTTGATTTTTTTATCTATATTATTGATTTTTGTTTTTTTTTTTTTATATTTTGGAATTTGTATTGAAATATGCCGTCAACACATACCAAGCGGATTAGGACAGAGCTCGTATGGGCGACTTCTGCTGCCGCCTTGGTAGGTAGAGTTGACAGACAGGAGGCCCTCTTAGAGAGGTTTAAGGCCATTGATAAAAGACAGGCGGCAGTAGACGCTGCCTATGAGTCCTTTTTAAACTCGTCGGCGGATAAGGAATTGACTGCCACGGTGGAGGCGGATGTCGGTCAGTTTTACGAATTGGTCGACACCATCACACAGGGTGCGCGTAGTATCCTCAATGAGAGAAAGGAAGCTGGTGGAAATGTGAAGGGGACAACCCGACCTCCAACGCATCCAGAGTTGTTAGGACGTCTTCCAACTCTAGATTTGCCTAAATTTGATGGAAGTATTGAGGATTACCCTGGGTTCCTTGCGATGTTCATGAGTTTAGTGGATGCCCGGAAGGATTTGGCGGACAGTCAAAAGTTGGCTTACCTTCGGGCTTCTCTCAGTGGAGAGGCCAGGGATGTGATAACACATTTAGACATAACTGATGACAGTTACCGCACTGCCATGGATTTGCTCGCCCGGCGATATCAAAACGTCCGGCGCCTGGCAGATGCTCATGTTATGCGACTTTTAACGTTACCCCGTGTCACCCGAACTGACCGCTTACAAGTTGAGATTTTGAACCCAGTGTTAACCTCATGCAATTCTTTAAAAGGATTAGGCCTGCCTGTAGACCAGTGGTCGTTCTTGCTTCTGCACATAGTCTTGAGCTTACTCCCGCGAGAGCTCAAACTTAGATTTGAACAGATATGTGGTGGCGATGGTGCCACTTATTTACCACCTTTTGAACGCTTACTAAGTTTTTTGGAGGACGAGTGCAGATTGCTTGAAAACTCTGGTATTGCGAATTCATCCCGAATTCCGGAGCGACCGCAGGAACAGCGGCGAAGAGAGACACGACCTCCTGTGGAACCCCGTCGCCCTCCTATTCGACATGCTGCTTGTGAGGGGGAAATACGTTGTAGTTTCTGCCGTGAGACTGGACATCGAGTCCAGATGTGTCCTCGGTTCTTGGATAGAAACGTTAAAGATCGGCGAGGGATTGCTAATTCGCGGAAATGGTGCTACTCCTGCTTGGGACAGCATTTTCAGAGACAATGTAGGGAATCCCGACCCTGCCCTCACTGTCAAGGTAAGCACCACCCTGTATTATGCATGAATATGCATGGTGTTCATCGTGTGGAAAATAACATGCATTCCCCCTGCATGGGCGGGGGGACTAACTCCGGTCCGTACAATACGGATTGCCGCCGGTCCCCAGTAAGTCACCGTCGTTCTTCAGTGAAGACTAAACAGCCCCAGAGGAATCATTGTAAAGAAGTCCACCCCAGGGGCGGGGGTACTACCTCACCGAAGAATCAAGATGGTAGAGGATATTTGGCAGTTCGACGTCCATCAAATTGTTCGCCACCTCTGGCCGAATGGCCGCGTCTAGAGCGCCGCCCTCAAAGATTAGGTAATCGTTCAAATTATAGAGAGCACGCTGACCAGCACATATCACCTCAGGCTGAGCATCAGCCTTATTTTGATTGGCAGTGTTAGGTAGCAACTGCCCTCTCTCCCACCACAGTCACCCCACCTGAAACCGTTCTTCTGCCGACAGTTTCAGTTAAGGTGTGGGGCCCGAAGGGTAGATTTGCGATTGCTCGCGCCCTTTTGGATTCGGGATCACAAGGCTGTCTTGTCACCTCTCATTTGGTGGGAAAGTTGGGCCTCCCTTGGAGACCTCACCGTGGCCCGATATATGGTATAGGTGGAGTTCAAGCCACGGCTTTGAAAGGAAAGGTTGAAATTAAGTTTTCACCCTTAAAAGGTGAACCACGCATTGTGGCGAGAGCAATAATTTTGGATGACATATTAGGCAGACATCCACAAATTACCATACCGGAAACTGTTGTTAAATTGACTTCGCGTTTGGCTCCCGCAGACCCCAAATGGTCTGTTCCCGGAACGGTAGATCTTCTGTTAGGTGCAGATGTGTTGGGCTTGATTTTAACCGGACATCTTCAGATTTTGCAGCCGAATGGCTTAGTAGCCGCACCAACAATATTTGGATTTAGCTTTTTTGGTCCCGTTTTATCGCAGGTTGTCGAAGATCACTCCTTTGAAGTAGGGATATCTCTAAATGATGCAGTCCAGCGCTTCTGGGAGGTGGAAGAGCCTCCTCAAGCAGTTAGAGTAGATCCACTTGCCCAAGAGTGTGAATTATTCTACCAAAACAACATTGGTCGCCGTGTTGATGGTCGATTTGTTACTAGATTGCCTTTTCTAGCGTCACGACCCCTTCTCGGTCAGTCACGATCCCTAGCGGAAAGAAGACTTTTGTCTATGGAGCGGCGCATGCGAAGGGATTCATCATTTCGAGATAAATATATTGAATTCATGCGTGAATACGAGGACTTGGGACACATGTCCATATCCGATTTTGATTGGCGTTCCCACGAACACTACTTCTTGCCCCACCACGCCGTTTTGAAGAATCCCGGCGGTAAAATTCGGGTGGTTTTTGATGGCTCAGCGCCCTCATCGAATGGAGTCTCACTGAACCAGTGTTTACACTCGGGGCCTAAACTTCATCGTGATATATCGGATATCCTCACGCATTTTCGCCGCCATCAAGTTGTATTTGTGGCCGACATACGAATGATGTTCAGGCAAACTATTGTTCATAGGGACGATCGGCGGTATCAATTGGTCTTGTGGCGCGAGCAACCATGTGAACCAATCAAGGTGTACGAACTGAACACGACTACATATGGGTTAAGATCTAGCCCATACATTGCTATACGAACTTTGTTAGAGTTAGCGCAACGTGAGCAATTAAAGTATCCTCGTGCAGCCAATATTTTAGAAAACTCTGTCTTTGTTGACGATATTTGCACCGGAGATTCCAGTATTGAAAATGCACGGATTTTGAGGGATGAATTGATTGCGATACTTAAATCCGGTGGCTACGAATTGAGGAAATGGTTATCGAATTGTCCTGACTTATTAAGCGACCTTCCAGAGGCACATCAACAGGATCCTCATCTTTTTGAAAACCCGGATACTCCAAATTTGGTTGCAGTTCTTGGTATACAGTACCAACCGGTTTAGGATGTTTTTACTTATCGAGTGAAGTTGGACTGCCCTAAGACTTGGACTAAGCGTCTAGTTTTGTCTACTGTTGCCCGAACCTTCGATCCAAATGGATGGATAACTCCTGTTATCTTTTTGGCTAAATGTTTCTTGCAGAAACTTTGGATAGCAAAAGTCACCTGGGATGAACCTTTGCAGGGAGATTTGTTACGAGAGTGGTCATCTATTGTGTCTTCCCTTCCAGAAATTAATCAAATTGCCATGGCGCGATGTTTTCTTCCAACAGGAAAGTGCCGAGTAACCCTTCATGGATTTTGCGATGCTTCTGAGCGGGGGTATGCGGCTGCGGTGTTTTTGCGGACTGTCAGCACATCTGGACAGATTAAGGTACATTTGGTTATGGCAAAGAGTAAAGTAGCCCCTATTAGGTCTCGATTGACCATTCCAAAATTAGAATTGTCAGGAGCGGCTCTTCTTGTACGCCTTCTGAATCATATTAGCTCTGATTTGGGTACCGTCATTGAGATATCTGGCGTTTATGCATGGTCTGATAGCGAAATTGTTCTTTGTTGGCTTCGAGCGTCTATACACAATTTGGAAGTCTTTGTCGCGAATCGAGTTTCACAAATTCAGAACTCTGAAACCCCTTTAATTTGGAGACATGTCCCAGGAGAGCTGAATCCTGCAGACTGCGCTTCACGTGGCTGCATGGCTTCTTCTCTCATAAATAACTCTCTTTGGTGGAATCCACAATGGCTGACGCAGCCTGAGTTATCGTGGCCTCAAAATAAGTTTTCTTCTCCTCAGGTTTTACCCGGTTTGCGTATTGGAGGTATGGAGAATCCTATTACTTATAATTTGGACACTCTTGTTAACAAATATAGCTCATTTGATAAGTTGATTGGAGTTACTGCTTGGATCAGGCGATTCATATATAATTGTAGGAATCCCCAGAATAAAATATTGGATACAGGTATATCATGTAGTGAACGGCAAGAGGCACAAATGTTTTGGATTCGTGTAGTACAAAGAGAGCATTTTGCAGATGTCATTGATATTTTGAAACGAGGTTTAAATTTGAAAGGTTCCGTCGTCCGATTAAGCCCATTCTTGGATGAAGCAGGTCTACTAAGGGTTGGAGGACGGCTTAAGAACTCCAATCTTCCTTCTGAAGCTCGTCACCCATTGCTGCTTCCTAAAGGAGGAACTTTTGTTAATTTATTGGTGACCCAACGTCACATTCAGAATGCTCATGCAGGCCTCAACGCTCTTTTGGCCATATTGAACCGTGAATTCTGGATTCTGTCAGCTAGACGCGTTATTCGGAGCATTTTATTTAGATGTATGCAATGTTACAGATTGAAAGCTAAACCAGTTCAGCCTATTATGGGAGATTTACCAACAGACCGCGTCACGAAAACTCGACCATTTGCAGGAGTAGGAACGGATTTTGCTGGTCCATTTGCTGTTAAGTCATCGCACTTACGTAATGCGAAATCACTCAAAGCATATTTGTGTGTATTTGTATGCCTCTCCACCAAAGCGGTCCATTTGGAAATTGTAAGTGCCCTCAGCACAGAAGCGTTTGTGGCAGCGCTAGGTAGATTTGTTTCCCGTCGTGGTCTACCTTCGTTGATTCGATCTGATTGCGGAACAAATTATAAAGGAGCAGATCGATATCTAAAGGAAATTGTTCAATTCTTAACAAATAATAAAATTGATATAAACCACACTTTGTCGAAGATGGGGATAACTTGGAAATTTGATCCTCCAGCTTGTCCTCATTGGGGTGGAATATTTGAAGCAGTTGTTAAGATTGCAAAAACGCATCTCCGTCGCGTTATTGGTGAATTCATTTTGACCTTTGAGGAGCTGGCTAGTGTATTTTGTAAAATTGAGGCCGTCCTAAATTCCCGTCCTCTTTGTCCAGTCTCATCCGATCCAAATGACTTGGAAGTCTTAACTCCAGGACATTTCTTAATAGGTCAACCCCTTAACGCTCTGCCCGAGTACCCCTTCAGGGACGTGAAGTTGTCACGTTTGACTCGGTTTCAACTATTACAACAGATGACTCAAAGTTTTTGGCACCGTTGGTCTCTTGAGTATCTACACACTTTGCAGCAGCGCGTTAAATGGACGGACAAAACGAACCCTCCCAAGGTGGGGGATCTTGTTTTAATCAAAGACCCTAATTTGTTGCCGTTGCATTGGCGTCGAGGGCGTATTATAAAATTGATTTTTGGATCGGATGGAGTTCCAAGAGTGGCCGAAGTTATGGTTGGTGATTCGGTTGTGCACCGAGCAATTGCTACATTAGCCCGTTTGCCAATTTATTAGCGTACATAATCCTTATGTCCGGGACGGGGGTTTGTTAAGGAATGTTGACCTGCGATGTTACGAGTGGCGCAAAAAATATTATAAAGAAAAAAGGGTCCCTGTGCTAGGTCACATCGTATGCGACATTACTGTTCAGTTTTTGATTTTGCTGCGTTACGACGTCTAACGCGTAATAATTAATTTGGCATTTTGAATTTATAATTGTATTTTTACACTATTAAAAGGACTATAATAACTTTGTTGAGTTGAGTGTTTGTGAATGAAAAGGGTGACTACAGCTCCAGCCTTGTAAGTTTCCATTTGTACACTCATTCATACATACAATTAAACTATACATATTTACTACACACAATCCACTGGAAACAACAAGAACGCCTACGCGACACTATAAGGTAAGTGAATTTTGATGCAACTACTTATATTAAAGTGTGCTGTGTATCACAGTTTCCACTAGGGTTGGTCACGACTCCGAATTGTATTATTGAAGGGCCCAGTAGCAATTCGGTTTTCGTGGTTGTGACTTTATCCTACAATATATATTGAGATATCTGCTTAGTAATTTTTAATTATTTATAAGTTTACAATTAATATTTGCTAACTGTAATTGTGTAAAGAAAAGAAACATATACTGCTAAGCTTATAATTAATGTGAACCCATAACATTGCTTAGAAGTGTCCGATCAAGTGCAGTGGTAGAATGCTGTTTTGAAAGTAATCACATATTAATTATATACGATTTACAAAGTGTATTAGGAATCAACAGCCAAGGCCGTGCACGCATATAGTGCATTGCTATTTATTTCGTTATAATAGATTAATCTGTTAATTATTAAAACAATAATTATATTGTGATAAACTTTGAATGTTACTATATAGATACATCTTTAATATTGAAAATAATTAGAAATTACTTTTTAGGTTTTATAATCAAAATCCCTAATAAACCTATTACATGTATATATATACATTTGTGCATATATTTTTAAGTGTACTTTTGCTTTTTGACGGAGATGTCGTGGTATATAATTTTCTTTCTGTTTAACAACATGTATAATAAAACAGTACAGCGACAAAATACTCTTTTGAGTTGTTTTAAATAATCCATGTAGTGTATTACTTTCACAATTATTTTCTAACAGTGCCCTCTTACAACAGTCATTTGGAATCAATTGGTAACTGACGTGAAATTCGCTAATATATATTTATATGTTATCGTAACGACTGAATAAAACACGTAGCAAATCAATTCTCTAACCGTTAATATTATGCCAATATAAAATCATAGATGGCGTTGCTATGTAAATAATAAGCATTTAAAATCTTATTCAGAATTAGACCAACACGAGTTTTATTACATTATAGGACTTAACAAGTCTAGAACGACTTTGATATTAATTTAATTGTTCGACGTTTTAGCTTGGTTACACAGGTTGTGGTCACGAGTTATATAACGTACTCTGTGGTTACGAGTCGACTGTGAGCTTTATTCTTGAAGCCCTATTGTAAGCTTCATGGGGCATTTTAATTATTAAAAAATAATAGCATGAATAATATTAGAAATAATAATAACGTTACTTTTATATAGTGTGTTTTCTTTATGTATAAATGCATGCCTGTGATCGTAATGATTACAGAGTAGTTATATGTTGGAAACGTAGAGAAAGATTTGTTTCTCTGTCTACGGGTGGAAGTAACAGTGTGAAATTGTATCTATATGTAATCTTTCTGTTGGTATGCTAAATATATAAAATAAATAAATATAGTTATTTAAAAAAAAACTCACATTGAGTTATATTTTGATTTATATACAAATATAAATGTTGAAATCCATAATTTTAATAAATAAGACCGATTCTACTTAGCATGCGATAAGTGCTTTATAGCCCAGGAGCCGCGCATTTGTGTCAGGTAGGCGTCCAGAGGCGGGTATAATCCTACCTATATCAGTCAGGGATTCTCACACATACTTTTACTTTTTTGCTTGGCGCGGTGCTTGTATCATGTTCCACATATGCTGTACCGCTAAACCTTCTTTGAGGGAGCCGCAAGACACGCAGTATGATTGGAACTTGGAATTTCTAACAAGGATGTGTTAAGGTTAATTTGGTTAGAGAAACAGCTCTGCTCATGATAACCCTTATCCACCCAGTATTAAGATATAAAATAACTGAGAAAATTACAAAATTAATACATTTGTTTTGTAAGTTTTATAACAAACTCGAAAACAAAAAGAATAATATATGGTTTCGTAGTTTCGAGGTAGGTACTTTAAAAATATTGTAGCTTCAGATTTTCAAGGTCATTTAAGATTTATAAAGATTATTTTAAGAAAAACATAAATTAACCATATTCGATTTATACTCATTCAACACTTTTTTAAGCAGATAATGGCAATATTAAAATTACATTAATTGTGTTTTTTTACTCATATAATATTTACTTATATAATTCGTAGTCTCACATGTATTTCATAATTTTAAAACCCCTTATTTATAAATGGCCTTGTATAATGTATATATATATATATATTACACATCTCATTATAAAAACTTGTTTAAGTTAAACTCATATCAGCAAAGAAGAGTTTTCTACATAACTGTTTATGCAATTAAAAATGAATGGTGTCAAATTTCTATTGTCATATACTCGTAGACCTTCTAACATGGTTTAAAATTATATAGTATCTGATGAAGACAAACTATACTTGATTTTTTATTGCATTTGCGTTCTTTTGCATGTTTTTATCGTAGCACGGGAAAATGACGTCTCTGTTAATCGTAAGCAAGTATATTCTAATCTTCTTATTCTATATTCTATAATATATATAGAAATAAAATTATAAAGCCGTTGTTGTGCGCGCATCATTCAAAAACCACTTGATAGATTTGGATTATTTTTTGTTTTACTTCTTAGATACTCGGTCCATATCTAAAAAGAAACTACTATTTTTATGAACACTACGGGTCCAACTATGTGTTCTCTTGTCGTGGACAAGTGGGACAAGCGGTGTGGTGCTAACGTTTTTTTTCGAAGCCGCAGGTATCAGCTAGTTAAAAAATGCGAACGAACACCGAGATATTTACAGTCTATTGTTAGTCGTGCTGTCATGCCGACCTGCAAGCTTCTTGGTAGCTGGATATATCACTTATTGATCCCGAAATGCGTCAAGCTAAAAGGGATATACTCTGTCAGGATTATTATCATATATCTACATATATTACTATATATATTGGTTGATCCCGAACCGTGACAGGTCTAACATTGGTGCATAGTTATTGGCATCACTTCGGCCATGATTGCCATTCCTTATCACCCTGCAAAAAATTAGTCTATACTGTATTTATACTACTACTAGTTTCGCGTTAATGTAGGTTTGGTCTATCCCTCGGAAGCAGTACTTTTCTCTGGTTAAAAGGGATGCCTAAGCCTATGCCTTTTTCTGAAACCCTGACTACGTATATGTAAAATTTCATGACGATTGGTTCAGCAATTAAGGCGTGAAAACGTAACAAACAAACTAACATGCATATTTACAATATTATATAAGGATTATAAAGAGAAAATGTTTGATTTTTATTTGCAATTACAAAAATTACTTTAATATAATTATGATGTTGTTCTTTTGTACTCTACTGATTACTCTCTAACTTAATAAATTCAGGCATTTCTAAGAATATGCGTTTTAATACATCGACGGAGTATAAAGTGAAGCTATCTATTAACGTTCTATCTCTTGAAGCACATAATCCTAGAAAATATTATTAGTAATAAATCATGACATAAACTGGTAGTCAAGACGGAATGAATTTTAAAACGTTTTTTGCTATGAATAAAAACTAATACAGCGTATTAAATGTTGTAGTATGAACGAAGAAGACTGTCGGTTATAACTGGTGTTACCAACTTTATGAATTAAATTTTCAAATAAATATCTTTTAACAGAGCAAATGAGTTTAGTAAAATTTTGTTTTAAACAAAATTAATTACCTTAAGTAAAATTGTCATGATTCTATTGGATAAATAAGAATGATAGAACCTGTACAATAGTCGACTGAGAGGGCACCAATGCACAAACTATTATGAGGATATTACGTTTCACCAATGTCACTATTTCTGCCATAAGGCAGTAGTGCTTGCGCTGCAATGTGTGTGTGAGACTGTCAACATATACTGGCTTAAGAAACATTCTAAGTCCTCAGTAGTAGCAACATATAGCTTGCCCCATGACTGCGGTTTTATTGAAGTTGATTATACATAGCTATATGCTGCTGTGATTATTTCAGGTGGGCTACATGCAGCATGTTTACTATAGCATTACCAACAAAAAAAAAATGCTTTTGTAAAGTTATTATTACTTCGATCTTTTTTGTAGACTGTATGTACCAAACAGGTGTTTGGCTGCGCGCCAATACGTAGATTATTGGACACAGAAGCGAGTCTGAATTGCATATAGATTCAAGTTTAATTCCGTTCGGTCGTCTTGACCGCTGTATTTAAACTAGGGGATTTGGAGGTTGTGTGTGAGGCGAATGCGGCAAAATTTCCAGGATGAGAAGAAATAAAAATTTTCGCGTTATCCAAAATACTTTCTTATTTTCTAGAAAATGAATAATTAAAAAAAAATTAACCAGTACATTAAAAAAAATTGAACACTTAAATTCAAATCAATTTTTTGTACATTTTCTTGTATAAATGAGTAATTTTATTTATTTAAAAGGTGTATTTCGAAAGTTTATCCAGTTTAAGCAAAATTTCAATGATGGAGCGGCAATTTTAAGATTGAATCCGGCACGGGTCGTCTTGTTTGCCGATGATCAGAAAAATTTAAATGTTATGTTAGAAAGAAGATATAAGTATAGATAACACATATTTATAGTGATGATAGGATCCTTCTAACTTGTACAGTTTTTAAGTCGGCGTAATTTTGTATGGTGCAATACACATAAGCTTTTGTTGAAGGAAAACACCGTGATGAATCCATAGCATGCAGACATACCATAGCATAGTGGGTTTAGTTCGGTGAAGGCATGAAGGCTCGTCAGGTCAATAGCGTTAGTGAGTTCGAAAAAAAATAGCATAGTGGCTAGCAAGCACTTCACAATTTGAATATTTGTCGCTGTGCGCATATCAGTGTGTTCCGGCAGCTACACTTGAGAACCGGTTTCCCTCTTGTCTTGACATGTTACCACATAAGTCTACATGTCACATAACATAATGAAACTTAGTTATAGATCCAACACATAATAAGAATACAATTCAGCATTCTTTGTTCTGAGAAGCGAGACGTTACGTTAGTTAATATAAGTGCATTCTGTGCGCGGTGTTTGTTGTGATGGTTTAATTGTAGAAGAAAACTATTTTTTAAAGTTCACGCTTGACTTTCTATAAAACATGAAATAATTAAACATAGTAAATTATTATCGTATGCCCATAATAATGTTAACATATATTTGTTTGATTTAAGAGTAGTTTCATGTTCATAATATTTTTTAATATAATATATATTATTGATTTTTTAGAAGTCGGCTTATGTTGATAGTCTAATACAAATTAAACGCAATTTGTTTGTAATTACATAATAATAATAATAATAATAGCTGAGGTCTTTCTCAAGCATGACCATTCAATTTCAAAGTGTCGAAATCGCCATACGTAAAACAGGAGGTTGTTAAACATAAGTCAAACATCTATACATATATATACATATATATAACAATGATTTGCTGTCCATTTTTCTCGCTAAAACTCGAGAATTGTTGGACCGATTTGGCTAATTTTGATCTTGAAATAATTGTGGAAGTTCAGGCAACGTTTAAACAGAAACAACAGAGAAACATAAATAATTAGTAAAGGAAAATACTAAAAATGATAATTTAATTTTCAAATACAAAATGTTCCTTATTTTAGAAATAAAAAAATGTCACTTGGTTGTCAAATATTTATAGTTGCGTTCATAAATTTGTCTGTTTCATAACTGTAGTATAAGGTTCGATCTCTTTGAACTGTTTTGTTGGAATACAAAACAATTCTATTTCATAAATAAAAATAGTACATGAATAAGCTTTAAATTGAGTAAGTGCATAACAGTGTTGCATTAGTAATGTAAATAAAAATGTTGTATTAAGTTTTGACCACATTTTACACAAATATATGTAAGTGATACGAAGTTCACCGGCTCATCTAGTATACAATAAATATGGATTCAACTGTTCTGGTCTACACAAAAGTTCGTCCTTCGGTAATTGAATGTTGGTTCTCTTTTCTTAATTGTAATTTTGTCATTACTACTTAACACTTATAACCCATTTACAGACTTTAAGTTACCACTATTTAATTTAGTATTACATTTGACTGTATTTGATGAACTACATCGGATCGTCTTTGCTCATTAGTAGGAATGCCAAATTTCATACATTATTGCTATTTTTTAGTAGGTTTTCACCATCCGTGAAAGAGCAGCGATGAAAAAATTCACCGCGATCTAATTGTAAACACTATAAATTCGATGCCTAATCATTAGGTAGCTGTAGGTATAAAGGTACAAATATTTAAAGATTTAAACATTACATTTTGCCAACATGTCCTTTTAATATTATAATGTACGTGTGACATTGTTGTCGGATTGTAGTTTCTAGACTGAACTAAAACTGTGAAACGTGTGTATGACAACACTTGACATTGGCAAAATTGCCTACATAGGCAGAAGCCATATAAATATAATACAATTTTTGCCGAACATAATAACAATTACTGTAATTTGTAGTCAGGGTTGGCAGTCGAATTTTGTACGATGTGAATAAAGTAGGTTCGTGTAAAAGATATAATGGATGTTACAAAATTATTCATCGTCATCACAGCCTGTAAGAGACCCCACTGTAGGGTTATATACCTCTTCCTGAAGGAAGGTATGGGTATAATCACCACACCAACCCATGACGTATGGCCGATTTCAAACATCGAGATATCCACAGTTCTATATTTTTCCACATACGCTAGTACTTTCAGAACATTTCTCGAATTCAGTATTACCAATTTGAATTTGTATGCGAATTCCGAAAAAATCATTGGTACATGTCGGGGTTCGAACGTGTTGACATCATATTGACATTACATCAGCCAATATGCTCGACTACCACAGCCCCTTTAACTATGCTTTGATACTTCAAGGTAATTTTTTAACATTTTTGAGGGAAGTGATTTAGAAATGACATTTTAGATCAAAACTTAACTTATGAAAAGAGGTGACAACCGAACGATAATTATAATTATGTGTATTCACCCTGAATTTGAAGGTCAACGTGAGGAAGGAACGAGGGTCGCAGTAGATTGCGCACGCAACCTGCAGTTGGTTCTCAGCGTTCAGTCGATCTGTGGAGCGCGCGTCGGCACTACCGCTTATTAAACTCAATAACAACATAAAAAGACCGGCGCGAAAAATTAAAATAGTATCTATAGCAGAATATATATATTGAAGGGAACAAAAAATAGAAGTACGAAAATATTAATATTTGTGTCCAATACATTTGTGATAGTGAACAGCTGATCAATATACAGAAAAATTCTTACTTAGGTAAGTTACATTGATGTTTAAAACATTGATTTGTGATGGCTGCACATGTACGTACCACGGACTCGAAAGTATTTCAAGGCGATCGTGATCCAAACGTCGTTATACTCATAGAGTTTCATAGTATTTATCTTATAATTTGAAAAATACAGTTATTGAAGTATAGATATAATTTCAATTAAATAAGAAATCTTTAATTTATATTTATTTCATTTAACAATGATCGGAGTTAGGGATAATGTCGTGTAATGTAAAATAATTTAGTTATTTTATCAATACAGAAAAATATTTATCAATTACGATGTAGTTCTCTGAAAAGTTTAGAATTTAGTATAATAAATCTAGTCACTAATTGGTGTTCGTTAGTAAAATAATAAAAAATGTTGATAGATTTTAACTAGTTTCGGTTGAGTCTAGTTTAAGAAGAGTTTTATATTCTGTACCGTTAAACGGTTTATATTTTTATGAGACCTCAAAATCGGACTTTCTAAATTTTTCTCGATGTGTGCATACTCGGAGACAAAAAAAGATATCATTTTTATACATATGAAAAAAATGAAATTGCATTCGAATGTAAAGCTTTATGAGAATTACAATCCTAATAAAAATACGATGTTATTCTGTTAATTCAGCTCTTGAATAATCGAAAAGAAAATGTTTTGTAAATTTCGATATTATTTTTGTATGTGAAGAAAATTCGGATATAGAAGGCCCAGGATTTTTGTTCCTACTATCTTTAGAATAGCTAAATAAAGTGGGCCACATGTAATTTTAAAATCTTATAATAATGTATGGCTTGATTAGTTATTATATTTGACTTAGACTTGCATATAACGAGTAGTTTAGTCGTATTAAAGAACCAGATATATTTATTTTAAATGCTAAAATAAAGGAAATTTGGTAACTTTTAGCTGACCAAGTATTTTAAACAGTTAAAATATATTCGTATTTTAAATTCGAGAGAAAATTCACAACACATTGCAGTATGTTGTAGGTATTTTTGTAACGGTTATTAGGAAGCAGTATTTATTTTGTGAACGTTGGAGAAATTTTGTCAACTATATGATTTTATCGAGCTAACTGTAACAGTGTTCTCTCATACTGCATGACATAAAATAAAGTCAAGTTTAAAATTCTGTTTCGCAAGTAAAACAAAAATGAAACAAAAGAAACGATATTAATTTGCGTCTTTATATTTCCAGTTCTAATACGGAGAACAATAGTTTATTATAGAAAAATAATGTTGTAACGAACGACAGGTGCGTGGATGTGATAACACTAAAGATAATCAATTGAACATGTTAACTCTTTCTACTTACGCTCATTGATAGGCGATTCTGTTCTTTCTATTGTATTCGCCGTATTTCCACTTTAATTGCATTTACAGTGATGTAAAATACTTTATAAATAAATTAAATAGATTACGAACAAATTTAAATAAATATTTTAGTTTTACTTGTTATACACTTAATACCCACCTAAAAAAACTATCACGATAACTTCATTTAAAGTAAAGTTAAATAAATTATGATTTTTGTAATCGCTACAAAAGACTAATGAAATATTGCAAGTTTTTGCTTTCAATTGTTTTTGTATTATATTTTGTGTATAAAATATATTGTTAGGATAATAAACAAAGCAGACAAAGTCGCGGGGTATCATGTAGTAGATTAGTAAAACTGCACTTTTAATGAAATAAGTAAAATAATTATGAAAACGTTTAATAAAAGTTTAAGATTCAGATAATCAGAATTCAAATATGGATAAAGAAATAACTGATTAAAGCTTAAATTAAATTGAACTATTAAGAAATATGCCGAAACGTCTATAATTTGATTTAATTTCGCACTCATAATCGTAAAAATTTAATATTTTAATTGCCAATATCTGTATCCAGTAACACAAATGATTGACATTGATATTTACCACCTAACATTCTCTACGCATGGTTTTGTAACATCTGTATTTTATTGTTCAAAATCCACTTTTACACAAGAGTGTTGGTATCGTTACAGGTTATAAATCGTATCACAGCAAAATTTCTTATAATGAGTACTATACACAACAGATACTTAAAGGTGCATTATTAAGATGCAATCCATGTCTGTGTGATTTTATCTGTGGTCGTTTTTATTGTTTAAGTAGCCTTAGAAGTTATTTGTTTGGACGCTTTTTTCGTTCTAAGTGAATATGAATGTGCAACAATGTGTTTGGTTAATTGTAAACTGGGCTTTTAAATGATTTTATTTTAAGTTCGTACTATTATATTAAATCATCTTGAAATTATTTCATTTCCATAACTGAACTCTTTCTAGATGTTATTTTTTTAATGTGTAACTGATAGTTTTAGTTTCTCAACTTTTTTTTTATTGTAACTGGATATTTTATTTGTTAAGGTAAAGTTTAGTTTTAATTATTTTTTGTTGTATGTTTTTCCACATACGCTTCATGTTTGTTTTTGTATCTTATTTAAAAATTTTGTATGTACAACAAAGTAAGCTGTGTTTACGTCAAGAACGATTTAATGTTATAGAATATATAGTATCGAATTGTCAGATTAAATCCAGTTTCGGAGAACTACTAATAATAAAAAAAAACTCTAAGTCAGTATCTATTTATAGACGAGTGTTGATTTTATGGTCCTGTGTTGTAGTGATTAATATCTAGTAGCTTATTTAATTTATTATAATCAATCTTTTCAAATAGCAATAAAAACGATAATCAAACCGGGATTTATACTAAAGAATTTTAATATCGTTTTCGGGAAAAGGAAGATCATCATTTAGGATTCATTGAAAGATAAAATACGATCTAAGAGTTTAAACCTCATTACCCTTTGTAGTCCGGTGAAACTGTAGAGGCCTTGCCAGGTTAGCAGTGTAGTCAGTACGAAAAAAAAAAACCTCATTATCCTAATAAAGATGCTCTGTGCTTTATGGTTCGGTGAAACTAGAGGCCTCTCAAACCAACAGCGTAGTCAGTTTAAAAAAAAATGTGGTCGAAAAGACAATGCAATCTAAAGAGTTTGTAGATTCGATTACTATATCACATTAAATCCTAACCACGAAGTTTTGAAAGTTTTTAACAATGTCTTGTGTAGATAATATATACCGTAATTGTCTTTTATTTATATTTATTTCAATAAAATTTATGTACGAGATTCTTGCATACTGATTTATGGTGCATTTAAAAATACACAATAATGTTATAAGTGAATAATTTATTATGTAGTTATCTTAATAAAGGAACAATGATATAATGGATGAATATGACGTTTTTGGCGGGATTTTAGTCTGTCATGTAGTTTATTCATACTCTCGTGTTATTTTAATCTATATTTTGTAATATTGGTGGTATTTTACTTAATATAGTTTGGTTATTGTATACAAGTGAAGTGGATGGGAAACAATACCAAGGAGAATGAATTTTGAGATTCCATAAACACTCTATGGAATTAACTAACAACGGAGCCGCCATTTTGTTAGAACATTGAAATTATCACAAGATTCTTACTCTAGAATTGGCAATTAGTCATAATTAAAAGCCTGGAACATATTTTCATAAGGAGAATTTCGCATAAAGCAAAGAAGACTAATTTAGTACATGAAAATGACAGTAATAGTTTTTGCACAGGACTGGATTGCACGACTTGTCAGTAATGAACATGAAAGTAAGAAAAAAAAGAATAGATTCATAGTGTATAGTGAAGTATCACTGTTGTAAATCTTATGCTACTCCCATACCTGCGTGTATCGGCACGAAGTTTTGTTTATGGTCAGAATCCAGATGTGTGAAGATATTATCGTTATGCGTTACAAACTATCGGATTGCGTGACGATACACGCAGCACGATAACTGGGCCGGCGATTTTTGCGCACATCAAAGGAATTTATCGAACGCTATTCAAGTTATTGAAAAGACACAGGTGTTGGAACGGGAATTTTGTGCCTTTATCGGAATGATTTTTGACATTAATTTTAAAGCAACAAGTAGTCGAAGCTTTGTCACGCAGATATGGGAGTAGCATTACAGACATATATCTAGAAAATGTAGAGAAATTGATATATGCAATTATCGATATAATTTATTAAAAATATTCAAATATCAGAAAGGTCAACGAGATCAAACAATATTACGAAAGAACGATATAGAATAATCAATTTTCTGATAGTCATAAAAACTTATTCACGGCCAACGACGCGACGGTATGAGTAGAGATTGTTGCATTTTCTTGAATTCGTGTTGTGTAAGAAACGTAAGAATAGAAAGGCATTCTGCATTCTGTGCTTAATCATGAGAATGCCCCTGGTGGACACAAATACACTTTTGTGATAATAATAATAATATTTAGCGAAATAAGTTAATTGCAATATAAATATCAATAACAATAACACGTAAACACTAACTTAATTGTCTATAAGTGAAATAATTTTTAGATTTGGATTTGTAGTTCCGAAGATATGAGATATTTACAGACATTTTCATAATATTTAGGTACCTTTCAATAATATCTATAGTATACGTATAAACATTTGATATAAACTATTTTTATCTTAACGTGCTTTACTGCTGTTTCATTGTACGTTGTATGACTGCTAAATTTTTGTAATTAAGTATTGCAGGTTAATTCGAGTAATTATGCTTTATACTTTATGAGAGTAATAAAGTTCGTGGAGATATTTCATTTCATATATTCTACATTTTATAGAATTCACTTTAGGTAAATTACAAAAAGGCGAAAAAAAAACTGATGTTTATTTAAAAAGCTAATTTGATACAATACTATATTTCTTGCTATCATTACGAACTAATATATGTTATTACTTCAAATATAACGTAGCAGCCCTAGTTATTTATTGAGGCTGCCTATTATGCAGAAGGACTCACACTCTCGTGTGTTGGTTGCTACTTGGTACTACATGATTGTGTTACCACTTCTATCAATTTACAGCTGAATCATTAAATGTAATGTAGTATATAAACTACATTCTAAGAAACAAATAGATATTGTAATACAGAAATAAAGACAATAAATATTAAAATTTATCAACATACTAGATAAAGTTATAATATTTATTTATTTGTTTAAAGTCCACATAACCGAGTTCGATGATCAGAAATTGGCATGAACCCTGCTAAATGTAAACACAATATGCACAAAATAAGAGAATAAGAAGGTGTTTCGTAGTATTAAAACTAAAAAAAAAACCAAAATTAAAATAAATTAAACAATATATGTACGTATATATGTATACAGTACAATAATTAGTCAACATTTTTGTCAATTGTGTAATATTATTGTAGTTGCTGTCTATCCGTCCTTCCGTTACGATCGCGTAAGCAAGCGTGCGCGTGCGCTATTGAGAAACGACCGAGAAGGCCGGCCGGTTTAGATACAATCGATCGTGTTCATCTTATAATCATTTACCGAGTGCAAAGTTATTTTAAAACATGAATTGCATACTTGCATTTGTTCGCGGATTCGCTCACGTTAATTTATACTTGACCTAAGTCTCGGGATCAGCACTTTTTTCTAGATGGACTATGTATGTCCATTTCTGTACCTTTGACAATGTGTATGCAGAATTTCATGACAACCAATTGAATAATTAAAGTGTCAAAGCGTGAAATCTTAACAAACAAAATAAACAAAGAAATTGCCATTCGCATTTATAATGTTAATTAGATTTTTTTACTATCTGACACATGATTATGTATGAACATCTGGGTAATAAGAAATGTCAATTGTGTGCGATTGGGATGTGTCTCTTTCCGGGGTTAGCTAATGTATACCCAGAATTCGTGTCGGATTATATGATGAAATATACATGATGAAAAAATAAGTCACCTTGGTCTTCTTATCATTTATCACGTTGCAAGAACTGTTAGTAGTTCTTCCTACGAATCCTACACAATTACTAAGGAATCTGAAATCTGTCAGTGGCCATCATAGTTTTAGGTTTTAGTTTGTACCTACCATCACGTGCAGATCACTTTTTTTTTATTTTTTTTTTTTATTTTAGATCGCTTTTTAACATCTCAGGTCATTAGCGACCACGATTAACAAAATACATATATTGTAGTAAGATTACATTAGATTATAAGCATTTATCTTTTTCAAAAAAGTTAAGGTACGCGTACATTTATCTTGATTTAAGCAGTCTTTTAAGTTGTCAGAAATGTTACACAATCGTCTTTCTTTATTAAATGCTGCACATTCTATTAATAGATGTAAGACAGTCAGGTCTTGTCCACACTTACATTTATTTTTATCAGTTTTAGTGATTAAGTGAATGTGCGTCAGATTTGTGTGCCAATCCTCAATCTGGTGATAATTACTTGATTTTTCCTACAAGTAAAGGCATTAGGAGATTTTTCAAAAATTGATTTTCTGATATTAAATAACATTGTTGTATTTTCTGTTTTCCAGTAATTATCCCAATTGATTTTAATTTTATGTCTAAAGTATTTGTGTAATCTTATTATGCCGTGCTACAATTATAAAAAAGAGGAATACACTTTGGTTAAAGAAATCTTTAGATTGCAGCAAAGAACGAATTCATACTCTGGTGATCTATTGAACCAGCAATCTGTTTAAACGACCATATTAGTCAAAAACTATTACTGCCATGTTCACGTACTAAATTAAACTTCTTTGCTTTATGCGATATTCTCTGTATGAAAATATGTCCCAGGCTTTTAATTATGACTAATTGTCAATTCTAGAGTAATAATCTTGTGATAATTTCAATGTTCTAACAAGATGTTGGCTCCCTTGTTAGAAAATTCCATGGAGTTTTTGTGGATTCCCAAAATTCATGCCCCGTGGTATTATATCCCATCCACTTCATTAGTGTACAGTGACCGAACTATATTAGGTAAAACACCACCAATATTATAAAATATAGACTCACATAACACAAGAGTACGAATAAAATATAAAATTCACTATATGACAGACTAAAATCCCGACAAAAATTCCATATTCATCCATTATATTATTATTCCTTTATAAAGATAACTACATAATATAATAATCACTCATATGATAGATCAAAATCGGAAACTTAATGACTCCCCTGAAATAGTAAGCGTGTCTGAAGATGAGTTGTACAAAGCACACGAACAAGGAAATCAGTTTTGTTAAGGAAAATATATTGAACATTTTATGATATTACCAATAGGAATATCACTTCTGTCAACTGTTTGGTATTGTTGAAGCCTTTAAAATATGTGTATATACGCAAGGAATATCCTGAAATAGCCAATCACGTTGATCGAATCGGAGATTAAGCAAATTACACACAGATATAAAGAGAACATCAGCAATATCAGCTAAATGGTAATCAAGTTTTAATAACTTTGACTATATATTCGTGTATATGATAAATGTCGTAAAAACGAATAGTTTAACTGTAGTCTGGAGGCCGAGATTGCCACAAATTGCTTACCAATTAAAGGTAGTCTATTAGTATTTAAGAGGATTGATAAATTTATAATTCATTCTAAATAATTAATAGATATAAAAACTCTTATTCTGAGAATAATAGTTTGTACACATGTTAATTCGAGTAAAAAAAAATTTGAAAATTCAAATTTTGAAAGTGTATTTACTACATCCAACATTAGCGACGCGCCGGAGCTTCGCGTGGGTATATGTATTACAGTGATCGTCAATTTTTTCGCCGTTCTGAATATAGTTACACGTTCAGGCATGCGCATAATATAGTCAAAATTTAATACAAAATAAAGTTAAAATAAGGAATCTAAAATCTTAAGTTGTTCGACGTTATACGTATAATATTAAACGTATTTAAACCTAAATTTGTGTTCTACACGACTACATTCAGAGCCATCGAAAAGTTTGGCGGGTACTATATAGTCTGTGTTCCTTTTTTAAGATATAGTATTGACAGTTCATCAAAGATTTACAGAAGAGCAAAGGGCACAAATAGACAGTTGCAGATAGAAACGTTGTTTTATACAATTCGTCATTTCTAATAATCGTTTCTATAATTTCATTATTAAATTAGCATGATATTATCAAATATAGATGATAGTTTTACAGCTTAATTACTAAATAAACAAAATTATTTATTTTTTACACAAACTTTGAGAAAATGGACAATTATAGAGATTTTTTTTTAAGAATACTAGCTGTTGCCCGCTGTTTTGAAGTGATTTTTTAAATGATGTCACAAGAAATGTGTAAGATTGTGGGTAAGATGTTGATTACAGAAATGCTCTTATCAAAAATATTTGTAAGCTACAGCACGCAACCCACCTACGGTACATTAAGTTATTAAATAATGTAAATTAAC
>JAQQSE010000348.1:0-301380 GCA_035772565.1 Antheraea assamensis
GGAGGAAGAAGAAGCGGCCGGTGGTAGGGCTGCCTGCTCGGCCTCTTTGGCCGCCAGGGACTTCTTCTTTCCCTTCTTCTTCTTTTTCCCCGAGCTTTCCGGGGCGACCACGATGTTATCGGTCGCGACCTCCGGAGCCGGGGACGGTATCACCGCTTGGGGGGACCTTCGGTCACCTGCCAGAGGGGGTCGCAAGAGACGGCCCTCTACCGCCTCCATGTACGACCTCATCGTACCCCCGATGTCCCGCATCATTTGCTGCAGCGCACGATCTAGCATCTGCTGAGTCACCACAGCCGATAGCTCCGACGACTCAGCAGATTGGCGCCGCAGCAAGGGCGGAAACTCTTCCCTGCCTCCTCGACGTGGAGGAGGCGGAGAGCTCTCACCCTCTCTGTCACGTCCGGTTGGTGCCGGAGCAGCCGCAGGGGCCTGGTCCGTCTCGCAGGGCTGCAGCATCGCCTTCAACTCCGCGACCTCCCTTTTAAGGTCCGCGATCTCTGCAGCCTGCTTAGCCTCGTTGGCCTTCATCCTCACGTAGGCCTCCTGCAGCTTCTTCAGCTCGTCCGAGGCATTTGTTTGCGCCAGCAAGGCCGCCCTCTCCCTTATCGCGTCCGCGGCTTCGTTGAGTGCGCCGCGACTGCCCCCCTTCAGGTTCATGCACCTCTTGACGACGTCGAGTATGACGTCGACGTCGTCAATGATGCCCTGAGTGAGCTCCGAAGCCAGTTGCTCTTCCGAAGCTACCGGCGCAGGTCTCTTGGCCGCCCTCTTCATCCTAGCCCGTGAGGCCTGCACCACTGACTCTTCCTCTGATTCCAGCTGAAGAGCCTGCCTCTTCAGCTGGATATACTTTTCCGTGGCCGCCGCCAGTCCCACAAACTCCCCTGTGGTCGCAGGTCGGCCCCGCTTCTTCCTTTTCTGTCTGGAGGGAGACAACGTTTCGTCTTCCACCTCCATATCACTCCCAGGAGCAGAGACGCAACCTTCGCTGCGGAAGAATCTACTCCCTAGAGTTCCCCTCTCCTCCACTCTGTCCGCCGATGTTCCGGCTTCTAATAATCTATCAATCGAGGGGGTCCTTTCCAAGACCACCCTCGGCATCTGCAGCTTACCGCCCCCCCCAGAAAACGCGGGGCAGCCTGAGCCAGCAAGCTCAGGGAGGGATTCTCCGGCGGTCAAGCCGGTACCCTCCTGGGGTATTGCGATTTTATAAGTTGCACTGTCCATCATGTGTATGTCCGTCTCAGAAGTCCGTATGTTAGCATGGGTCGTCATTTTATCGTCATCGGGGTACCATTTCGAAGCCAAAGTCATCGTGTTTATGTCCAGTTCTCGCACAAATTTGCCCCCCCCAGAGAACGCGGGGCAGCCTGGGTCCGAAGACCCAGGGAGGGATTCTCCCTTGCGGGTACCCTCCTGGGGTAGTGAATGTTTATTTGTACAAGCCATCCTGAAACTCCACATACCTCATAGTTCGCGGTACGCCTGCCGGGACCGGTATAAACAACCGGCCCCGCCAGCCGCTATCCGGAACTGGGCCGTTGGGGCTCAAATTGAGCCCTCATCCGCCCCAGCCCGGTACTGGGGGTGCCGCTCACACACCACCCCCAGGAGTTTTTAACGACTCTCCAGTCGGCCAGAGATCAGCCGCCGGTCAACATGACCGACGTTGCCCGGGGTGCGCCACGCGGAGGCTCTCTGACGTGCACCCCAACCTAACCTTTTTTTTTTTTTTTTTTTTTTTTTTTTTTTTTTTAGAGTGGAGAAATCCTCATGGATACCCTCACGCCGCCGGGGGGCAACGTGAGGGTTATGTCGGACTCCTACCGACTAAAACTCCACTTTCCGCTTATGCGCATAATGGACCAGGGTGCGGGTTCACGGTGAGCATTCTCCGCGACCCTGGTCTGCGCTCCGGTCGCCCGTAGATGTTATTACACGGGGACCTTCCTCCCGTGGAGAGAGATTCCTCTCCACCTGCCTCAACCGAAGCTGCGGAATATACCCGGCTTCAACCTCTCGGGTCTTCTCCTATGTGACAGCGAGCGCCCCCGCGCTCACTGCCAGGAGGGGATGTTATGGGGGCCTCTGATGGTGGAGACCCCCGTCTCTCCTTCTTCGGCGACCGGATCGCCCTCGGCGAACGTCAGGCGCCCCGGCTGCCCTCTCCCGCTCACGTTCAGCCTCCTCCTTGCTGGACATGACACTTTCACAAAAGGCCACCACGGCAGCCCACTCTCTTTTCCCTCCGACCATAGCGTTGACCACGGCCGGCAGGGAAAGGTCACTCCCGATGACCGCCACTAGGGCGTTCCGCTCTGATGTCCAAGCAGGGCACACCTGCAGTGTATGCTCTGCTGTGTCCTCGTCGCTATTGCAGTGGTGGCAGGAGGATGTCGGCTCTCTTCCGGCGATCTGATGCAGATACTTGCCGAAACATCCGTGACCGGTTAGTATCTGCACCAGTCGGAAAGTGAGACCGCCATGCTTCCTGCCCACCCACTCTGCAAGTCGCGGTCCTATGGCCTCGACCGCTCCACGCCCGGAGTCGGAAGAGGCCAAGGTCTGGCTCCAGAGTCTGATCTCGGTACACTGCAGGTGTACCTTGAGTGCGTCTTTTTCGGCTGGGGCCACTCTCTCCCCCCGAGCCGCTCTCTCGCTGCACCACTGGTAGGTCACTGCATGGGAGTGTGCAACCAACTCCCACGGTGCGGTGCCGGCCAGTAGACACGCTACCTCTGACGACACTGTGCGATACCCTCTTATCATCCTGAGGGCCATCACACGCTGTAGCCTCCTCAGGATGTTAGCGCCACAGGTCGTCAGGGCATCGTGCCAGACCGGGGCCCCGTACAGCGCCATGGAGCGCACCACTCCCATGTACAGGGCACGGCATCCAGCTCCGGAACCTCCCAAGTTGGGCAGGAGGCCGGCTAGCGCGTTGGCGCTTCGCGTCACTTTCGGCTCCAACTGACGGAAGTGGGCGTCGAACGTCCATCTTCCGTCCAAGACAAGCCCCAGGTATTTCATAGTGGGCTTAACGTCTATTCGGACGCCGCCCACTATGATATGCGTGTCCGAGGGTGGAGCTCTTCGGCGGCCGTGAAAACAGACGGCCTCTGTCTTGTTCAGGGCCACCTCGAGCCCGAGTCTCCTAATTCGCCCAACCACTTGGGCAACGCTGGCCGTGGCCAGATGTAAGGCCTGTCGGAGAGTCTTCCCCCGTGCCGTCACCAGCGTATCGTCGGCGTAACAGGTTACTCCTACGCCGGGCAGGAGGGCTCCGCGCAACACCCAATCGTACCCGATGTTCCACAGGAGCGGGCCAAGAACCGACCCCTGTGGAACACCGCACGATATGTCCCTGTGGTGGGTGTGCGTATCCTGCCCGACGCAGAAGACCTGCCGACCCACCAGGTAGGACCCTACCAGTCTACGGAGGTACCCAGGAATCCTGTGGTACCTCATGCCCTCCGTTATGCATTCCCAGGGGAGGCTGTTAAATGCGTTAGCTATGTCTAACGACACAGCCAACAGCACTCCCCCCTGGGAAACGGCTTCTTCCGAGAGGGCCTTGACGCGAAGGATCGCGTCGACCGTCGAACGACCCTCTCGGAAGCCAAACTGCACGGGCGACAGGTCGGGCCCCACTCTGGTGAGGTGTTGTACCAGGCGCTGTGCGACGATCCTCTCGAAGAGTTTGCCGACCTCGTTCAGCAAGACGATCGGGCGGTAGCCAGCCGGAGACTCGACTGGCCTACCCTGCTTGCGCAGGAGAACGAGGCGGCCCACCTTCCAGGACGAGGGAAACTCCCCTGACTCTAGGCAGGCATGGTATAAGCTGCGGAGCCTATCCCCCAACGCCCCCATCGCTAGGACCCAGATGCGGCCAGGAACTCCGTCGGGCCCCGGAGCGGTATTTCTACCTCGGAGCCGTCTCACGGCCGCATCTAGTTCCGCGTTCGTGACTGCCGGAACGACATCAGGTCCGTCTCCCGCCGAGGGCACAGCCGGCACCCTGAAGGGGAGTGAGAACTGCCCCCTCTGCGGGAACAGTGCCGCCATGATGTCGTTCAACAAACGCGGCTCCAGGCTCTGGGTAATTGGAGGGGCCCATGGACGCACGAAGCCGAGCACCACCTTGTAAGGGCGCCCCCACGGGTCGTCTTCCACGGCCTCCAACAGCTCATACCACGCCTGAGACTTCGCCTTGCGTATGGCGACTTGCAAGGTCTTACGCGCCTCCCTCAGATGGTCGTAGAGACGCGCCTCGACAGCCGCGTCTCGCCCTCGTCGCAACCTGCGGTGTCTAGAGTACTGGCGCCTCGCGACCACGCATGATGCACGCAAGCATGCAATGTCGCGAGACCACCAGTACACCTGCTTCCTCGAAGGCGAAGACCGGACTCGGGGCATAGCGGCGTCCGCAATACTTCTTATCGCGTCCCCGAACCAGCCCGCCTCCAGGGCGACATCCACCGATCCCACAGGCGGCGGGAGCCACGACGCAACTATCGAGGCCTCTGTCGCCAAGTCCATTCTTAATTTATTAAGGGCCCACCTTGGGGCCAAAGTCATGTCCGGGTTTGTCATATCCAGGTTTCGGATTGGAGGTGATGGAGAGGGGCAGACCTCGAACCTGATATACAGGTGGTCCGAAAGAGACTCTACCCCTTCCATCACTCTCCAATTCCTTATACGTCTGGCGACAACAGGGGATGCGAACGTGATGTCCACAATAGACCCCCCCTGTTGCCGCACGCAGGTATTGACCGACCCCCTGTTGATGACAGAGAGGCCGGTCATGGTGGTCCAATCCGTTAAGGCCCTGCCCCGAGCGTCAGTGACGGGAGACCCCCACGCCGACGCCTTGGCGTTAAAGTCCCCCGCCACGAGCACAGGACAGGGCGCAGTCTGTCCGAGGAAGACCCTCAGGTCTTCGAGAAAGTCCTCGAACTCGGCGAGGGTTCTGTTGGGCGAGAAGTAGACTCCAACAACCACCATCTCCCCCCACCGAGCCGCGACATATCCGGTACCCCTTTTCCTCGTTATGAGGATCGGGGTCCCCACAGCTGTCGATGTGACGATGGCCACCGTGCCCGTCAGATCGCCTACCCAGTTGTCTCTGGGCAGGACTCTGTACGGTTCGGCGACCACCGCCAACCGTATCGACCACTCGGCCATGGTTTGGAGCAAGAGGTCCTGAGCCACAGCCGAGTGGTTGATATTGGCTTGAATAAGCTTATGGGCCATAATTAATTGGTGTCCATCGCTTGCCCTCCTTCGGGCCTCACTGAGGCGCTGGACACGGTCTTCACCGCAGTCCCTCTCGAGGTCTGAGCCTTGTTTTTGTTGGCCCTCCCTTTCTTCGCTGAGCCGCAGACTCTGCTGCCCAGCTTGTGGTTCGCTGGCCTCTTGGAGTCTGCGCAGACCGAGCAGTGCAACGAGGCGGAGCACTCCGCCGCCTTGTGGCCGGCCACCCCACAGCGGAAGCAGAGCTCACTTCTGTCCACCTGTGACGTGCAGCTCTGCCTCACGTGGCCGACCTCGAGGCAGCGGAAGCACCTCGTGGCCCTAGGCTCCAGGAGCTTGGCTTGGATGGCGACCCAGCCCAGGAGAATTCTCCCTTCCTTGGCCACCTTCTTGGCCGCAGCCACCGGGCAACGGACCAGCACGCTGCCCGACCCGTATGGAGCACGGCTCACCTCCCCCACCTTGACTTGGTTGGCCGGGCAGCCTCCGTTGAAGGCCACAGCCCAGGCGATCTCCTCGGTGGTGACGGAATCGTCCAGGCCCGTCAGGCGCAATTCCACACTTTTGAATGGCCTTGACACCTGGACCATTCCTTCACCAACCTTTTCGTTGAAGACCGCCTGGAGCTGCTCGGCCAAACGATCCGCCTTGGCTGCACTCGTGCTGCCGGGTACTTCGAGCTTACGGGCTCCAGTGGCCGTCTCCCTGATTTTCAGGAAGGGGATGTCTAGAGCCGTGACATCCACCCCCCCCTTGGCTAACATCAGGACCGACTTATAGTCGACGCCACTGGAGACCGCTTCCGGCTTTAACGTCAGCACCACGGCAGACGAGCGCGGCACCGTCAGTTTGGGAGGTGCCTTCTTCTTCTTGGCCTTTTGCGGGGCCTTGGCCTTGCTCCCCTTGGCCCCTCTCTTGGCAACTGTGGACCATTTCTCTGCGGCCACAGGTGGGCAGAAGAAGAAGAGGAGGCCGGCGTCCGAGCAGCCTGCTCGGCCTCTTTGGCCGCCAGGGACTTCTTTTTCTTCCCCTTTTTCTTTTTCCCCGCGCCTTCTGGGGCGGCCACGTTGTTGCTGGCCGCAACCACCGGTGCCGGGGACGGCGCCATCGTCTTGGCCGCCTTATCCGCCGCCCTTAAGTCGGCTGCCAGCGGGGGCCGCAGACGTCGCTCCGGGAGGAGCCTCTCCTGTAGGGAATCAAGGCGAGCGTTGATTATGTCCCCCATTGTATGCAGGACACCCTGCATGGCCTGCTGGAGCATCTCATGCGTTACCACGTTGGAGGGATGCTCCACACACTCCGCTGATCGTTTCTGCGGCAAGGAGGGGAACTCCTCCCGCGCTGCCTTCTTTCGAGGCGGAAGGGGTACTTCGCCCGCTACCTCCATAGGTATTGGAGTGGGAGCAGGCAGAGCCTCCGCCGCAGAGTCAAGGGCGCGAGCCCTCTTCATCTCGGCCTTGAGCTCCTCGATCTCTTTCTGGAGCTCTTCGATTTTTGAGGCCTGCCTGGCCTCTCTCACCTTCAGGTCAGAGTATGCCTCTTGGAGCCTGACTAACTCCTCCGAGGCCGATCGCTTTGCGAATGCCTTGACGGCATCCGCGATAGAGGCGGCAGCTTCTTTGAGCGCGCCTTGGCATATTCCCTTCAGGTTTTTCGATTTCTGGACGACCTGTAGAATTACATCTACGTCGCCCAGAATTCGTTTATTTAGATCGGAGGCAAGCTCCTCCTCCGATCTTAGCGACGCCGGTAATCGCTTGGCGGCACGCTCCAGCCTTGCTCTGGCCGCGACGTCCGCCACCTCTTCCTCGGCCTTGAGGTATATCTCCTCCCTCTTCAGCCGAACCACCTCAGCCTGCGCTTTGGCAAGATCTACATAGTCGCCCGTTGTCGCTGGGCGACCCTTCTTGCGCTTTTTGGGGTTCTCCGGCCTTCCTTCCGGGACCTCCGTCTCTGGAGCGGACTCAGCAGACACCGAAACGTCCATCTCCGCGTCCTCAACAGTATGATAAAATTTACTGAGGTAGGGTGAAGCCCTACCCTCAGCTTGAGTCCCCGACACCAATGTCGATCCGCTGGAGACCGAGAGGCGGTCCAGTGAAGGAGCCCTCTCCAGTACCACTCTTGGTACCGACAGCAAAACTTTGCCCCCCCCAGAAGACGAGGGGCAGCCTGGGCCCGGGGGCCCAGGGAGGGATTCTCCCACGTCGGAGACGCGGGTACCCTCCTGGGGTAGTCTATTTTTAAGGTTTGCTAATTCCATCTTCGATCTATTCTCAGTTGTCCGTGTGCAAGCAAAGGTCGTCATTTCCGAAGTCGTCATGTCCAAATCGCATGCGAGATCAGAATTCCGTGTTCGTGCCAGGTTCGTCATAGTGTTTTCGATTTCGTGTACAAATTTGCCCCCCCCAGAAAACAAGGGGCAGCCCGGACCCGAGGGTCCGGGGAGGGATTCTCCTGCGCCAGAGACGCAGGTACCCTCCTGGGGTAGTCGTTCTTGATCTGTACCTTCCATCTTAGCTCCCATACCTCGTCTAGTTCGCGGTACGCCTGCCGGGACCGGTATAAACAACCGGCCCCGCCAGCCGCTACCCGGAACTGGGCCGTTGGGGCTCAAAAAATGAGCCCTCATCCGCCCCAGCCCGGTACTGGGGGTGCCGCTCACACACCACCCCCAGGAGTTTTTTACGACTCTCCAGTCGGCCAGAGATCAGCCGCCGGTCAACGTGACCGACGTTGCCCGGGGTGCGCCACGCGGAGGCTCTCTGACGTGCACCCCACCCCAACCTAACCTTTTTTTTTTTTTTTTTTTTTTTTTATTATACTGTGGAAAAATCCTGCATTAGGATACCCTCACGTTGCCGGGGGACAACGTGAGGGTTATGTCAGACTCTTACTGACTAAAAAACCACAGTTTCCTCTGTAAGCGCGCAGATGGTGGTGACCGAGGTAGCGGGGTGGCGTGAGCAATCTCCGCTACTCGGTCGCGCGCTTAGGTCGCCCGCAGGTGTTCGGCCGGGGACCTTCGTCTCGAGAGAGGACAGGTGGTCGTCCTCTCTCCTGCAGCTGTGAGCTGCGGCTGTGATGCCGTGCTCCTCATGGGTGCTCCTCCGCGGCAATAGGCGCCCCCGCGCCTATCGCCAGGAGCTGGACTTACGGAGGCCTTTGATGGTGGACGGCTCCTCCTCTGCGGCTTCTGCGGCCGGCTCTCCTTCGGCGAACCTCCGGAGCGTCGGCAGCCCGCTCTCTCTGCCTTTCGGCTTCCTCCTTCTGCAAGAGCACAGTCTCACAGAAGCTCACGACCGCGTTCCATGCCCTCTCTCCACCGACCATGGCATGGACCACAGCCGGTAGTGAGAGGTCATGGCCCACTATTGTCGTGAGCTCCTCCCGCTCGTCGGCCCAAGCAGGGCACTCCTCCAACATATGCTGCACCGTCTCAGTATCGCAGCCGTCACAATGGTGACACTTCGGTGTAGGTTCTCTGCCCGCCACCTGGTGCAGGTACTTTCCGAAACAACCGTGGCCCGTAAGCACCTGCACCAGATGGAAGGTGAGCGCACCATGCCGCCGGTTCACCCACTCTACCAAGACCGGGCGAATCGCCTCCACGGTACAGAGTCCCGCCGAGGCCGACGTTAACCGCTCTCCCCAGGATAAGAGGAGAACCCTCTCCAGGTGGGCTCTATGCGCGTCCTCTTCCCTTTGGGGGATGGATTGACCCCTGAGGAGCCTTTCTGAGCGCCACCTGTACATCGCCGCGTGCACCTGAGCCACCAAGTCCCATGGCGGGGAGCTCGCCAGCAGGCACGCCGCCTCGTACGACACCGTACGGTATCCACGGATGACCCTGACAGCCATGATCCTGTGGAGACTCCGCAGGACGGCAGAGTTCGTGGCTGTCAGGGCCTCGTGCCATACTGGCGCTCCGTACAGGGCCATGGACTTGATGACTCCAAGGTAGAGGCACCGGGGTCCGACACTAGCCCCTCCCAGATTGGGCAAGATGCCCGCCAACGCAGAAGCAGTGCGCTTGACCTTCGGGGCCAACTGGGAGAAGTGCTCCCCGAAGGCCCAGCGACTGTCCAACACGAGACCCAAGTATTTGAGCCTCGTGCCCACCTGGATTTGAACGCCGCCGATGGTGAGGTGGCAGCGTTGGATAGCTCTGCGCGGACCGAAGAAACAGATAGCCTCCGTTTTGTCCAGGCTTACCTCCAGCCCGAGCAGGCGTATCCGTCGCACCACCTGGGCGACGCTCGCCGTCGCTAGACGAGTGGCATCGCGGATGGTGTCGCCGCGCGCTGTGACGAGCGTGTCGTCCGCATAACATACTACAGAGGCTCCGGGCAGGAGGACACCTCGCAGCACCCAATCATATCCGATGTTCCACAGGAGCGGTCCAAGTACCGACCCCTGTGGAACACCGCATGACATGCCCCGCTGATGGGTGCGCCCGTCCTGCCCTTCGCATGTAATATGCCGATCCCCTAGGTAGGACCGGACCAACCTTATCAGGTATTGAGGTACCCGATGGAACTTCAGTCCCTCGATGATGCACTCCCAGGGGAGGCTGTTGAATGCGTTGGCTATGTCAAGCGACACAGCCAACAGCACTTTCCCCTGGGAGGTGGCTTCGTCCGAGAGGGCCTTGACGCGAAGGATCGCATCTACTGTCGATCGGCCCTCTCGGAAGCCGAATTGGACCTCTGATAGGTTTGGTCCGGTGCGGGTCAAATGGATGTTAAGACGCCGCGCGACGACACGCTCAAGCAGCTTGCCCATCTCGTCCAGCAGGACGATTGGGCGGTATGCAGCAGCCGAGTCTGCAGGTCGCCCCGCCTTCCTAAGAAGGACCAGACGCCCGACCTTCCACTGAGAGGGGAAGACACCCCGCTCTAGACACGCGCTAAAGAGCCGCCGAAGCCTATCTCCTAAGGCCTCCGTGGCGAGAACCAGAGCGCGACCAGGAATTCCGTCAGGCCCCGGGGCAGTGTTCTTCGCCCGGAGCCGTCTCACGGCCACGTCCAGTTCCGCCACGGAGACAGGAGGAGCTTCGACGGGCTCGACCGCCAGGTTTGGCGGTGCCGAGAACGGGGGCGAATGCTCGACCCTCTCAGGGAAGAGCGCCGACAGCGTCGCCTCCAACAGCTGGGGCTGGAGACTCTGGGTGACCGGGGGAGCCCAGGGGCGGAGGAAGCCCAACACCATCCGGTAGGGGCGTCCCCACGGATCAGCGTCCAGAGTCTCCATCAGGTCTTCTCTTGCCCGAGCCTTGGCCCTCCTTATCGCGACCTGCAAGGTCTTCTTCGCGTCCCTAAACGCGTCGTACAGTTGCGCCTCGACAGTCGCATCTCGACCCAAGCGCAGCCGGCGGTGTCGAGCGAGTCGCCGCCTCGCGGCCACGCACAGGGCGCGCAAGTTTGCGATCTCGCTCGACCACCAGTAGGTCCGCCGCCTCGGAGGACACGGCCGGATCCGGGGCATGGCGGCGTCAGAGATGCGTGTCATGGCATCCCGGAACCAGCCGGCCTCCGCGACGACATCCACACGACCGTCCGGCGGCGCAGGCCAAGATGCGACTATCGAGGCCTCCATGAGCAGGTCCGGCCTTAGGCGTTTCACAGCCCACTTGTGGGACTGCGAGGCGCCTCTGCTGGGAGCTGGAGCCGTCGCCGAGGGGCAGACGTCGAACCTGATGTACATATGATCCGACAAGGATTCTGCCTCCTCGACGACGTTCCAATCCCTCACGCGACGCGCGACAGCAGGGCTGGCGAAGGTGACGTCGACAACGGAACCGCCCTGCTGCCGAACGCACGTGAAGGACGACCCCATGTTCGCCACTGAAAGGCCGAGCTCCAGCGACCAGTCGTGAAGTGCCCTGCCACGTATGTCGGTGACAGGCGAACCCCACGCAGGAGACTTTGCGTTGAAGTCTCCTGCCACCAACATAGGGCAGGGCAGAGTCCGTGAAACGAATGCCCCCAGCCGGTCAAGAAACGTCTCGAACTCGGGAAAGGTCCGGTTTGGCGAGAAATAGGTGCTGACGAGGACGAACTCGCCCCAGCGCACTGCCACGAAGCCCCTATCTCTCGCCAGGATGGTCATAACCGGAGACCCGGTAGCCGTTCCTGTGATTACGGCCGCTGTACCCGACAGATCCCCTGCCCAGTTGTCCCTGGGAGGGATGTAGTAAGGCTCAGCAACCAATACGGCCTGTATAGACCACTCGGCCATGGTCTGGATCAAGAGATCTTGAGCCACGGCCGAGTGGTTTATATTAGTCTGGAGAAACTTGAAGACCATATTGGTTACTGAGTCTCCATTGGCACCTCCTCCTCAGGCGTCCTAGTCGCGCCGGGTACAGCGGCAGCGTTCGGTTCCCGAGTTGGTTGGGAGCTAATCTTCGCTCCTCTCCCCTTCCTCTTACTCTTGGCCGTGGGGGCACACGACTTTCCTCCTAGTCTGTGGTCCGCGGGCCTGTTAGCCGCGGCGCACAGCGAGCAGTGTGGTGCAGCCACGCAGCCGGAGGCTTTGTGACCAGGCTTACTGCACCGGAAGCACTGGTCACTTAGATCCGCCTCCGCCGTGCACCGCTGCCGAACATGTCCGGTTTGGAGGCACCGGTAGCATCTCTGTGGCGTGGGTTGCAGTAACTTCACCTGTACTGCAACCCACCCAATCAGAAGCCTTCCCTCATGGGCCAGCTTTTTGGCGGCCGCCACAGGGCAACGCACCCAAGCGGTGCCGGAGCCGTAGGGAGAGCGGCGAATCTCACCTACTCTAACCTGCGAGACCGAGCACGGGCCCTTCGCTGCCACTACGGCTGCGATTTCATCTTTGGTGGTGGAGTCATCCAGACCCACCAGTCGCAGCTCTGTGCTCTTGGTCGGTCTGGACACCTCCACCACACCCTTTCCGATGGTCTCATCTATGACCGACTGGAGACGGTTGGCCAAACAGTCAGCCTTATCACCACTGGTGGCCCCCGGCACTTCTAACTTGCGGGCCCCAGTGGCAGTTTCCCTAATCTTAAGGAACGGGATGTCCATTGCTGCGACATCCACGTTGGCCTTCGCTACCGCAAGCACCTTTTGGTAGCTGACCCCCGCTTCTTTTGCTTCAGGCCGAAGCGTCAAGACGACAGCCGACGAGCGGGGGACAGCTAACCTCGCCGGAGTCAGCCTTGGTGGTGGGGCCGCCGGCTTATTTGAGCGCTTTTTGGCTCCCTTCTTGACCACTGTCGTCCACGCATCCTTTGGCTGAGTTGCCGCCAGAGGTTGCGTGGGCGCCAGAGGGATGCTGGGCTTGGGAGCAGGAGCAGGAACGGCAGCCTTCTTCTGCTTCTTCGCCTTCTTCTTTTTGGGGCCTTTCCCTCCCGAAGGGACGGCCGGGTCCTTAGGTGGGAGACTCTCCATCACCGCGACCTCCGGAGCCACCCTATCGGCAGCCCTCTTGTCCGCCGCCAGCGGGGGTCGGAGACGCTTCTCCGGAAGGAGACGTTCCTGAAGGGCGTCCAGTCGGGCGTTGATGATATCGCCCATTGTGTGGAGCATCCCCTGCATGGCTTGCTGCAGCATACCCTCGGTAACCACGCCAGGGGGATGCTCCACACGTTCCACGGGCCGCTTCTGTGGCAGGGAGGGGAACACCTCCCGCGCTACCTTCTTGCGAGGCGGCAGGGGATCTGGGCCCGCCACCTCCATTGGAATGGGAGAGGGAGCAGGTCGGGTCTCCATCACAGAACTCAAGACGCGAGCCTTCAACACTTCTTCCTTGAGCTCCGCGACCTGTTTGCGGAGCTCGTCAAGTTCTGCGGCCTGCTTGGCCTCTCTTACCCTCAAATCAGAGTATGCCTCCTGGAGTTTTAGCAACTCTTCGGAGGCTGGTCGTCTCGCGAACGCCTTAACGGCATTCGCAATAGAGGCTGCCGCTTCTTGGAGGGCGCCCACGCACGCGCCTTTCAAATTTTTTGACTTGTGGGCGACCTGCAAGATGACGTCAACGTCGCCCATAATTCGCTTATTGAGGTCGAGTGCTACCTGCTCCTCAGACCTCAACGTTGTTGGTAACTTTTTGGCGGCGCGATCCAGCCTAGCCCGAGCCGCCAGGTCCGCCACCTCTTCCTCAGCCTCAAGGTAGAGCTTCTCCTTTTTTAAGCGGACGACCTCAGCCTGAGCTTTAGCTAGGCCAATGTAATCGCCCGTCGTCGCTGGGCGGCCTTTTTTCCTTCTTTTCGGTTCTTCCGGTCTCGGGTTTTCCCCAACCTCCGACTCCGAAACCGATTCTGCAGACAGGCAAAGCTCCATGTCCGCATCCCCAACCGTTTGGAAAAATTTGCTGAGGTAGGGTGAAGCCCTACCATCAGCCGAGCCCACAGATACTAATGTGGACCCACTTCGTCCACTCGAGACAGAGAGGCGATCCAACGAAGGAGCCCTCTCGATCACCACCACGGGAACAGTTGACAAAACTTTGCCCCCCCCAGAAGACGAGGGGCAGCCTGGGCCCGGGGGCCCAGGGAGGGATTCTCCCGCGCCGGAGACGCGGGTACCCTCCTGGGGTAGTCTATTTTTAAATTTTGCCGAATCCATCATTTTTCCTTCCTCAGTAGTCCGTATGCAAGCAGGGGTCGTCGGTTCCGAGATCGTCACATCCATGTCACATGCGAGATCGGGATTCCTTGTGCGCGCCAGGTTCGTCATCGTGTTATCGACTTCGCGTATGAGTTTGCCCCCCCCAGAGAACGAGGGGCAGCCCGGACCCGAGGGTCCGGGGAGGGATTCTCCTGCGCCGGAGGCGCAGGTACCCTCCTGGGGTAGTTTTATTGAACACATACTCTCCATCTTAGCTCCCAAACCACGTCAGTTCGCGGTACGCCCGCCGGGACCGGTATAAACACCGGCCCCGCCGGCCGCTACCCGGAACTGGGCCGTTGGGGCTCAAAATGAGCCCTCATCCGCCCCAGCCCGGTACTGGGAGGTGCCGCTCACACACCACCCCCCAGGAGTTTTTAACGACTCTCCAGTCGGCCAGAGATCAGCCGCCGGTCAACATGACCGACGTTGCCCGGGGTGCGCCACGCGGAGGCTCTCTGACGTGCACCCCAACCTAACCTAACCTTTTTTTTTTTTTTTTTTTTTTTACCCTGGGGAAAATCCTGCATAGGATACCCTCACGTTGCCGGGGGACAACGTGAGGGTTATGTCGGACTCTTACCGACTAAAAACCCCAGCTCCGCTTGCGCATAACGGACCAGAGTGCGGGATCGCGTTAGCATTACTCCGCGCTCTGGTCACGCGCTTCGGTCGCCCGCAGGTGTTCGTGACGGGGACCTTTCTCCCGTGGGGAGCCATTCTCCCCACCTTGCTTCATGCTGAAGCAGCGGAATACCCGGCTTCAGGCCACACGGGTCTTCCTCCCTATGTGGCAACGAACGCCCCCGCGTTCGCTGCCGGGAGGGGATGTTGTGGAGGCCTCAGATGGTCGAGGCCCCCGTATCACCTTTGCGGCGAATAAGCCCGGAGAAGCTATGAGCCATTACGACTCCATAGCCTCTCCGGCTTCAGGCCTCACCGAGGCACTGGGCACCTCCTGCGCCTTCCCTCCGGACGCCGGAGCCTTCTTTGTCGGCCTGCCTTCCCTCCTCTTGATGGAGGAGCCGCAAGAGCCGCTTCCAACCTTATGATTTGCCGGCTTCTCGGCTGCCTCGCACACGGGGCAATGCACCGCTGCCGAGCAATCCGCTGCCTTGTGGCCAGCCACGCCACAGCGAAAGCAAAGCTCGCTGCGGTCCACCTGCGACTTGCAGGTTCGCCGCACGTGGCCGACCTCAAGGCAGCGGAAGCACCTCGTAACTCTAGGCTCCAGGAGTTTCACCTGGAGCGCCACCCAGCCCAGAAGGATTCGCCCCTCCTTCGCGACCTTCTTGGCCGCCGCCACCGGGCAACGGACGAGCACGCTGCCCGACCCGTATGGCGCACGGCGCATCGTCCCCACCTTCACTTGATTGGCCGGGCAGCCTCCGTTGAAGGCCACAGCCCAGGCGATCTCCTCGGTGGTGACGGAATCGTCCAGGCCCGAGAGGCGTATCTCTACGCTCTTGAACGGCCTCGTGACCTGGACCATCCCTTCACCCACCTTCTCGTCGAAGACCGCCTGGAGCTGTTCGGCCAGTCGGTCTGCCTTGGTCGCGCTCGTGGCGCCGGGCACCTCCAGTTTGCGGCCTCCAGTGGCCGTCTCCCTGATCTTCAAGAAGGGGATGTCTAACGCAGTGACGTCCACCCCCCCCTTGGCCAGCATCAGCACCGACTTGTAGTCGACGCCACTGGAGACCGCTTCCGGCTTGATGGTCAGCACCACGGCAGACGACCGAGGCACCGAAAGTTGAGCCGGTGAAAACTTCTTCTTTGCCGCTGGGGCTTTCTTCGCGCCCTTGTTGGCCCCTTTCTTCACCACCGTGGACCACGTCTCGCCCTCCACGGTGGCTGAGGAAGGAGCCGGCTGCCGAGCGGCCTCCGCCTCTTTGGCCGCCAGCGACTTCTTCTTTTTCGGCTTTTTCGCCTTCTTCCCCTTTCCCTCAGGGGGTGTCACGTCCGGGGACTTGGAGGCCTGAACCTCAGCCATCACCGGAGCAGGATCCGGCCGGCGAGCAATGCGGTCACCCGCCAGGGGGGGCCGCAGAAGTCTGCCCTCCATGACCTCCATGAAGGACCTCATTTTCCCTCCGATCTCCTGCATCATGTTTTGCAGGGCACGGTCCAGCGTTCCCTGCGTGACGACCGCCGACGGTTCCACCGGCGCCTCTGCTGGTGTCTCCGCGGTACGCCGCCGCGGCATGGGTGGAAACTCTTCCTTGCCTCCTCGACGTGGAGGAGGCGGAGAGCTCTCATCCTCTCTGTCGTATCCGGTTGTTGCCGGAGCAGCCCCAGGGGCCTGGTCCAATCCGCAGTGCTGCAGAGTCGCCTTCAGATCAGCCACCTCCTTCTGAAGCGCCGCGATCTCTGCAGCCTGTTTGGCCTCGTTGGCCTTTAGCCTCTTATAGGCCTCGTGGAGCTTCTCCAGCTCATCCGAGGTATTCACCTTGGCTAGTGTTAGGGCTTTCTCCCTAATGGAGTCCGCAGCCTCATTAAGGGCGCCCCGACTCCCTCCCTTCAGATTCATACATTTCTTGACGACGCCGAGTATGACGTCGACGTCGTCAAGAATGTTCTGCGTCAGCTCCGAGGAGAGTTGCTCCTCAGAGGCTGACGGCGCCGGTCTTTTGGCGGCTCTCTTCATTCTGGCCCGCTCGGCCATGACCACCGACTCCTCCTCTGCCTCAAGCTGCAGAGACTGCCTCTTTAGCTTCAGGTATGTCTCCTGAGCCTTTGCCAAACCCACAAACTCACCAGTCGTTGCAGGTCGGCCCCTCTTCTTTTTCTTTTCTCTGGAGGGAGTAAACGCTTCGTCCTCGACCTCCATGTCGCTCCCAGGAGCGGAGACGCAACCTTCGTTGCGGACAAACCTGCTCCCCAGCACTCCCTTCTCCTCCACACTGGCCGCAGATGTTGTAGCGGACCAGCGGGTATCTCCAATATCCGACATCCTATCTATCGAGGGGGACCTTTCCAGGACCACCCTCGGCATCTGCAGCTTGGCGCCCCCCCCAGAAAACGCGGGGCAGCCTGAGCCCGAAGGCCCAGGGAGGGATTCTCCGGCGGTGAAGCCGGTACCCTCCTGGGGTAGTGTTATTTTACAAGGTGCACTATCCATGTTTCCTTCCTGATCATGAGTCCGTGTCATAGCGTGGGTCGTCATGTTTACGTCATCGGGGTACCATTTGCAAGCCAAGGTCATCGTGTCGAAATCTAACTCCCGCACAAATTTGCCCCCCCCAGAGAACGTGGGGCAGCCTGGACCCGAAGGCCCAGGGAGGGATTCTCCGGCAGAGCCGGTACCCTCCTGGGGTAGTTTCAATTTATTTGTGCTCTCCATTCTCCTGAAACCACTCCTCCAGTTCGCGGTACGCCTGCCGGGACCGGTATAAACAACCGGCCCCGCCAGCCGCTATCCGGAACTGGGCCGTTGGGGCTCAAATTGAGCCCTCATCCGCCCCAGCCCGGTACTGGGGGTGCCGCTCACACACCACCCCCAGGAGTTTTTAACGACTCTCCAGTCGGCCAGAGATCAGCCGCCGGTCAACAGGACCGGCGTTGCCCAGGGTGCGCCACGAGGAGGCTCTCTGACGTGCACCCCAACCTTTTTTTTTTTTTTTTTTTTTTTTTTTTTTTTTTTTTTTTTTTTTTTTTTTTTTTTTTTTTTTTTTTTTTTTTTTTTTTTTTTTTTTTTTTTTTTTTTTTTTTTTTTTTTTTTAAACTGGGAAAAATCCTGCATAGGATACCCTCACGTTGCCGGGGGACAACGTGAGGGTTATGTGGGACTCCTACCCACTAAAAAACCCAGTGCCGCTTGCGCATAATTGAACCAGGGTGCGGGATCGCGTGAGCATGCTCCGCGCCCCGGTCCAGCGCATCGATCGCCCGTAGATGGTCTGGACGGGCGATCTTCCTCCCGTGGAGAGCCAGTCTCCCCACCTTGCTCCATACAGAAGCGCGGCTACCCGGCTTCAACTCGGGCTCCTCCCTATATGGCAACGAATGCCCCCGCATTCGCTACCGGGAGGGGATGTTATGGAGGCCTCAGATGGTCGAGGCCTCCATGTCGTCACCAACGACGATCTCCTGGAGAGCCTATGGGCCTAGAGCTCCATGGCTACTTCGGCTTCAGGAGCCACTGGGGCGCCAGGCGCAGAACTCTGCACCCTCCTCTGCGTCTCTCTCCTGCCGCTCGACGAGGAGTCGCAGGAGCCGCTGCCCACCTTGTGGTTTGCCGGTCTTCCGGCCTCCTCACAGACAGGGCAGTGTACGGCAGCGGAGCATTCCGCCGCCTTGTGCCCGGCCACGCCACAGCGGAAACACAACCCGCTGCGATCCGTCTTTGACTTGCATTTCTGCCGCACGTGGCCGACCTCAAGGCAGCGGAAACACCGCATCGCCCTGGGCTGCAGCAGCTTTGCCTGGATGGCTAGCCACCCAAGCAAAATTCGGCCCTCCTGTGTCACCTTCTTGGCGGCTGCTATCGGGCAGCGCACCAACACGCTGCCCGACCCACCAGATGGACGGTGGATCTCCCCCACTCTAACCTGGGTGGCAGAGCAACTCCCTCTCGTGGCGACCGCCCAGGCGATCTCCTCCTTCGTGACGGAGTCGTCCAGCCCCGTCAGACGCATCTCCACGCACTTCGTGGGCCTGGAGATCTGAACGACTCCGTCCCCCACCTTCTGTGAGAAGACGGCCTGGAGTTGCTCCGCCAGACGGTCGGCTTTGGCGCCGCTCGTGGCACCCGGGACCTCCAGCTTGCGCGCCCCGGTGGCCGTCTCCCTTATCTTTAAAAAGGGGATGTCGAGGCTGACAACATCCACCTCCTTCTTTGCCATCGACAGCACCGATTTAAAATCGAGGCCTTTGGCTGCCGCCTCCGGCTGCAGCGTCAGCACTATGGCCGACGAGCGGGGCACGGAGAGCTTGGGTGGCGGCTTCTTCCTGTTGGCCTGCGGGGCTTTCGCCGCACGCGGTTTGGCCCCCTTCTTGACAACTGTGGACCACTTCTCTGTGGCCACAGGTGGGGCGGAAGAAGAAGAGGCGGTTTGCGGCAGAGCAGCCTGCTCGGCCTCTTTGGCCGCCATGGATTTCTTCTTCTTCCCTTTCGTCTTCTTGCCCTTGTCTTCCGGGGCAGCCACGGTGTTATTGGCCACCACCTCCGGTGACAAGGACGGTGTCACCGCTTGCGCGGACCTTCGGTTTCCCGCCAAAGGTGGTCTCAGGAGACGGCCCTCCACCGCCTCCATATAGGATCTCATCGTCGCTCCGATGTCGCCCATCATTCTCTGCAGCGCGCAGTCTAGCATCTGCTGAGTCACCAAAGTCGATGGCTCAGCAGATTGACGCCGCGGCAGGGGTGGTAACTCTTCCCTGCCTCTTCGACGTGGAAGAGGCGGAGAGCTCCCACCCTCTCTGTCCTGTCCGGTATGTGCAGGAGGCTCAACAGGAGCCTGGTCCATTCCGCAGGACTGCAGAGTTGCCTTCAGTTCATCCACCTGCTTCTGAAGATCTGCGATCTCTGCAGCCTGTTTAGCCTCGTTGGCCTTCAGTCTCCTGTAGGCCTCCTGAAGTTTTCCCATCTCGTCCGTTGTGCTTGCCTTGGCCAGTATGAGGGCTTTCTCTCTGATGGAGTCAGCGGCCTCATTAAGGGCACCACGACTGCCGCCCTTAAGGTTCATACATTTCTTGACGACGCCGAGTATGACGTCGACGTCGTTAAGAATGTCTTGCGTCAGCTCCGAGGAGAGTTGCTCCTCGGAGGCTGACGGCGCCGGTCTTTTTGCGGCTCGCTTCATGCGAGCTCGCGAAGCCATAGCCATGGTCTCCTCCTCTACCTCCAGCTGAAGAGCCTGCCTCTTCAGCTGGATGTATTTTTCCTGGGCCACGTGCACCCCAACCTTTTTTTTTTTTTTTTTTTTTTATCTGGAGAAAATCCTGCATCGGATACCCTCACGTTGCCGGGGGACAACGTGAGGGTTATGTGGGACTCTTACCCACTAAAAACTCCAGAGCCGCTTGCGCATAGTGGACCAGGGTACGGGATCGCGTGAGCATTACTCCGCGCCCTGGTCGCGCGCCTCGATCGCCCGTAGGTGTTATTTCCGGGGATCTACCTCCAGTGGAGAGCATTCTCTCCACCCCTCCTTGCTTCATACTGAAGCGCGGCAACCCGGCTTCATCCTCGGGTCTTCCTCCTGTCGTGGTAGCGAACGCCCCCGCATTCGCCACCAGGAGGGGATGTTAGGGAGGCCTCAGGTGGTCGAGGCCTCCGCGTCGTCGTCTCCCACGACGATCTCCCGACAGCCTGGAGAAGCTAGGGGCCATTATAGCTCCATAGCCTCTCCGGCTTCAGGCCTCGTAGGGGCGCTGGGCGCAGAGTCCTGCACTTTCCCCCCCCTCTTTTTCCTGCTAGAGGAGTCGCAGGCGTTGCTGCCAACCTTGTGATTGGCCGGTTTCCCGGTCTCGGCGCAAACAGGGCAGTGCACTGCAGCGGAGCATTCCGCTGCCTTATGCCCAGCCACGCCACAGCGGAAGCAGAACTGGCTGCGGTCGATCTTCGACTTACAGCTTCGCCGCACGTGGCCAGCCTCAAGGCAGCGGAAGCACCGCAAAGCCCTAGGCTGCAGCAACTTTGCCTGTATGGCAACCCACCCTAACAGGATTCGGCCCCCCTGCGCGACCTTCTTGGCCGCCGCTATGGGGCACCGGATCAGCACGCTGCCCGAACCACGGGGAGGGCGGTGGATCTCCCCCACCCTCACCGAACTGGCAGAGCAGCTCCCTCTTGTTGCGACCGCCCAGGCGATCTCCTCCTTCGTAACGGAGTCGTCCAGCCCCGTCAGGCGCATCTCCACGCACTTCATGGGCCTGGAGACCTGGACGACTCCGTCACCCACCTTCGCCGAGAAGACGGCCTGGAGCTGCTCTGCCAGACGGTCGGCTTTGGCAGCGCTCGTGGCTCCGGGCACCTCGAGCTTTCGCGCTCCGGTGGCCGTCTCCCTTATCTTTAGGAAGGGGATGTCCAAACTGACGACATCCACCTCCCGCTTAGCCGTTGCCAGGATCGACTTATAGTCGATCCCCTTGGCTACCGCCTCCGGCTGCAGCGTCAGTACCACAGCCGAAGAGCGGGGCACCGACAACTTGGGCGGCGACTTCGTCTTCGCCTTTTTCGGCGGGGCTTTCGCCGAACTCTTCTTAGCTCCCTTCTTCACCACCGTGGACCACGTCTCACCCTCCACAGCTGATGAAGAAGGAGCTGGGGCCGGACGTCGGATGGCCTGCTCCGCCTCTTTGGCAGCCATCGACTTCTTGGGCTTCTTCTTCTTTTTCCCCTTGCTGTTAACGGGGGCATCCACACTCACCGAGGGCACGACCTCCGGTGCCGCAGGAGCTGGCGCCACTTGGGGAGCCCTACGATCTCCCGCCAGAGGGGGGCGCAAAAGTCTGCCCTCCACTGCTTCCATGTAGGACCTCATCCTACTTCCTATCTCCTGCATCATTGTTTGCAGGGCGCTGTCAAGCATCTGCTGAGTCACCACCGCCGATGGCTCAGCAGAAGACTCCACCGCCCGCCGCTTCGGCATGGGTGGGAAGTCTACCCCGCTTTCTCTGCAAGGAGAAGGAAGAGGAGGGTCCTGGTCGTCTATATGGGCCAGAGAGGCCGCAGGGGTATGGGCCTGATGGGTCTGAAGAAGGCTGGCTTTCACCTCGTCCAGCTCTCTGCGGAGTTCCGCAACTTCTTCAGCCCGCTTCGCCTCACTAGCCTTTAGCCTCTCGTAGGCCTCTCGGAGTTTAACGAATTCCTCCGATTCGTTCGTCTTCGCCAACAGGAGCGCTCTCTCCCGTATGGCGTCTGCAGCCTCATTCAGTGCACCTCGAGTCCCCCCCTTGAGGTTCATGCACCTCTTGACGACGTCTAGGATGACATCGACGTCGTCAATTATCCCCTGCTGCAGTTCTGAGGCCAGCTGTTCGCCAGACGCAACTGGGGCTGGCCTTTTAGCAGCTCGCTTCATCCTCGCTCTTGAAGCAACCGCCACAGCCTCCTCCTCTACTTCCAGCTGCAGCCCTTGCTTTTTCAAGAGGAGGTACTGCTCTTGGGCATGAGCGAGCCCCACATAATCGCCTGTTGTGGCAGGTCTTCCCCTTTTCTTCCTTTTCTCCCCGGATGGAGTGGGAGAATCGTCTTCAACCTCCATATCACTTCCGGGGGCAGAAACGCAACCGGGAGTCCGAAAGAATTTACTGCCCGCCTGAAGTGCGTCACTATCCTGTGAACCCGTCCTCAACCTGGCGGGTCTATCGCTGTCAGTTGCATCCAGCAACCTGTCAATCGATCGGGCCTTCTCCAAGACCACGACCGGTAACCTTGCGTCAGTCAACATTAGGGCATCAGTCTCGGGTGTCCGTGTTCCAGCATGTGTCATCGTAATGTTGTCATCGGGTATCCATCGGCTTGCCAGGGTCATCGTGTTTAAATCGAGTCGGCGTACAAATTTGCCCCCCCCAGAGAACGTGGGGCAGCCTGAGCCCGAAGGCCCAGGGAGGGATTCTCCCTTGCGGGTACCCTCCTGGGGTAGTTCAATTGAATTCGTACTCTCCATCATTCCGAACTACTCCTCCAGTTCGCGGTACGCCCGCCGGGACCGGTATTAAAACACCGGCCCCGCCGGCCGCTACCCGGAACTGGGCCGTTGGGGCTCAAAAAATGAGCCCTCATCCGCCCCAGCCCGGTACTGGGGGTGCCGCTCACACACCACCCCCAGGAGTGTTTAACGACTCTCCAGTCGGCCAGAGATCAGCCGCCGGTCAACGTGACCGACGTTGCCCGGGGTGCGCCACGCGGAGGCTCTCTGACGTGCACCCCACGTGCACCCCAACCTAACCTTTTTTTTTTTTTTTTTTTTTTTTTTTTTTTTTACCCTGGGGAAAATCCTGCATAGGATACCCTCACGTTGCCGGGGGACAACGTGAGGGTTATGTCGGACTCTTACCGACTAAAAACCCCAGCTCCGCTTGCGCATAATGGACCAAGGTGCGGGATCGCGTGAGCATTACTCCGCGCCTTGGTCACGCGCTTCGGTCGCCCGCAGATGTTGGTTACGGGGACCTTTCTCCCGTGGGAAGCCATATCTCCCCACCATGCCTCTCAAAGCGGAATACCCGGCTTCAAACCTCACGGGTCTTCCTCCCTTTGTGGCAACGAACGCCCCCGCGTTCGCTGCCGGGAGGGGATGTTGTGGAGGCCTCAGGTGGTCGAGGCCTCCGTGTCACCTTTACGGCGATTTGCCTGGAGAGGCTATGGGCCATCACAGCTCCATATCCTCTCCGGCTTCAGGCCTCACCGAGGCACTGGGCGCCTCCTGCGCCTTCTCTCCGGACGCCGAAGTCTTCTTCGGCAGCCTTCCGTCTTTTCTCCTGCCTGCGGAGTCGCATGCCCTGCTACCAACTTTATGTTTAGCCGGCTTCCCGGCTCCCTCGCAGACAGGGCAGCTCACTGCGGCAGAACAATCCGCCGCCTTGTGCCCGGCCACGCCGCAACGGAAGCACAGCTCACTGCGGTCGACCTGAGACTTGCAGGTCCGCCGCACGTGGCCGAGCTCGAGGCAGCGGAAGCACCTCGTGGCCCTGGGCTCCAGGAGTTTCACCTGGAGCGCCACCCAACCCAACAGGATTTTCCCGTCCTTGGCCAACTTTTTAGCAGCCGCCACCGGGCACCGGACGAGCACACTGCCCGACCCGTACGCAGCACGGCGCATTTCCCCTACTCGGACCTGATTGGCCGGACAGCCTCCATTAAAGGCAACTGCCCAGGCGATCTCCTCCGTGGTGATGGAATCGTCCAGGCCCGTCAGACGCAATTCCACACTCTTGAATGGCCTCGTGACCTGGACCATTCCCTCACCCACCTTTTCGGTGAAGACCGCCTGCAGCTGCTCCGCCAAGCGATCCGCCTTAGCTGCGCTCGTGCTGCCGGGCACTTCCAGCTTGCGAGCTCCAGTGGCTGTCTCCCTGATTTTCAGGAAGGGGATGTCCAAGCTGGTGACGTCCACCCCCCCCTTAGCCATCAACAGCACCGACTTGTAGTCGATGCCACTGGAGACCGCTTCCGGCTTGAGTGTCAGCACCACGGCAGACGAGCGAGGCACTGACAGCATAGATGGCGCCATCTTCTTCTTCTTGGCCGGTGGAGTCTTGGCCTTGCTCCCCTTGGCCCCTTTCTTTACCACTGTGGACCACTTCTCCGTGTCCACAGGTGGGCTGGAGGAAGAAGAAGCGGCCGGTGGTAGGGCTGCCTGCTCGGCCTCTTTGGCCGCCAGGGACTTCTTCTTTCCCTTCTTCTTCTTTTTCCCCGAGCTTTCCGGGGCGACCACGATGTTGTCGGCCGCAACCTCCGGTGCTGGGGGCGGTGCCACCTCCTGAGGGATCCTCCGATCTCCCGCCAAAGGGGGTCGCAAGAGACGGCCCTCTACCGCCTCCATGTACGACCTCATCGTACCCCCGATGTCCCGCATCATTTGCTGCAGCGCACGATCTAGCATCTGCTGAGTCACCACAGCCGATGGCTCCGACGACTCAACAGATTGGCGCTGCGGCAAGGGCGGAAACTCTGCCCTGCCTCCTCGACGTGGAGGAGGCGGAGAGCTCTCACCCACTGTGTCACATCCGGTTGGTGTGGGAGGCTCAACAGGAGCCTGGCCCATTCCACAGGACTGCAGAGTCGCCTTCAACTCCGCCACCTCCCTTTTAAGGTCCGCGATCTCTGCAGCCTGTTTCGCCTCATTGGCCTTCAGCCTCCTGTAGGCCTCCTGCAGCTTCTCCAGCTCATCCGTAGTGTTGGTTTTGGCCAACAAGGATGCCCTCTCTCGTATCGCATCCGCGGCTTCGTTGAGGGCGCCACGACTGCCGCCCTTCAGATTCATGCATTTTTTGACGACGCCGAGTATCACGTCGACGTCGTCAATAATGCCCTGCGTCAGCTCCGAGGAGAGTTGCTCCTCAGAGACTGACGGCGCCGGTCTTTTGGCGGCTCTCTTCATCCTGGCCCGCGCGGCCAGCACCACCGACTCTTCCTCTGCTTCCAGCTGAAGAGACTGCCTCTTCAGCTGGATGTACTCTTCCTGGGCCTTCGCTAACCCCACGAAATCGCCCGTTGTTGCAGGACGGCCCCGCTTCTTTCTTTTCTCTCTGGAGGGAGTCATCGTCTCGTCCTCAACCTCCATATCGCTACCAGGAGCGGAGACGCAACCTGTGCTGCGGAAGGGCTTGAAACTCCCTAACGCTCCCCTCTCCTCCACACTGTCCGCCGATGTTCCGGCATCTAACAATCTATCGATCGAGGGGGTCCTTTCCAAGACCACCCTCGGTACCTGTAACTTAGCGCCCCCCCCAGAAAACGCGGGGCAGCCTGAGCCCGCAAGCTCAGGGAGGGATTCTCCGGCGGTCAAGCCGGTACCCTCCTGGGGTAGTGAGATTTTATAAGTTACACTATCCATATTGTCTTCTTGATCAAGAATCCGTGTTCTTGCGTGGGTCGTCATTTTTGCATCATCAGGGTACCATTTACTAGCCAAAGTCATCGTGTTCAGATCGAGTTCGCGTACAAGGGTGCCCCCCCCAGAAAACGCGGGGCAGCCCGAGTCCGAGGACTCGGGGAGGGATTCTCCCTTTCGGGTACCCTCCTGGGGTAGTAGTTCTTTGCTTGTACTCTCCATGCTAACTCCCTTCCCTCGTCAGTTCGCGGTGCGCCTGCCGGGACCGGTATAAACAACCGGCCCCGCCAGCCGCTATCCGGAACTGGGCCGTTGGGGCTCAAATTGAGCCCTCATCCGCCCCAGCCCGGTACTGGGGGTGCCGCTCACACACCACCCCCAGGAGTTTTTAACGACTCTCCAGTCGGCCAGAGATCAGCCGCCGGTCAACATAACCGACGTTGCCCGGGGTGCGCCACGCGGAGGCTCTCTGACGTGCACCCCACCCCAACCTAACCTAACCTAACCTAACCTAACCTTTTTTTTTTTTTTTTTTTTTTTTTTTTTTTTTTTTATACTGGGAAAAATCCTGCATAGGATACCCTCACGTTGCCGGGGGACAACGTGAGGGTTATGTGGGACTCCTACCCACTAAAAAACCCAGTTGCCGCCTTGCGCACATAGCGACCAAAGCCGAGGGCTCACGTGAGCATGCACCTCCAAGCTTAGTCGTGCGCTTGGGTCCCCGCAGGTGGTAATTCGGGAACCCTCACCTCGAGGGAGGCAGATGTGCGCCTCCCTCATGCTTCTCTGATGTTCAGAAGCGCGACACAGCCGTGCTTCTCCACACGGGTTCTCCATTAGTGGTGACAGACGCCCCCGCGTCTGCCACCTGGAGCTTACACCTACGGAGGCATCTGGTGGAAATAGCCTCCTCCTCTTCGGCGTCGTCCACCGGTTCTTCCACGCCGTTGGGCAGGCGCATCGACCGCCCTTTCACGCTGCCTCTCAGCGTCCTCCTTCTTCTCCATTACGCGCTCGCAGAATTTCGCGACAGCGTTCCATGCCCTCTCACTCCCGAGCATGGTTCGAACCACGACCGGAAGAGAGAGGTCATGGCCCACTGCCGCGGTTAATTCGCGGCGCTCCTCTTCCCAAGCAGGGCACTCTTCCACCACGTGCTTGGAGGTTTCCACTGCGCACCCGTCGCAGTGATGGCATCTGGGCGTGGGCTCCCTTCCGGCTACCTGGTGCAGGTACTTACCAAAGCAGCCGTGCCCAGTAAGCACCTGCACCAGTCGGAAGGTGAGCACCCCGTGTGTCCTGTCGACCCACTCCATAAGTAGAGGACGAATGGCCTCTATCGTTGTCAGTCCGGTTGTTGCGGAGGTCAGTCTATCCCTCCACGCGTCCAGCAGTGCCCTTCGAAGGCTGGCTCTCCGGGCTTCTTCCTCTCGTGTCGGGATAGACTCACCCCGCATAAGTCTATCTTTCCGCCACTTATACATGTCGCCATAAACATGGGCCACCAAATCCCATGGCGGGGAGCACGCCAGCAGGCCCGCCGCCTCGCACGCTACCGTGCGGTATCCGCGTATCACCCTGACAGCCAAGATCCTGTGAATGTTCCGCAGGATAGCAGCACCTTTGGCTGTCAGGGCTTCGTGCCAAACTGGCGCTCCGTATAAGGCCATGGATTTGGCGACTCCCAAGTACAGGGACCGACAGCCCTCGCCTGCACCCCCTATGTTGGGCAGTACGCCCGCCAAAGCGGAGGCAGTGCCTTTGACCCTAGGGGCCAGCTCCGCGAAATGGGTGTCGAAGGTCCACCTGTTGTCCAGGACGAGGCCCAGATACTTCATCCTGGTACCGACTTGTATCTGGACCCCGCCGATGGTCAAGTGAGTCCCTCGTTGTGTCGCCCTGCGCGGGCCGTGGAAGCATATGGCTTCTGTCTTCTCCAGGGCCACTTCCAGCCCCAGGAGCCGAATCCTTCGCACGACCTGCGCAACGCTCGCCGTCGCCAGACGGATCGCCTCTCTGATGGTGTCGCCGCGAGCTGTGACGAGCGTGTCATCGGCATAGCAGGTCACAGCGGCCCCGGGCAGGAGGGCACCGCGCAACACCCAATCATAACCGATGTTCCACAGGAGCGGGCCGAGAACCGACCCCTGTGGAACACCGCATGACATCTCCCTATGGTGGGTGTTCCCATCCTGCCCGACGCATATGACCTGCCTGTCCCCCAGGTACGAACGGACCAACCTACAGAGGTACTGAGGCACCTGATGATACTTCAGTCCTTCCATGATACACTCCCAGGGGAGGCTGTTGAATGCGTTGGCTATGTCGAGTGACACAGCCAACAGCACTTTCCCCTGGGAGGTCGCCTCATCCGAGAGGGCCTTGACGCGGAGGATCGCGTCGATCGTCGATCGGCCCTCTCGGAATCCGAACTGCACCTCTGATAGGTCGGGTCCGTTGCGGGTCAGATGTCGCGTAAGACGCCGCACGATGACACGCTCAAAAAGCTTACCGGCCTCGTCCAGGAGGACGATAGGCCTGTAGGCTGAGGGCGAATCCGCCGGACGACCCTGCTTCTTTAATAGGACGAGGCGCCCTATCTTCCACGGCTGCGGAAACTGGCCCGACTGCAAACAAGCGTCGAAAAGTCTCCGGAGCCTATCTCCTAGAACCTCCAGAGCCAACGCCAGAGCGCGGCCCGGAATCCCATCAGGACCCGGGGCGGTGTTTTTGGCTCGGAGACGGCTCACAGCCACGTCCAGTTCCGCAACCGTGACCGAAGGTGCCTCGTCTTGCACGCACCGTGCACTCGCTGTCACAGAGAACGGAGGCTGATGTTCTGCCCTTCTCGGAAAGAGCGCTGCCAGGATCTCTACCAAAAGCTGCGGCTGGAGACTCTGGGTGACCGGGGGAGCCCAAGGGCGCAAGAAACCCAACACCATGCGGTAGGGGCGTCCCCACGGATCAGCGTCCAGAGTCCCCAGGAGGTCCTCTCTCGCCCGCGCTTTGGCCTCTCTTATCGAGACCTGTAGCGACTTCTTCGTGTCTCTGTAGGTGTTGTACAGCAGCACCTCTACCGCCGCATCCCTACCGAAACGTCGCCTACGGTGTCTAGCGTACTGGCGCCTCGCGGCCACGCACGCAGCGCGCAATTGCGCAATTTCGCGAGACCACCAGTACGCTTGCCTCTTTGGAGGGTGGGGTCGGACTCGGGGCATAGCCGCGTCAGCAATACGCGCCATGGCGTCCCTAAACCACCGAGTCTCCTCCACCACATCCACTGGACCGTCCGGCGGCGCAGGCCAGGACGCAACGATAGAGGCCTCCGCAAGCAAGTCCTTGTTGAGCCTCTTTACGGCCCACCTGGGGGACGATGTGTCCTCTCCCCTGGGAGCTGGAGCCGTCGCCGAGGGGTAGATGTTGAAGCGGATGTAGAGATGGTCGGAAAGGGTTTCCGCTCCCTCGACGACGTTCCAGTCCCGTACATGCCGGGCGACGGCAGGGCTACCCAATGTGATGTCCACAATTGAGCCGCCCTGCTGCCGGACGCACGTATTCGTCGACCCCAGGTTCAAGATGGACAGGCCGACCTCCAACGTCCATTCATGTAGAGCCCTGCCACGCATGTCAGTGGCGGGACATCCCCACGCTTGAGACTTCGCGTTGAAATCGCCCGCCACCAACATGGGGCAGGGCAGCGTCCGTCTCACGAAGACTCCCAAACGGTCTAAGAGGGACTCAAATTCTGCGTAAGCGCGGTTTGGCGAGAAGTACACGCTCACGAGCACGAGCTCGCCCCACCGCGCCGCCACAAACCCCGAGTCCCTCGTCAGCGCAGTCAGGATCGGAGACCCCACCGCGTTACTCGATATAATGGCCGCTGTGCCCGACAAGTCCCCCAGCCAGTTATCCCTGGGAGGGATGTAGTAAGGCTCAGCGACCAATATGGCCTGGATAGACCACTCGGCCATGGTCTGAATCAGGAGATCCTGAGCCACGGCCGAGTGGTTTATGTTCGCCTGTAAGATCCTTCGGGCCATATTGGTCACTGGGTCTCCATCACCATCTCCTCCTCAGGCACCCTAGAGGTGCCGGGCACAGCAGCAGCTGTCAAGTCCGTGGGTGGCCGGGAACTCCTGGCCGCCTTCCCTTTCTTTTTGGCCTGGGGAGCACAGGATTTGCTCCCCAGGCGGTGATTCGCCGGTCGCTTCGCCGCCGCGCACAGTGGGCAGTGCGGATCGGCTGAACATCCTGAGGCCTTATGGCCGACCTGTCCGCAGCGGTAGCATTGCCCACTGCGGTCCTCCTCAGCTGTGCAGCGAGACCTAACGTGGCCCGTTTGGAGGCAACGGAAGCATCTCGCGGCTTTGGGTTGCAGCAGCTTCACCTGTACTGCAACCCAACCTATTAAAAGCCTGCCTTCCTGCGCGAGCTTCTTGGCTACTGCCACCGGGCAGCTAACCCAAGCCGTGCCAGAGCCGTGGGGCGAGCGACGTACTTCCCCGACCCTGACACTCGTGACAGAGCAGGCACCCTTCGCCGCTATGACGCCAGCAATTTCCTCTTTAGTGGTAGAGTCATCTAGACCCACCAGGCGTAACTCCGCGCTCTTTGTGGGTCTAGACACCTCTACCATCTTGTCCCCGATGGCCTCATTCAGGGCCACCTGGAGTTTCTCCGCTAACCGGTCCGCCTTCTCGGAACTGGTCGCTCCCGGCACTTCCAGCTTCCTCGCCCCGGAAGCCGTTTCCCTGAATTTTAGGAAGGGGATCTCCAGACTCGCAACATCCACCCTCTCTTTTGCGACGGAGACCACCTTCCTATAGTCGACCCCTGCGCTCTCAGCTTCCGGCCGAAGGGTCAAAACGACCGCCGACGAGCGAGGGACGACCAGCCTGGCCGGGGTCAGCTTCGGTGGCGAAGTCTTCCCCTGGTTTGGACGCTTCTTGTTGGCTCCACGCTTGACCACCGTGGTCCAACTCTCCTTTACTGCAGCGGGAGCAGACGTCCGCGGTCGAGGAACCGGCGGCAGCTCGCTCACTGCAGGCGGCTTAGCGGCCTTCTTCTTTTTGCCCTTCTTTTTAGGGTCTTTGACTCCCGTCTGAGCAACGACGGGTTGCGTCGTCACTGCCTCCTCAGCCGGCGCGACTGCCGCCTGAGCGGCTCTGCGGTCCGCTGCTAGAGGAGGGCGCAGACGTTCCTCCGGGAGAAGTCTACTCTCTATGCCCTCAAAGCGGGCGCTGACCATGCTCATGATCTGGAGCGTTTGTGCTCGCAGCATCTCCTGCAGTAGCTCCCCTACTGCTGGTGTGGCATGAGCGCCAGTGTCACCTTGGCGCTTCTTCGGTATCGGCGGGAGTTCTTCCCTCGCCACTCTCTTCGGAGGAGGGTCCGCCCCATCGTCATAAGTCACGTCCATGACTGGTCGCTCCATGGGCTCCTGGCAACGAAGTCCCTCGACAGTTGCCTTCATCTCTGCCAACTGGTTGCGGAGGTCAGCAAGCTCTTTTTGCTGACGGAGCAGCTCTGCCTTCATCCTGGCATTTTGCTCCTCCAAGCGAGTCGTCTCGCTCGAGGTGGTTCGATGGCGATACTCATGAAGTACCTCCTCGATGGAGTCTAGAGCCTCATACAGGGCTCTCTGTGATGTGCCTTTCAGGCGTCTCGATTTCTTTGCGACGGCGAAAATCATATTCACGTCCACTTTACCTCTCTCGTGGAGGTCAGGATTATCGCCGCCGACAGGTCCTTTTAATAATGAGGCGGCCTCGCGCGCACGCTTGGCCTCCATTCTCAGGTCATGGATCTCCTTGTCAGCCTGGAGGAGGAGTTCTTCTCTCTCGAGACGTAACACCTCCTCCTTTGCCTTTGCCAGGCCAATGAACTCGCCCGTGGTCGCCGGTCTGCCTCTACCCTTCTTGGTGGGCGTACCGCGAGCTCTCTTCTCCTTTTGCGAGTTGTCTGACTCGCATCCAGATCCGGTGTCCGATGTCTTGCTCGAAAGCGCAGGGCTTGGACCCCGCTTCCGGAAGAACTTGGATCGGTATGGTTCCTCCGCACCCTTCGAGGACGCCACAGTCACCATACTGACCCTACTGCCAACACTACTGTCTGAGAGACAGTCCAGAGACATTTTCTCCAACACCACTACGGGTGAACCCGATCGCAAAGCACCAGAAGTCCTTGAGCTAGCCAGAGTCGTCGAAGTATTCGCATCTCGCAACACGTTGCCCCCCCCAGAGAACGCGGGGCAGCCTGAGCCGGAAGGCCCAGGGAGGGATTCTCCGGCAGAGCCGGTACCCTCCTGGGGTAATTCAATTTCATATGTTGCACAATCCATCTTTGTCATGTTATCGGGTATCCATGTTCGCGCCAAAGTCATTGTTCGAAAGTCCAGTTTGTGCACAAATTTGCCCCCCCCAGAAAACGTGGGGCAGCCCGAGCCCGAAGACTCGGGGAGGGATTCTCCGGCAGAGCCGGTACCCTCCTGGGGTAGTTTGCTTGGATTTATGCACTCCATTCTCCCAGAACTCCTCCTCCAGTTCGCGGTACGCCCGCCGGGACCGGTATTAAAACACCGGCCCCGCCGGCCGCTACCCGGAACTGGGCCGTTGGGGCTCAAAATGAGCCCTCATCCGCCCCAGCCCGGTACTGGGGGTGCCGCTCACACACCACCCCCAGGAGTTTTTATCGACTCTCCAGTCGGCCAGAGATCAGCCGCCGGTCAACATGACCGGCGTTGCCCGGGGTGCGCCACGCGGAGGCTCTCTGACGTGCACCCCAACCTAACCTAAAGACTAAAAACCCCAGCTCCGCTTGCGCATAACGGACCAGAGTGCGGGATCGCGTTAGCATTACTCCGCGCTCTGGTCACGCGCTTCGGTCGCCCGCAGGTGTTCGTGACGGGGACCTTTCTCCCGTGGGGAGCCATTCTCCCCACCTTGCTTCATGCTGAAGCAGCGGAATACCCGGCTTCAGGCCACACGGGTCTTCCTCCCTATGTGGCAACGAACGCCCCCGCGTTCGCTGCCGGGAGGGGATGTTATGGAGGCCTCAGATGGTCGAGGCCTCCGTGTCACCTTTGCGGCGAATAAGCCTGGAGAAGCTATGAGCCATTACGACTCCATAGCCTCTCCAGCTTCAGGCCTCACCGAGGCACTGGGCGCCTCCTGCGCCTTCCCTCCGGACGCCGGAGCCTTCCTTGTCGGCCTGCCATCCTTCCTCCTGATCGAGGAGTCGCACGAGCCGCTCCCGACCTTATGATTTGCCGGCTTCCCGGCTCCTTCGCACACAGGGCAATGCACGGCGGCGGAGCATTCCGCTGCCTTATGCCCGGCCACGCCACAGCGGAAGCAGAGGTCACTGCGGTCTACCTGCGACTTGCAGGTCCGCCGCACGTGGCCGACCTCCAGGCAGCGGAAGCACCTCGTTACCCTGGGCTCCAGGAGTTTCACCTGGAGCGCTACCCATCCCAGAAGGATTCGCCCTTCCTTCGCTATCTTTTTAGCAGCTGCCACCGGGCACCGGACCAGGACACTGCCCGACCCGTACGGAGCACGGCGCATCTGCCCCACCTTCACCTGCTTGGCCGGGCAGCCTCCGTTAAAGGCCACAGCCCAGGCGATCTCCTCGGTGGTGATGGAATCGTCCAGGCCCGTCAAGCGTATCTCGACACTCTTGAAAGGCCTTGACACCTGGACCATTCCCTCACCCACCTTCTCGTCGAAGACCGCCTGGAGCTGTTCCGCCAGTTGGTCCGCCTTAGTCGCGCTCGTGGCGCCAGGCACCTCCAGTTTGCGGGCTCCAGTGGCCGTCTCCCTGATCTTCAAGAAGGGGATGTCCAAAGCTGTGACGTCCACCCCCTTCTTGGCCAGCATCAGCACCGACTTATAGTCGACGCCACTGGAGACCGCTTCCGGCTTGATGGTGACAACCACGGCGGACGACCGAGGCACCGAAAGTTGGGCCGGTGACACCTTCTTCTTCGTCGCCACTGGGGCTTTCTTCTTGTCCTTCTTGGACCCTTTCTTCACTACCGTGGACCACGTCTCGCCCTCCACGGTAGCTGACGAAGAAGGAGCCGGCTGCCGGGCGGCCTCCGCCTCTTTGGCAGCCATCGACTTCTTTTTCTTCTTTTTCTTCCCCTTTTCAGGGGGTGTCACGTCCGAGGGCTTGGAGGGAGGCTGGGTCGCAGGTGCCTCCGGAGCGGGATCTGGGCGCCGAGTTCTGCGGTCGCCCGCCAGAGGGGGCCGCAGAAGTCTGCCCTCCATCGTCTCCATAAACGACCTCATCCTCCCTCCGATCTCCTGCATCATACCTTGCAGGGCACGGTCGAGCGTCTGCTGGGTTACCACGGCCGACGGCTCCACCGGTGGTTCGGCCGAGGTCCCCGCAGTACGCCGCCGCGGCAAGGGTAGGAACTCATCCTCAACTCGCCGAGGAGGAAGAGGGGAGTCCTGACTCTCTAAGTTGACCCCATCAAAAGAAGCTCCAGGGGCCTGTTCGTCTCGGCAAGGCTGCCGGAGACTCTCGCGAAGCTCCTCGAGCTCCTTGCGAAGCCCCGCAATCTCCGCAGCCTGCCTCGTTTCATTGGCCTTCAATCTCTCATATGCCTCCTGGAGCTTCCTCATCTCCTCAGAGGTGTTAGATTTGGCCAGGATCAGGGCCTTCTCCCTGATCGAATCTGCCGCTTCGTTAAGGGCACCCCGACTTCCACCCTTCAAATTCATACATTTCTTGACGACGCCGAGTATGACGTCGACGTCGTCAAGAATGTCTTGGGTCAGCTCAGAGGAGAGTTGCTCCTCTGAGACTGACCTAGCCGGTCTCTTGGCGGCACGTTTGAGCCTCGCCTTCGCAGCGAGTGCCACCGTCTCCTCCTCAACTTCCAGTTGTAGGGACTGTTTCTTGAGGAGCAGGTACTTCTCCTGGGCGTCAGCCAGCCCTATGTATTCGCCCGTTGTTGCGGGCCTTCCCCTCTTCTTCTTTTTCTCCGTGGAGGGAGTCTGCCAGTCGTCCTCCACCTCCATATCGCTCCCAGGAGCGGAGGCGCAGCCGGTACTCCGGAAGAACCTGCTACCGGAGTAGGATGTTCCCTCTTCAACGCTGGCCGCCGATGTTCTGGCCGACCAACGACTATCGCCTACGTCCAGCAATCTATCTATAGAGGGGGTCCTCTCAAGAACCACCCTCGGCTCCTGCAACAGTGTGCCCCCCCCAGAAAACGTGGGGCAGCCTGAACCCGGGGGTCCAGGGAGGGATTCTCCGGCGGTTGAGCCGGTACCCTCCTGGGGTAGTGTCATTTTCATTGTTGCACTATCCATCGTAGCTCTGTTATCAGAAGTCCTTGTTCCTGCATGGGTCATCGTTTCGTCATCATCAGATATCCATTTGGTCGCCAGGGTCATTGTTGAAAGATCGAGTTCACGTACAAACTTGCCCCCCCCAGAAAACGTGGGGCAGCCCGAGCCCGAAGACTCGGGGAGGGATTCTCCATTTCTGGTACCCTCCTGGGGTAGTGTGATTTGATTCGTGCTCTCCATGATCATCACCACATACCTCCAGTTCGCGGTACGCCCGCCGGGACCGGTATTAAACACCGGCCCCGCCGGCCGCTACCCGGAACTGGGCCGTTGGGGCTCAAGATGAGCCCTCATCCGCCCCAGCCCGGTACTGGGGGTGCCGCTCACACACCACCCCCAGGAGTTTTTTACGACTCTCCAGTCGGCCAGAGATCAGCCGCCGGTCAACATGACCGACGTTGCCCGGGGTGCGCCACGCGGAGGCTCTCTGACGTGCACCCCACCCCAACCTTTTTTTTTTTTTTTTTTTTTTTTTTTTTTTTTTTTTTATAGAGGGGAAAATCCTGCATCGGATACCCTCACGTTGCCGGGGGACAACGTGAGGGTTATGTCAGACTCTTACTGACTAAAAACCCCTCTGCCGCTGGCGCATAGTGGACCAGGGTACGGGATCGCGTGAGCATGCTCCGCGCCCTGGTCGCGCGCATCGATCGCCCGTAGGTGGTCTGGACGGGCGATCTTCCTCCAGTGGAGAGACTTCTCTCCACCCCTTCTTGCTTCCTTCTGAAGCGCGGCTACCCGGCTTCAACGCCCTCGGGTCTTCCTCCTATCGTGGCAGCGAACGCCCCCGCATTCGCCACCAGGAGGGGATGTTGTGGAGGCCTCAGGTGGTCGAGGCCTCCGAGTCGTCACCAACGACGATCTTCCACTAGCCCGGAGAAGCTAGGGGCCATTACAGCTCCATAGCTTCTCCGGCTTCAGGCCCCACCGAGGCGCTGGGCGCAGAGTTCTGCACCTTCCTCTCCTTCTTCTTCCTGCTGGAGGAGTCGCAGGCGTTGCTGCCAACCTTGTGACCTGCCGGTTTCCCGGCCTCTGCGCAGACAGGGCAGTGCACAGCAGCGGTGCATTCCGCTGCCTTGTGCCCAGCCACGCCACAGCGGAAGCACAACTCGCTGCGGTCGTGCTTCGACTTGCAGCTTCGCCGCACGTGGCCAGCCTCAAGGCAGCGGAAGCACCGCAAAGCCCTAGGCTGCAGCAACTTCGCCTGAATGGCGACCCATCCTAACAGGATGCGACCCCCTTGCGTGACCTTCTTGGCCGCCGCTATGGGGCATCGCACCAGGACGCTGCCGGACCCGCGGGGGGGGCGATGGATTTCCCCCACCCTCACCGAGCTGGCAGAACAGCTCCCTCTTATTGAGATCGCCCAAGCAACCTCCTCCTTCGTGACGGAGTCGTCCAGACCCGTCAGGCGCAACTCCACGCACCTCGTGGGCCTGGAGACCTGGACGACCCCATCACCTACCTTCTCGCTGAAGACAGCTTGAAGCTGCTCCGCGAGCCGGTCTGCCTTAGCAGCGCTAGTGATGCCGGGAACCTCGAGCTTCCGTGCTCCGGTTGCCGTTTCCCTGATTTTCAGGAACGGAATCTCGAGGCTCACAACATCGACCTCCTTCTTGGCCAAGGAGAGCACCGACTTGTAGTCGATGCCCTTAGCAGCCGCCTCCGGCTGCAACGTCAGCACTACGGCCGACGAGCGGGGCACGGAGAGCTTTGGTGGCGGCTTCTTCTTGGTGGCCGGTGGGGCTTTCGCCGCACGTGGTTTGGCCGCCTTCTTCACGACCGCGGACCACTTTTCTGCGGCCGCAGGTGGGGTGGAAGAAGAAGAAGAGGCCGGCGGTAGAGCGGCCTGCTCTGCACCCCACCCCAACCTAACCTTTTTTTTTTTTTTTTTTTTTTTTTTTATCTGGAGAAAATCCTGCATCGGATACCCTCACACTGCCGGGGGACAGTGTGAGGGTTATGTGGGACTCTTACCCACTAAAAACTCCAGAGCCGCTTGCGCATAGTGGACCAGGGTACGGGATCGCGTGAGCATTACTCCGTGCCCTGGTCGCGCGCCTCGATCGCCCGCGGATGTTATTTACGGGGATCTTCCTCCCGTGGAGAGACATTCTCCCCACCCCTTCTAGCTTCATCTTGAAGCGCGGCAACCCGGTACAAGTGCCCCTCGGGTCTTCCTCCTGTCGTGGTAGCGAACGCCCCCGCATTCGCCACCAGGAGGGGATGTTGTGGAGGCCTCAGGTGGTCGAGGCCTCCGTGTCGTCGTCTCCTACGGCGATCTCCAATAGCCTGGAGAAGCTAGGGGCCATTACAGCTCCATAGCTTCTCCGGCTTCAGGCCTCGTAGGGGCGCTGGGCGCAGAGTCCTGCGCTTTCCCCCCCCTCATTTTCCTGCTAGAGGAGTTGCAGGCGTTGCTGCCAACCTTGTGATTTGCCGGTTTCCCGGCCTCGGCACACACGGGACAGTGCACAGCAGCGGTGCATTCCGCTGCCTTGTGCCCAGCCACGCCACAGCGGAAGCACAACTCGCTGCGGTCGTGCTTCGACTTGCAGCTTCGCCGCACGTGGCCAGCCTCAAGGCAGCGGAAGCACCGCAAAGCCCTAGGCTGCAGCAACTTTGCCTGAATGGCAACCCACCCTAACAAGATTCGGCCCCCCTGCGCGACCTTCTTGGCCGCCGCTATGGGGCACCGGATTAGCACGCTGCCCGAACCACGGGGAGGGCGGTGGATCTCCCCCACCCTCACCGAACTGGCAGAGCAGCTCCCTCTTGTTGCGACCGCCCAGGCGATCTCCTCCTTCGTAACGGAGTCATCCAGCCCCGTCAGGCGCATCTCCACGCACTTCATGGGCCTGGAGACCTGGACGACTCCGTCACCCACCTTCGCCGAGAAGACGGCCTGGAGCTGTTCTGCCAGACGGTCGGCTTTGGCAGCGCTCGTGGCTCCGGGGACCTCGAGCTTTCGCGCTCCGGTGGCCGTCTCCCTTATCTTTAGGAAGGGGATGTCCAGACTGACGACATCCACCTCCCGCTTAGCCGTTGCCAGGATCGACTTATAGTCGATCCCCTTGGCTACCGCCTCCGGCTGCAGCGTCAGTACCACAGCCGAAGAGCGGGGCACCGACAACTTGGGTGGCGACTTGATCTTCGCCTTTTTCGGCGGGGTTTTCGCCGAACTCTTCTTAGCTCCCTTCTTCACCACTGTGGACCACGTCTCACCCTCCACAGGTGATGAAGAAGGAGCTGGGGCCGGACGTCGGATGGCCTGCACCGCCTCTTTGGCAGCCATCGACTGCTTCTTCTTGGGCTTCTTTTTACCCTTGCTCGCAGGGGCAGCCACACTCGTAGAGGGCACGACCTCCGGTGCCGCAGGAGCTGGCGCCGTTTGGGGAGCCCTACGATCTCCCGCCAGAGGGGGGCGCAATAGTCTGCCCTCCACTGCTTCCATGTAGGACCTCATCCTACTTCCTATCTCCTGCATCATTTTATGCAGGGCGCTGTCCAGCATCTGCTGAGTCACCACCGCCGATGGCTCAGCAGAAGACTCCACCGCCCGCCGCTTCGGCAAGGGTGTGAAGTCTACCCCGCTTTCTCTGCAAGGAGAAGGAAGAGGAGGGTCCTGGTCGTCCATGTCGGCCAGAGAGGCCGCCGGGGTATGGGCCTGACGGGTCTGAAGAAGGCTGGCTTTGATCTCCTCCAGCTCTCTGCGGAGTTCCGCAGCTTCCTCAGCCCGCTTCGCCTCATTAGCCTTAAGCCTTTCATAGGCCTCACGTAGCTTTCTGAGCTCTTCCGTCTCGTTTGTTCTGGTCAACAGAACTGCTCTCTCTCTAATGGCATCTGCAGCCTCATTCAATGCACCTCGGGTCCCCCCCTTGAGGTTCATGCACCTCTTGACGACGTCTAGGATGACATCGACGTCGTCAATGATCCCCTGCTGCAGTTCTGAGGCCAGCTGTTCTCCAGACGCAGCTGGGGCTGGCCTTTTAGCAGCTCGCTTCATCCTCGCTCTTGAAGCAACCGCCACAGCCTCCTCCTCCACTTCCAGCTGCAGCCCTTGCTTCTTGAGGAGGAGATACTGCTCCTGAGCGTGGGCGAGTCCTATATAGTCGCCTGTTGTGGCAGGCCTCCCTCTCTTCTTCCTTTTCTCCCCAGATGGAGTGGGAGAATCCTCTTCAATCTCCATGTCGCTACCGGGAGCCGAAGAGCACCCAGAGCGCACGAAGAACTTGCTACCGCTGCTTCCACCCGGCAGCGACAGCCTGTCTATCGATGCGGTCCTTTCCAAAACCACCCTTGGACACTGCAACCTTGCGCCCCCCCCAGAAAACGCGGGGCTGCCTGGACCCGAGGGCCCAGGGAGGGATTCTCCGGCGGTTAAGCCGGTACCCTCCTGGGGTAGTGTGATTTTCAATGTTGCACTATCCATGTTTCCGTCATGATCAGAAGTCCGTGATCTAGCGTGAGTCGTCGTGTTTTCATCGTCAGGGTACCATTTGCAAGCCAAGGTCATCGTATTAAAATCTAATTCCCGCACAAATTTGCCCCCCCCAGAGAACGTGGGGCAGCCTGGACCCGAAGGCCCAGGGAGGGATTCTCCGGCAGAGCCGGTACCCTCCTGGGGTAGTTTCAATTTATTTGTGCTCTCCATCCTGGAACGCCACAAACCACCAGTTCGCGGTGCGCCTGCCGGGACCGGTATGAAACAACCGGCCCCGCCAGCCGCTGTCCGGAACTGGGCCGTTGGGGCTCAAAATGAGCCCTCATCCGCCCCAGCCCGGTACTGGGAGGTGCCGCTCACACACCACCCCCCAGGAGTTTTTAGCGACTCTCCAGTCGGCCAGAGATCAGCCGCCGGTCAACGTGACCGGCGTTGCCCGGGGTGCGCCACGCGGAGGCTCTCTGACGTGCACCCCACCCCAACCTTTTTTTTTTTTTTTTTTTTTTTTAGTCTGGGGAAAAATCCTGCATTGGATACCCTCACGCTGCCGGGGGACAGCGTGAGGGTTATGTGGGACTCTTACCCACTAAAAAACCCCAGATTCCTCAAAGCGCGCTGATGGTGTTGACCGAGGAAGCGGGGTGGCGTGAGCAATCTCCGCTCCTCGGTCGCGCGCTAGGTCGCCCGTAGGTGGTCGGACGGGGACCTTCTTCTCGAGAGAGGACTGGTGGTCGTCCTCTCTCCCTGCCACTTGTAGCTGCGGCTGTGACACCGTGCTATCCTCACGGGACTCTCCTGTGTGGCAATAGGCGCCCCCGCACCTATCGCCAGGAGTTAAGCCTATGGAGGCCGCTGATGGTGGATGCGACCTCCTCTCCGGGTTCGGCGGCCGGCTCTCCTTCGGCGAACCTCCGGAGCGTCGGCAGCCCTCTCCCGCTGCCTCTCTGCCTCCTCCTTTTGGAGAAGCACATTCTCACAAAAGCTCACGACCGCGTTCCATGCCCTCTCTCCACCGACCATGGCATGAACCACAGCCGGTAGTGAGAGGTCATGGCCCACTACGGTCGTGAGCTCCTCCCGCTCGTCGGCCCAGGCAGGGCACTCCTCCAGCATATGCTGCGCAGTCTCTACGTCGCACCCGTCGCAGTGGTGGCACTTGGGTGTCGGCTCTCTACCCGCCACCTGGTGCAGGTACTTCCCAAAACACCCGTGACCGGTAAGCACCTGCACCAGATGGAAGGTGAGCGCACCGTGCCGCCGATTTACCCACTCACTTAGGACGGGGCGAATCGCCTCCACTGTGGAGACCCCGGCCGAGGGCGACTCCAGCCTCTCCCTCCACGATATGAGGAGGACATTCTCGAGATGGGCTCTCTGGGCTTCCTCCTCCCGTTGGGGGATGGATTCACCCCGGAGAAGCCTATCCGAGCGCCACCTGTACATGGCTGCATGTACATGGGCCACCAGGTCCCATGGCGGGGAGCACGCCAGCAGGCACGCCGCCTCGTACGATACCGTACGGTAACCACGGATGACCCTGACAGCCATGATCCTGAGAAGCCTCCGCAGGACGGCAGAGTTCGTGACTGTCAGGGCCTCGTGCCACACTGGCGCTCCGTACAAGGCCATCGACCTGATGACCCCTAAGTACAGACAGCGAGGGCCGACACTGGCGCCTCCTAAGTTGGGCAGGATGCCCGCCAGTGCCGACGCAGTGCGCTTGACCTTCGGGGCCAGCTGGGAGAAATGTTCCCCGAAGGCCCAACGACTGTCCAGGACAAGTCCGAGATATTTGAGCTTGGTGCTCACCGGAATTTGGACGCCACCAATGACCAGGTGGCAGCGTTGGACAGCTCTGCGTGGGCCATAAAAACAGATCGCCTCCGTTTTGTCCAACGACACTTGCAGGCCCAGCAGGCGTATCCTATGCACCACCTGAGCGACGCTGGCAGTCGCGAGACGAGTTGCGTCCCGGACTGTATCGCCACGAGCTGTAACGAGCGTGTCGTCCGCATAGCAGACCACAGAGGCTCCGGGCAGGAGGGCACCTCGCAGCACCCAGTCATACCCGATGTTCCACAGGAGCGGACCAAGCACCGACCCCTGTGGAACACCGCATGACATTTCCCTGAAGTGGGTGCGCCCGTCCTGCCCTTCGCATGTGATCTGCCGACCCCCTAGATAGGACCGAACCAAACTTATCAGGTATTGAGGAACCTGGTGGTACCTCAGGCCCTCGATGATGCACTCCCAGGGGAGGCTGTTAAATGCGTTGGCTATGTCCAGGGACACAGCCAACAGCACTTTCCCCTGGGAGGTCGCTTCGTCCGAGAGGGTCTTGACACGGAGGATCGCGTCTACTGTCGACCGACCCTCTCGGAACCCGAACTGTACCGCCGACAAGTTTGGTCCGGTACGGGTCAGATGGCCGTTGATACGCCGCGCGACGACACGCTCCAACAGCTTCCCCAACTCGTCCAACAAGACGATGGGGCGGTACGCAGAAGGCGAATCTGCAGGTCGCCCCGGCTTCCGAAGGAGGACCAAACGCCCGACCTTCCACTGAGAGGGGAAGACACCCCGCTCAAGGCACGCGCTATAGAGCCGCCGAAGCCTATCTCCTAAGGCCTCCATGGCGAGAACCAGAGCGCGACCTGGAATTCCGTCAGGCCCCGGGGCAGTGTTCTTCGCCCGGAGCCGTCTCACGGCCACGTCCAGTTCCGCCACGGAGACAGGAGGGACTTCGACGGGCTCAGCCGCCAGGTTTGGCGAAGCCGAGAACGGGGGCGATTGCTCAACCCTCTCAGGGAAGAGCGCCGATAACGTCGCCTCCAACAGCTGCGGCTGGAGACTCCGGGTGATCGGGGGAGCCCAGGGGCGGAGGAAGCCCAACACCATCCGGTAGGGGCGTCCCCACGGATCAGCATCCAGAGTCTCCAGCAGGTCCTCCCTCGCCCGAGCTTTGGCCCTCTTTATTGCGACCTGCAGGGTCTTTTTCGCCTCCCTAAAGAGGTCGTAGAGGTGCTCCTCGACGGTCGCATCCCGACCCAAACGCAGCCGGCGGTGTCGAGCGAGTCGCCGTCTCGCGACCACGCACGAGGCGCGCAAGCTTGCGATCTCGCTCGACCACCAATAGGTCTGCCGCCTCGGAGGACACGGCCGGACCCGGGGCATGGCGGCGTCGGAGATGCGCGTCATGGCATCCCGGAACCAGCCGGCCTCCGCAACGACGTCCATACGGCCGTCCGGCGGCGCAGGCCAGGACGCGACAATCGAGGCCTCTATGAGCAGATCCGGCTTTAGGCGTTTTACAGCCCACTTGTGGGACTGTGCGGCGCCGGTGTTGGGAGCCGGAGCCGCCGCCGAGGGGCAGACGTCGAACCGGATGTACATGTGGTCCGACAATGACTCTGCCTCCTCGACGACGTTCCAATCCCTCACGCGACGAGCGACAGCAGGACTGGCGAAGGTGATATCGACAATGGAGCCACCCTGCTGCCGAACGCACGTGAAGGATGACCCCATATTTGCCACTGCTAGGCCAATCTCCAGCGACCAGTCAAGTAACGCCCTGCCGCGTATGTCGACGACAGGAGAACCCCACGCAGGGGACTTTGCGTTGAAGTCTCCTGCCACCAACATAGGGCAGGGCAGAGTCCGTCTAATGAACGTCCCGAGACGGGTCAGGAACGACTCGAACTCGGAGAATCTCCGGTTTGGCGAGAAATAGGTGCTTATTAGGACGAACTCGCCCCAACGCACAGCCACAAAGCCCCTATCTCTCGCCAGGATGGTCATTACCGGAGACCCAGTAGCGGTTCCTGTTATTATGGCCGCTGTACCCCACAGATCCCCTGCCCAGTTGTCCCTGGGGGGGATGAAGTACGGCTCAGCAACCAATACGACCTGTATAGACCACTCGGCCATGGTTTGGATCAGGAGATCTTGAGCCACGGCCGAGTGGTTTATGTTCGTCTGAAGGAATTTACAGGCCATATTGGTCACTGAGTTTCCATCAACATCCCCTCTTCAGGCAGCCTAGACGCGCCGGGTACAGCGGCAACGGTCGGCGCCTGAGTTGGTCGGGAGCTCCTCGCTCCTCTACCCTTCTTCTTGTTCTTGGCCGAAGGGGCGCAGGACTTGCCTCCCAGCCGGTGATTGGCAGGCCTGTTCGTCGCCGCACATAGCACGCAGTGAGGTGCAGCGGAGCAACCTGAGGCCTTATGGCCGGCCTGGCCACAGCGGAAGCACTGGTTGCTCAGGTCCGCTTCCGCCGTGCACCGCTGCCGGACGTGACCGGTCTGCAAGCAGCGGAAACATCTTTGAGTTGTGGGTTGCAGTAACTTAACTTGTACTGCAACCCATCCAATCAATAGCCTGCCCTCCTGGGCCAGCTTTTTAGCTGCTGCCACAGGGCACCGCACCCACACGGTCCCCGAGCCGTAGGGAGAGCAGCGAAGCTCGCCAACCTTCACCTGCGACTCTGAGCACAGACCTTTTGCCGCCACAACAGCTGCAACTTCTTCTTTGGTGGTGGAGTCATCCAGGCCCACCAATCGCAGCTCAGTGCTCTTGGTCGGCCTGGACACCTCCACGGCACCTTCCCCGATGGTCTCGTTTATCACCGACTGCAACCTGTCGGCTAAACGGTCGGCCTTCTCCCCGCTGGCAGCCCCTGGCACTTCCAGCTTTCGGGCCCCTGTGGCCGTCTCTCGGAACCTGAGAAACGGGATGTCCATAGCGGCCACGTCCACCTTGGATTTCGCCACAGCCAGCACCTTCTGATAACTGATCCCTTGTTCCTGCGCTTTAGGCCGAAGGGTAAGGACGACGGCCGACGAGCGGGGAACAGTTAACATCGCCGGGGTCATTTTCGGCGGAGGTGCTGCAGGCTTAACCGAGCGCTTTTTGGCTCCCTTCCTGACTACCGTCGTCCACGCTTCCTTCGCTGGCGGAGTCTGCGTGGACGACTGGGGGATGCTGGGCAGCGAAGCATTTCCAGCAGACTTCTTCTGCTTCTGCTTCTTGCTGCCCTTCTTCTTCTTTGGGCCCTTCCCGGCCGAGGGTACAGGGGCCTTGGGCGGGGGACCCTCCGTCACCACAACCTCCATCGTCGCCCTATCAGCGGCCTTCTTATCGGCCGCCAGAGGGGGCCGGAGACGCTTCTCCGGAAGGAGCCGCTCTTGTAGGGCGTCAAGTCGGGCGTTAATAATGTCGCCCATTGTGTGAAGCATCCCCTGCATCGCTTGCTGCAGCATGCTCTCGGTGACCACACCAGGGGGATGCTCCACACTTACCAACGGCCGCTTCTGCGGCAGAGAGGGAAACTCCTCCCGCGCAGCTTTCTTTCGAGGCGGCAAGGAGTCCGGGCCCGACGTCTCGACCGCCATAGGAACCGGAGCCGGTCTAGCCTCAGCTGTAGGTCCCAAGAGACGGGCTTTGAGGACCTCAACTTTGAGCTCCGCAACTTGTTCGCGAAGCTCGCTGAGTTCCGCAGCCTGCCTCCTCTCACGTTCCTTCAGATCCTTGTAGGCGTCCTGGATCAACTGCAGCTCTTCCGAGACCGGTCGCCTCGCAAACGTCTTGATGGCGTCTGCGATAGACGCGGCTGCTTCATTCAGGGCGCCCTGACATTCGCCCTTTAAATTTTTCGATTTCTGGGTGATCTGCAGGATAGTATCCACTTCACCCAGAACTCTCTTTTGTAAGTCGAGCGCCACCTGCTCGCTCGACTGCGTCACTTTCAAATTTTTGGACGCCCGCTGCAGTCTGGCTCTCGCTGCGGCGTCCGCAATATCCTCCTCGGCCTTGAGGTGTCTTTCCTCTTTTTTGAGGCGAACCACTTCGGCTTGCGCCTTCGCCATGCTAACATGGTCGCCCGTTGTTGCTTGGCGACCCTTTTTCCTCTTTTTCGGATTCTCCGGCCTTGGTGTTGTTGCCGAAGTCTCCGTCTCCGATGCGGACTCCGCGGACAAGCAGAGCTCCATTTCCGCATCCTCTACCCGCTGGTAAAATTTGCTGACGTAGGGTGACACCCTACCGTCAGCTGAAGCCACTGACACCAAAGTTGATCCGCTCCGCCCACTGGAGACCGAAAGCCGGTCCAGTGACGGAGCCCTCTCCAATACCACTACTGGTACTGCTGACAATACTTTGCCCCCCCCAGAAGACGAGGGGCAGCCTGAGCCCAAGGGCCCAGGGAGGGATTCTCCCACGCCGGAGGCGCGGGTACCCTCCTGGGGTAATCTATTTTTAAGGATTGCCGTTTCCATCATGCTATCTGTCTCAGTTGTCCATGTGCAAGCCGAGGTCGTCAGTTCCGAGTTCGTCATGTCCAAGTCGCATGCGAGATCGGAGTTCCGTGTTCGTGCCAGGTTCGTCGTCGTGTGTTCGATTTTGCGCACAAATGTGCCCCCCCCAGAAAACAAGGGGCAGCCCGGACCCGGGGGTCCGGGGAGGGATTCTCCCCCCGCGGAGCGGGAGGTACCCTCCTGGGGTAGTAGTTGTTCATCTGTACTCGCCATCTTAGCTCCCGTACCTCGTCAGTTCGCGGTACGCCCGCCGGGACCGGTATTAAAACACCGGCCCCGCCGGCCGCTACCCGGAACTGGGCCGTTGGGGCTCAAGATGAGCCCTCATCCGCCCCAGCCCGGTACTGGGGGTGCCGCTCACACACCACCCCCAGGAGTTTTTAGCGACTCTCCAGTCGGCCAGAGATCAGCCGCCGGTCAACGTGACCGGCGTTGCCCAGGGTGCGCCACGAGGAGGCTCTCTGACGTGCACCCCACCCCACCCCAACCTTTTTTTTTTTTTTTTTTTTTTTTTTTTTTTTTTTTTTTTTTTTTTTTTTTTTTATTCTGGAGAAAATCCTGCATCGGATACCCTCACACTGCCGGGGGACAGTGTGAGGGTTATGTGGGACTCTTACCCACTAAAAACTCCAGAGCCGCTTGCGCATAGTGGACCAGGGTACGGGATCGCGTGAGCATTACTCCGCGCCCTGGTCGCGCGCCTCGATCACCCGCGGATGTTATTTGCGGGGATCTTCCTCCCGTGGAGAGACATTCTCCCCACCCCTTCTTGCTTCATCTTGAAGCGCGGCAACCCAGTACTAGTGCCCCTCGGGTCTTCCTCCTGTCGTGGTAGCGAACGCCCCCGCATTCGCCACCAGGAGGGGATGTTAGGGAGGCCTCAGGTGGTCGAGGCCTCCGCGTCGTCGTCTCCCACGACGATCTCCCAATAGCCTGGAGAAGCTAGGGGCCATTACAGCTCCATAGCTTCTCCAGCTTCAGGCCCTGCTGAGGCGCTAGGCGCAGAGTTCTGCGCTATCCCTCCCCTCTTTTTCCTGCTAGAGGAGTCGCAGGCGTTGCTGCCAACCTTGTGATTGGCCGGTTTCCCGGCCTCGGCACACACTGGGCAGTGCACAGCAGCGGAGCATTCCGCCGCCTTGTGCCCAGCCACGCCACAGCGGAAGCACAGCTCGCTTCGGTCCACTTTGGACTTACAGCTTCGCCGCACGTGGCCAGCCTCAAGGCAGCGGAAGCACCGCAAAGCCCTAGGCTGCAGCAACTTCGCCTGAATGGCGACCCATCCTAACAGGATGCGACCCCCTTGCGTGACCTTCTTGGCCGCCGCTACGGGGCATCGCACCAGGACGCTGCCGGACCCGCGGGGGGGGCGATGGATTTCCCCCACCCTCACTGAGCTGGCAGAGCAGCTCCCTCTAGTGGCGACCGCCCAGGCGATCTCCTCCTTCGTAACGGAGTCGTCCAGCCCCGTCAGGCGCATCTCCACGCACTTCATGGGCCTGGAGACCTGGACGACTCCGTCACCCACCTTCTCCGAGAAGACGGCCTGGAGCTGCTCTGCCAAACGGTCAGCTTTGTCAGCGCTCGTGGCTCCGGGGACCTCGAGCTTTCGCGCTCCGGTGGCCGTCTCCCTTATTTTTAAGAAGGGGATCTCCAAACTGACGACGTCCACTTCCTTCTTGGCCAAGGAGAGCACCGACTTGTAGTCGATGCCCTTGGCAACCGCCTCCGGCTGTAGCGTCAGTACCACAGCCGAAGAGCGGGGCACCGACAACTTGGGCGGCGTCTTCTTCTTTGCCTTTTTCGGCACCGGGGCTTTCGCCGAACTCTTCTTGGTCCCCTTCTTCACCACTGTGGACCACGTCTCACCCTCCACAGCTGATGAAGAAGGAGCTGGGGCTGGATGCCGGATGGCCTGCTCCGCCTCTTTGGCAGCCATCGACTGCTTCTTCTTGGGCTTCTTTTTCCCCTTGCTCCCAGGGGCAGCCACACTCGTAGAGGGCACAACCTCCGGTGCCGCAGGAGCTGGCGCCGTTTGGGGAGCCCTACGATCTCCCGCTAGAGGGGGGCGTAAAAATCGGCCCTCCACTGCCTCCATGTAGGACCTCATCCTACCTCCTATCTCCTGCATCATTTTTTGCAGGGCGCTGTCCAGCATCTGCTGAGTCACCACCGCCGATGACTCAGCAGAAGACTCCACCGCCCGCCGCTTCGGCAAGGGTAGGAAGTCTTCCCTGCTTTCTCTGCAAGGAGAAGGAGGAGGAGGGTCCTGGTCGTCTATATCGGCCAGGGAAGTCACAGGGGTGTAGACCTGACGGGCCTGCCGCAGGCTGGCTTTGACTTCCTCCAGTTCTTTGCGGAGCTCCGCTACCTCCTCAGCCCTCTTCGCCTCATTGGCTTTAAGCCTTTCATAGGCCTCTCGGAGTTTTGTGAACTCCTCCGTCTCATTTGTTTTCGCCAACAGGAGCGCCCTCTCCCGTATGGCGTCTGCGGCCTCGTTCAAGGCACCTCGGGTCCCCCCCTTGAGGTTCATGCACCTCTTGACGACGTCTATGATGACATCGACGTCATCGACGATGCCTTGTTGCAGCTCTGAGGCTAGCTGCTCCCTGGAGGCAGGTGCAGCCGGCCTTTTCGCGGCTCGCCTCATCCTTGCTTTCGAAGCAATCGCCACAGACTCCTCCTCTGCGTCCAGCTGTAGCCCTTGCTTCTTTAGAAGGAGGTATTGCTCCTGGGCGTGAGCGAGCCCCACATACTCTCCCGTTGTGGCAGGCCTACCTCTCTTCTTCCTCTTCTCCCTAGATGGTATGGGAGAATCCTCGTCCAACTCCATGTCGCTCCCAGGGGCTGAAGAGCACCCAGAGCGCACGAAGAACTTCGTACCGCTGCTTCCACCCGGCAACGATAACCTATCAATCGAAGCGGTCCTTTGCAGGACCACTACCGGCAACCTTTCGCCCCCCCCAGAAGACGCGGGGCAGCCTGAGCGATGCTCAGAGAGGGATTCTCCGACTTCGGAGAAGTCGGTACCCTCCTGGGGTAATCTTATTTTAAAAGTTGCGCTTTCCATCATGTTTCTGTCGGTCTCGAGAGTCCGTGTTCCTGCCAGTGTCGTCGTGTTTGCGTCATCGGGTATCCATCGGCTTGCCAAGGTCATTGTATTTACGTCCAACTCACGTACAAACTTGCCCCCCCCAGAAAACGTGGGGCAGCCCGAGCCCGAAGACTCGGGGAGGGATTCTCCCTTTCGGGTACCCTCCTGGGGTAGTGTTATTGAATTTGTACACTCCATTTTCAACACCACATACCTCCAGTTCGCGGTACGCCTGCCGAGACCGGTATAAAAACCGGCCCCGCCAGCCGCTACCCGGAACTGGGCCGTTGGGGCTCAGAATGAGCCCTCATCCGCCCCAGCCCGGTACTGGGGGTGCCGCTCACACACCACCCCCAGGAGTTTTTTACGACTCTCCAGTCGGCCAGAGATCAGCCGCCGGTCAACGTGACCGGCGTTGCCCAGGGTGCGCCACGAGGAGGCTCTCTGACGTGCACCCCACCCCACCCCAACCTAACCTAACCTAACCTAACCTAACCTAACCTAACCTAACCTAACCTAACCTTTTTTTTTTTTTTTTTTTTTTTTTATTCTGGAGAAAATCCTGCATCGGATACCCTCACACCGCCGGGGGACAGTGTGAGGGTTATGTGGGACTCTTACCCACTAAAAACTCCAGAGCCGCTTGCGCATAGTGGACCAGGGTACGGGATCGCGTGAGCATTACTCCGCGCCCTGGTCGCGCGCCTCGATCGCCCGCTGATGTTATTTGCGGGGATCTTCCTCCCGTGGAGAGACATTCTCCCCACCCCTTCTTGCTTCATCTTGAAGCGCGGCAACCCGGTAAACCAGTGCCCCTCGGGTCTTCCTCCTAAAGTGGCGGCGAACGCCCCCGCATTCGCCACCAGGAGGGGATGTTAGGGAGGCCTCAGGTGGTCGAGGCCTCCGCGTCGTCGTCTCCCACGACGATCTCCCAACAGCCTGGAGAAGCTAGGGGCCATTACAGCTCCATAGCTTCTCCGGCTTCAGGCCCCACTGAGGCGCTGGGCGCAGAGTCCTGCGCTATCCCTCCCTTCTTCCTCCTCCTGCTCGAAGAGTCGCAGGCGTTGCTGCCGACCTTATGGTTTGCCGGTTTACCGGCCTCGGCACACACCGGGCAGTGCACAGCAGCGGAGCATTCCGCCGCCTTGTGCCCAGCCACGCCACAGCGGAAGCACAACTCGCTTCGGTCCACTTTGGACTTACAGCTTCGCCGTACGTGGCCAGCCTCAAGGCAGCGGAAGCACCGCAATGCCCTAGGCTGCAACAGCTTCGCCTGGATGGAGACCCATCCGAGCAGGATTCGGCCTCCCTGCGTCACCTTCTTTGCCGCCGCTACCGGACAGCGCACCAGCACGCTGCCAGACCCGCGGGGGGGGCGATGGATTTCCCCCACCCTCACCGAGCTGGCAGAACAGCTCCCTCTAGTGGCGACCGCCCAGGCGATCTCCTCCTTCGTAACGGAGTCGTCCAGCCCCGTCAGGCGCATCTCCACGCACTTCATGGGCCTGGAGACCTGGACGACTCCGTCACCCACCTTCTCCGAGAAGACGGCCTGGAGCTGCTCTGCCAGGCGGTCGGCCTTAGCAGCGCTCGTCGCCCCGGGGACTTCGAGCTTGCGCGCTCCGGTGGCTGTCTCCCTTATCTTAAGGAAGGGTATTTCAAGGCTAACGACGTCAACCTCCTTCTTAGCCAACGCCAACACCGACTTGTAGTCGATGCCCTTGGCTGCCGCCTCCGGCTGCAGCTTCAATACCACAGCCGAAGAACGGGGCACCGACAGCTTGGGCGGCGACTTCTTCTTGGCCTTGTTCGGCGCCGGGGCTTTGGCCGAGCTCTTCTTGGCCCCCTTCTTCACCACTGTGGACCACGTCTCACCCTCCACAGCTGATGAAGAAGGAGCTGGACCTGGACGTCGAATGGCCTGCTCCGCCTCCTTGGCAGCCATCGACTTCTTAGTCTTCTTCTTTTTCCCCTTGTTGTTAGCGGGGGCAGCCACACTACCAGAGGGCACGACCTCCGGTGCCGCAGGAGCTGGCGCCGTTTGGGGAGCCCTACGATCTCCCGCTAGAGGGGGGCGTAAAAATCGGCCCTCCACTGCCTCCATGTAGGACCTCATCCTACCTCCTATCTCCTGCATCATTTTTTGCAGGGCGCTGTCCAGCATCTGCTGAGTCACCACCGCCGATGACTCAGCAGAAGACTCCACCGCCCGCCGCTTCGGCAAGGGTAGGAAGTCTTCCCTGCTTTCTCTGCATGGAGAAGGAGGAGGAGGGTCCTGGTCGTCTATGTCGGCCAGGGAAGTCACAGGGGTGTAGACCTGACGGGCCTGCCGCAGGCTGGCTTTGACTTCCTCCAGTTCTTTGCGGAGCTCCGCTACCTCCTCAGCCCTCTTCGCCTCATTGGCTTTAAGCCTTTCATAGGCCTCCCGGAGTTTTGTGAACTCCTCCGTCTCATTTGTTTTTGCCAACAGGAGCGCCCTCTCCCGTATGGCGTCTGCGGCCTCGTTCAAGGCACCTCGGGTCCCCCCCTTGAGGTTCATGCACCTCTTGACGACGTCTATGATGACATCGACGTCATCGACGATGCCTTGCTGCAGCTCTGAGGCTAGCTGCTCCCTAGAGGCAGGTGCAGCTGGCCTTTTCGCGGCTCGCCTCATCCTTGCTTTCGAAGCAATCGCCACAGACTCCTCCTCTGCGTCCAGCTGTAGCCCTTGCTTCTTTAGAAGGAGGTATTGCTCTTGGGCGTGAGCGAGCCCCACATACTCTCCCGTTGTGGCAGGCCTACCTCTCTTCTTCCTCTTCTCCCTAGATGGTATGGGAGAATCCTCGTCCAACTCCATGTCGCTCCCAGGGGCTGAAGAGCACCCAGAGCGCACGAAGAACTTCGTACCGCTGCTTCCACCCGGCAGCGATAACCTATCAATCGAAGCGGTCCTTTGCAGGACCACTACCGGCAACCTTTCGCCCCCCCCAGAAGACGCGGGGCAGCCTGAGCGATGCTCAGGGAGGGATTCTCCGACTTCGGAGAAGTCGGTACCCTCCTGGGGTAATCTTATTTTAAAAGTTGCGCTTTCCATCATGTTTCTGTCGGTCTCGAGAGTCCGTGTTCCTGCCAGTGTCGTCGTGTTTGCGTCATCGGGTATCCATCGGCTTGCCAAGGTCATTGTATTTACGTCCAACTCACGTACAAACTTGCCCCCCCCAGAAAACGTGGGGCAGCCCGAGCCCGAAGACTCGGGGAGGGATTCTCCCTTTCGGGTACCCTCCTGGGGTAGTGTTATTGAATTTGTACACTCCATTTTCAACACCACATACCTCCAGTTCGCGGTACGCCTGCCGAGACCGGTATAAAAACCGGCCCCGCCAGCCGCTACCCGGAACTGGGCCGTTGGGGCTCAAAATGAGCCCTCATCCGCCCCAGCCCGGTACTGGGGGTGCCGCTCACACACCACCCCCAGGAGTGTTTAACGACTCTCCAGTCGGCCAGAGATCAGCCGCCGGTCAACATGACCGACGTTGCCCGGGGTGCGCCACGCGGAGGCTCTCTGACGTGCACCCCAACCTTTTTTTTTTTTTTTTTTTTTTTTTTTTTTTTTTTTTTTTTTAGTCTGGGGAAAAATCCTGCATTGGATACCCTCACGCTGCCGGGGGACAGCGTGAGGGTTATGTGGGACTCTTACCCACTAAAAAACCCCAGATTCCTCAAAGCGCGCTGATGGTGTTGACCGAGGAAGCGGGGTGGCGTGAGCAATCTCCGCTCCTCGGTCGCGCGCTAGGTCGCCCGCAGGTGGTCGGACGGGGACCTTCTTCTCGAGAGAGGACTGGTGGTCGTCCTCTCTCCCTGCCACTTGTAGCTGCGGCTGTGACGCCGTGCTATCCTCACGGGACTCTTCTGTGTGGCAAGAGGCGCCCCCGCACCTATCGCCAGGAGTTAAGCCTATGGAGGCCGCTGATGGTGGATGCGACCTCCTCTCCGGGTTCGGCGGCCGGCTCTCCTTCGGCGAACCTCCGGAGCGTCGGCAGCCCTCTCCCGCTGCCTCTCTGCCTCCTCCTTGTGGTGAAGCACATTCTCACAAAAGCTCACGACCGCGTTCCATGCCCTCTCTCCACCGACCATGGCATGAACCACAGCCGGTAGTGAGAGGTCATGGCCCACTACGGTCGTGAGCTCCTCCCGCTCGTCAGCCCAGGCAGGGCACTCCTCCAGCATATGCTGCGCAGTTTCTACGTCGCACCCGTCGCAGTGGTGGCACTTGGGTGTCGGCTCTCTACCCGCCACCCGGTGCAGGTACTTCCCAAAACACCCGTGACCGGTAAGCACCTGCACCAGATGGAAGGTGAGCGCACCGTGCCGTCGATTTACCCACTCACTTAGGACGGGGCGAATCGCCTCCACTGTGGAGACCCCGGCCGAGGGCGACTCCAACCTCTCCCTCCACGATATGAGGAGGACATTCTCGAGATGGGCTCTCTGGGCTTCCTCCTCCCGTTGGGGGATGGATTCACCCCGGAGAAGCCTATCCGAGCGCCACCTGTACATGGCTGCGTGTACATGGGCCACCAGGTCCCATGGCGGGGAGCACGCCAGCAGGCACGCCGCCTCGTACGATACCGTACGGTAACCACGGATGACCCTGACAGCCATGATCCTGTGAAGCCTCCGCAGGACGGCAGAGTTCGTGACTGTCAGGGCCTCGTGCCACACTGGCGCTCCGTACAAGGCCATCGACCTGATGACCCCTAGGTACAGACAGCGAGGGTCGACACTGGCGCCTCCTAAGTTGGGCAGGATGCCCGCCAGTGCCGACGCAGTGCGCTTGACCTTCGGGGCCAGCTGGGAGAAATGTTCCCCGAAGGCCCAACGACTGTCTAGGACAAGTCCGAGATACTTGAGCTTGGTGCTCACCGGGATTTGGACGCCACCAATGACCAGGTGGCAGCGCTGAACAGCTCTGCGTGGGCCATAAAAACAGATCGCCTCTGTCTTGTCCAATGACACCTCCAGGCCCAGCAGGCGTATCCTACGCACCACCTGAGCGACGCTGGCAGTCGCGAGACGAGTTGCGTCCCGGACTGTATCGCCACGAGCCGTAACGAGCGTGTCGTCCGCATAGCAGACCACAGAGGCTCCGGGCAGGAGGGCACCTCGCAGCACCCAGTCATACCCGATGTTCCACAGGAGCGGACCAAGCACCGACCCCTGTGGAACACCGCATGACATTTCCCTGAAGTGGGTGCGCCCGTCCTGCCCTTCGCATGTGATCTGCCGACCCCCTAGATAGGACCGAACCAAACTTATCAGGTATTGAGGAACCTGGTGGTACCTCAGGCCCTCGATGATGCACTCCCAGGGGAGGCTGTTAAATGCGTTGGCTATGTCCAGGGACACAGCCAACAGCACTTTCCCCTGGGAGGTCGCTTCGTCCGAGAGGGTCTTGACACGGAGGATCGCGTCTACTGTCGACCGACCCTCTCGGAACCCGAACTGTACCGCCGACAAGTTTGGTCCGGTACGGGTCAGATGGCCGTTGATACGCCGCGCGACGACACGCTCCAACAGCTTCCCCAACTCGTCCAACAAGACGATGGGGCGGTACGCAGAAGGCGAATCTGCAGGTCGCCCCGGCTTCCGAAGGAGGACCAAACGCCCGACCTTCCACTGAGAGGGGAAGACACCCCGCTCAAGGCACGCGCTATAGAGCCGCCGAAGCCTATCTCCTAAGGCCTCCATGGCGAGAACCAGAGCGCGACCTGGAATTCCGTCAGGCCCCGGGGCAGTGTTCTTCGCCCGGAGCCGTCTCACGGCCACGTCCAGTTCCGCCACGGAGACAGGAGGGACTTCGACGGGCTCAGCTGCCAGGTTTGGCGAAGCCGAGAACGGGGGCGAATGCTCAACCCTCTCAGGGAAGAGCGCCGATAACGTCGCCTCCAACAGCTGCGGCTGGAGACTCCGGGTGATCGGGGGAGCCCAGGGGCGGAGGAAGCCCAACACCATCCGGTAGGGGCGTCCCCACGGATCAGCATCCAGAGTCTCCAGCAGGTCCTCCCTCGCCCGAGCTTTGGCCCTCTTTATTGCGACCTGCAGGGTCTTTTTCGCCTCCCTAAAGAGGTCATAGAGGTGCTCCTCGACGGTCGCATCCCGACCCAAACGCAGCCGGCGGTGTCGAGCGAGTCGCCGTCTCGCGACCACGCACGAGGCGCGCAAGCTTGCGATCTCGCTCGACCACCAATAGGTCTGCCGCCTCGGAGGACACGGCCGGACCCGGGGCATGGCGGCGTCGGAGATGCGCGTCATGGCATCCCGGAACCAGCCGGCCTCCGCAACGACGTCCATACGGCCGTCCGGCGGCGCAGGCCAGGACGCGACAATCGAGGCCTCTATGAGCAGATCCGGCTTTAGGCGTTTTACAGCCCACTTGTGGGACTGTGCGGCGCCGGTGTTGGGAGCCGGAGCCGCCGCCGAGGGGCAGACGTCGAACCGGATGTACATGTGGTCCGACAATGACTCTGCCTCCTCGACGACGTTCCAATCCCTCACGCGACGAGCGACAGCAGGACTGGCGAAGGTGATATCGACAATGGAGCCACCCTGCTGCCGAACGCACGTGAAGGATGACCCCATATTTGCCACTGCTAGGCCAATCTCCAGCGACCAGTCAAGTAACGCCCTGCCGCGTATGTCGACGACAGGAGAACCCCACGCAGGGGACTTTGCGTTGAAGTCTCCTGCCACCAACATAGGGCAGGGCAGAGTCCGTCTAATGAACGTCCCGAGACGGGTCAGGAACGACTCGAACTCAGAGAATCTCCGGTTTGGCGAGAAATAGGTGCTTATTAGGACGAACTCGCCCCAACGCACAGCCACAAAGCCCCTATCTCTCGCCAGGATGGTCATTACCGGAGACCCAGTAGCGGTTCCTGTTATTATGGCCGCTGTACCCCACAGATCCCCTGCCCAGTTGTCCCTGGGGGGGATGAAGTACGGCTCAGCAACCAATACGGCCTGTATAGACCACTCGGCCATGGTTTGGATCAGGAGATCTTGAGCCGCGGCCGAGTGGTTTATGTTCGTCTGAAGGAATTTACAGGCCATATTGGTCACTGAGTTTCCATCAACATCCCCTCTTCAGGCAGCCTAGACGCGCCGGGTACAGCGGCAACGGTCGGCGCCTGAGTTGGTCGGGAGCTCCTCGCTCCTCTACCCTTCTTCTTGTTCTTGGCCGAAGGGGCGCAGGACTTGCCTCCCAGCCGGTGATTGGCAGGCCTGTTCGTCGCCGCACATAGCACGCAGTGAGGTGCAGCGGAGCAACCTGAGGCCTTATGGCCGGCCTGGCCACAGCGGAAGCACTGGTTGCTCAGGTCCGCTTCCGCCGTGCACCGCTGCCGGACGTGACCGGTCTGCAAGCAGCGGAAACATCTTTGAGTTGTGGGTTGCAGTAACTTAACTTGTACTGCAACCCATCCAATCAATAGCCTGCCCTCCTGGGCCAGCTTTTTAGCTGCTGCCACAGGGCAGCGCACCCACACGGTTCCCGAGCCGTAGGGAGAGCGGCGGAGCTCGCCAACCTTCACCTGCGACTCTGAGCAGACACCTTTTGCCGCCACAACAGCTGCAATTTCCTCCTTGGTGGTGGAGTCATCCAGGCCCACCAATCGCAGCTCAGTGCTCTTGGTCGGCCTGGACACCTCCACGGCACCTTCCCCGATGGTCTCGTTTATCACCGACTGCAACCTGTCGGCTAAACGGTCGGCCTTCTCCCCGCTGGCAGCCCCTGGCACTTCCAGCTTTCGGGCCCCAGTGGCCGTCTCTCGGAACCTGAGGAACGGGATGTCCATAGCGGCCACGTCCACCTTGGATTTCGCCACAGACAGCACCTTCTGGTAACTGATCCCTTGTTCCTGCGCTTCAGGCCGAAGGGTAAGGACGACGGCCGACGAGCGGGGAACAGTTAACATCGCCGGGGTCATTTTCGGCGGAGGTGCTGCAGGCTTAACCGAGCGCTTTTTGGCTCCCTTCCTGACGACCGTCGTCCACGCTTCCTTCGCTGGCGGAGTCTGCGTGGACGACTGGGGGATGCTGGGCAGCGAAGCATTTCCAGCAGACTTCTTCTGCTTCTGCTTCTTGCTGCCCTTCTTCTTCTTTGGGCTCTTCCCGGCCGAGGGTACAGGGGCCTTGGGCGGGGGACACTCCGTCACCACAACCTCCATCGTCGCCCTATCAGCGGCCTTCTTATCGGCCGCCAGAGGGGGCCGGAGACGCTTCTCCGGAAGGAGCCGCTCTTGTAGGGCGTCAAGTCGGGCGTTAATAATGTCGCCCATTGTGTGAAGCATCCCCTGCATCGCTTGCTGCAGCATGCTCTCGGTGACCACACCAGGGGGATGCTCCACACTTACCAACGGCCGCTTCTGCGGCAGAGAGGGAAACTCCTCCCGCGCAGCTTTCTTTCGAGGCGGCAAGGAGTTCGGGCCCGACGTCTCGACCGCCATAGGAACCGGAGCCGGTCTAGCCTCAGCTGTAGGTCCCAAGAGACGGGCTTTGAGGACCTCAACTTTGAGCTCCGCAACTTGTTCGCGAAGCTCGCTGAGTTCCGCAGCCTGCCTCCTCTCACGTTCCTTCAGATCCTTGTAGGCGTCCTGGATCAACTGCAGCTCTTCCGAGACCGGTCGCCTCGCAAACGTCTTGATGGCGTCTGCGATAGACGCGGCTGCTTCATTCAGGGCGCCCTGACATTCGCCCTTTAAATTTTTCGATTTCTGGGTGATCTGCAGGATAGTATCCACTTCACCCAGAACTCTCTTTTGTAAGTCGAGCGCCACCTGCTCGCTCGACTGCGTCACTTTCAAATTTTTGGACGCCCGCTGCAGTCTGGCTCTCGCTGCGGCGTCCGCAATATCCTCCTCGGCCTTGAGGTGTCTTTCCTCTTTTTTGAGGCGAACCACTTCGGCTTGCGCCTTCGCCATGCTAACATGGTCGCCCGTTGTTGCTTGGCGACCCTTTTTCCTCTTTTTCGGATTCTCCGGCCTTGGTGTTGTTGCCGAAGTCTCCGTCTCCGATGCGGACTCCGCGGACAAGCAGAGCTCCATTTCCGCATCCTCTACCCGCTGGTAAAATTTGCTGACGTAGGGTGACACCCTACCGTCAGCTGAAGCCACTGACACCAAAGTTGATCCGCTCCGCCCACTGGAGACCGAAAGCCGGTCCAGTGACGGAGCCCTCTCCAATACCACTACTGGTACTGCTGACAATACTTTGCCCCCCCCAGAAGACGAGGGGCAGCCTGAGCCCAAGGGCCCAGGGAGGGATTCTCCCACGCCGGAGGCGCGGGTACCCTCCTGGGGTAATCTATTTTTAAGGATTGCCGTTTCCATCATGCTATCTGTCTCAGTTGTCCATGTGCAAGCCGAGGTCGTCAGTTCCGAGTTCGTCATGTCCAAGTCGCATGCGAGATCGGAGTTCCGTGTTCGTGCCAGGTTCGTCGTCGTGTGTTCGATTTTGCGCACAAATGTGCCCCCCCCAGAAAACAAGGGGCAGCCCGGACCCGGGGGTCCGGGGAGGGATTCTCCCCCCGCGGAGCGGGAGGTACCCTCCTGGGGTAGTAGTTGTTCATCTGTACTCGCCATCTTAGCTCCCGTACCTCGTCAGTTCGCGGTACGCCCGCCGGGACCGGTATTAAAACACCGGCCCCGCCTGCCGCTACCCGGAACTGGGCCGTTGGGGCTCAAAATGAGCCCTCATCCGCCCCAGCCCGGTACTGGGGGTGCCGCTCACACACCACCCCCAGGAGTTTTTAACGACTCTCCAGTCGGCCAGAGATCAGCCGCCGGTCAACGTGACCGGCGTTGCCCGGGGTGCGCCACGCGGAGGCTCTCTGACGTGCACCCCACGTGCACCCCAACCTAACCTAACCTAACCTTTTTTTTTTTTTTTTTTTTTTTTTTTTAAAACTGGGAAAAATCCTTCATGGATACCCTCACACTGCCGGGGGACAGCGTGAGGGTTATGTGGGACTCCTACCCACTAAAAAACCCAGTACCGCTCGGCGCGTATGTGATCCAGAGTAGCGAGGGATCACGTGAGCATTCGCCTCGCTCTGTTTCACGCGCCAGGGTCGCCCGCAGATGTTGGCGCGGGGACCCTCGTCTCGAGAGAGAGATGACATCCTCTCCCTCCTGCTTCTAGTGGAAGCCGCGGCAAACCGTGCTTCTCCTACACGGGGCTCTAGTTTGCGGCGACAGACACCCCCGTGTCTGTCACCTAGAGCTTACCTAGGGGGGCATGAGGTGAAAGTCGCCCCCCCTCCTTCTGGACCTTCGTCCGGCCCTCCGACGCCTGATGGCAGGAGCGTCGGCGGCCCTCTCTCTTTCCCTCTCAGCCTCCTCTTTCTGAGAGAGTACAGCCTCGCAGAACGCTACGACGGCGTTCCACGCCCTCTCTCCGCCAACCATGATGCGGATCACGGCTGGCAGCGAGAGGTCGTCGCCCACCACCGCAGTTAACTCGCGGCGCTCTACTGCCCAGGCCGGGCACTCTTCCAGCATGTGCTGGGAAGTCTCCACATCACACCCCACACAGTGATGGCATTTGGGCGTCTGCTCCTTTCTGGCAATCTGGTGCAGGTACTTGCCGAAGCAGCCGTGACCGGTGAGTACCTGCACCAGTCGGAAAGTGAGCGCGCCATGCTGTCTCTCCACCCACTCGTCAAGCAGCGGGCGGATGGCTGCGACCGTATTAAGGCCAGCCGTGGCTGACTGTAGCCTGCCCTGCCACGAATATAAGAGGACCCGTTGAAGATGGGCTCTCCGGGCCTCTACTTCGCGTGGCGAAGGAGCCGATTCTCCTCGCCGAAGTCTCTCTAGCCGCCACCTGTACATAGCGGCGTACGTGTGCGCCACCAGATCCCACGGCGGGGAGCCCGCAAGAATGCACGCCGCCTCGCCCGAAACCGTGCGGTAGCCACGGATCACCCTGACAGCCATAATTCGCTGGAGACTCCGCAAAACTGCAGAATTTGTGGCTGTCAGGGCTTCGAACCTAACCTAACCTAACCTAACCTAACCTAACCTAACCTAACCTAACCTTTTTTTTTTTTTTTTTTTTTTTTTTTTTTTTTATACTGGGAAAAATCCTGCATTGGATACCCTCACGCTGCCGGGGGACAGCGTGAGGGTTATGTGGGACTCTTACCCACTAAAAAACCCAGTTGCCGCCTTGCGCACATAGCGACCAAAGCCGAGGGCTCACGTGAGCATGCACCTCCAAGCTTAGTCGTGCGCTTGGGTCCCCGCAGGTGGTAAATCGGGAACCCTCACCTCGAGGGAGGCAGATGTGCGCCTCCCTCATGCTTCTTTGATGTTTAGAAGCGCGACACAGCCGTGCTTCTCCTCACGGGTTCTCCATTAGCAGTGACAGACGCCCCCGCGTCTGCCACCTGGAGCTTACACCTACGGAGGCATCTGGTGGAAATAGCCTCCTCCTCTTCGGCGTCGTCCACCGGTTCTCCCACGCCGTTGGGCTGGCGCATCGACCGCCCTTTCACGCTGTCTTTCAGCGTCCTCCTTCTTCTCCATTACGCGCTCGCAGAATTCCGCGACAGCGTTCCACGCCCTCTCACTCCCGAGCATGGTTCGAACCACGACCGGAAGAGAGAGGTCATGGCCCACTGCCGCGGTTAATTCGCGGCGCTCCTCTTCCCAAGCAGGGCACTCTTCCACCACGTGCTTGGAAGTTTCCACTGCGCACCCGTCGCAGTGGTGGCATCTGGGCGTGGGCTCCCTTCCGGCTACCTGGTGCAGGTACTTACCAAAGCAGCCGTGACCGGTAAGCACCTGCACCAGTCGGAAGGTGAGCACCCCGTGTGTCCTATCGACCCACTCCAAGAGTAGAGGACGAATGGCCTCTATAGTCGTCAGTCCAGTTGTTGCGGAGGTCAGTCTATCCCTCCACGCGTCCAGCAGTGCCCTTCGGAGGCTGGCTCTCCGGGCTTCTTCCTCTCGTGTCGGGATAGACTCACCCCGCATAAGTCTATCCTTCCGCCACTTATACATATCACCGTAGACATGGGCCACCAAATCCCATGGCGGGGAGCACGCCAGCAGGCACGCCGCCTCGCACGCTACCGTGCGGTATCCGCGTATCACCCTGACAGCCAAGATCCTGTGAATGTTCCGCAGGATAGCAGCACCTTTGGCTGTCAGGGCTTCGTGCCAAACTGGCGCTCCGTATAAGGCCATGGATTTGGCGACTCCCAAGTACAGGGACCGACAACCCTCGCCTGCACCCCCTATGTTGGGCAGTACGCCCGCTAAAGCGGAGGCAGTGCCTTTGACCCTGGGGGCCAGCTCCGCGAAATGGGTGTCGAAGGTCCACCTGTTGTCCAGGACGAGGCCCAGATACTTCATCCTGGTACCGACTTGTATCTGGACCCCGCCGATGGTCAAGTGAGTCCCTCTCTGTGTCGCCCTGCGCGGGCCGTGGAAGCATATGGCTTCTGTCTTCTCCAGGGCCACTTCCAGCCCCAGGAGCCGAATCCTTCGCACGACCTGCGCAGCGCTCGCCGTCGCCAAACGGATCGCCTCTCGGATGGTGTCGCCGCGAGCTGTGACGAGCGTGTCATCGGCATAGCAGGTCACAGCGGCCCCGGGCAGGAGGGCACCGCGCAACACCCAGTCATAACCGATGTTCCACAGGAGCGGTCCAAGTACCGACCCCTGTGGAACACCGCATGACATCTCCCTATGGTGGGTGTTCCCATCCTGCCCGACGCATATGACCTGCCTGTCCCCCAGGTACGAACGGACCAACCTACAGAGGTACTGAGGCACCTGATGGTACTTCAGACCTTCCATGATACACTCCCAGGGGAGGCTGTTGAACGCGTTGGCTATGTCGAGCGACACAGCCAACAGCACTTTCCCCTGGGAGGTCGCCTCATCCGAGAGGGCCTTGACGCGGAGGATCGCGTCGATCGTCGATCGGCCCTCTCGGAATCCGAACTGCACCTCTGATAGGTCGGGCCCGTTGCGGGTCAGATGTCGCGTAAGACGCCGCACGATGACACGCTCAAAAAGCTTACCGGCCTCATCCAGGAGGACGATAGGCCTGTAGGCTGAGGGCGAATCCGCCGGACGACCTTGCTTCTTTAATAGGACGAGGCGCCCTACCTTCCACGGCTGCGGAAACTGGCCTGACTGCAAGCAGGCGTCGAACAGTCTCCGGAGCCTATCGCCTAGAGCGTCCAGAGCCAACGCCAGAGCGCGGCCCGGGATCCCATCAGGACCCGGAGCGGTGTTTTTGGCTCGGAGACGGCTCACAGCCACGTCCAGTTCCGCAACCGTGACCGAAGGTGCCTCGTCTTGCACGCACCGTGCACTCGCTGTCGCAGAGAACGGAGGCTGGTGTTCTGCCCTTCTCGGAAAGAGCGCTGACAGGATCTCGACCAACAGCTGCGGCTGGAGACTCTGGGTGACCGGGGGAGCCCAAGGGCGCAAGAAACCCAACACCATGCGGTAGGGGCGTCCCCACGGATCAGCGTCCAGAGTCCCCAGGAGGTCCTCCCTCGCCCGCGCTTTGGCCTCTCTTATCGAGACCTGCAACGTCTTCTTGGCGTCTCTGTAGGTGTTGTAGAGCAGCACCTCTACCGCCGCATCCCTACCGAAACGCCGCCTACGGTGTCTAGCGTACTGGCGCCTCGCGACCACGCACACAGCGCGCAGTTGCGCAATTTCGCGAGACCACCAGTACGCTTGCCTCTTTGGAGGGTGGGGTCGGACTCGGGGCATAGCCGCGTCAGCAATACGCGTCATGGCGTCCCTAAACCACCGAGTCTCCTCCACCACATCCACTGGACCGTCCGGCGGCGCAGGCCAGGACGCAACGATAGAGGCTTCCGCAAGCAAATCCTTGTTCAGCCTCTTTACGGCCCACCTGAGGGACACTGTGTCCTCTCCCCTGGGAACTGGAGCCGTCGCCGAGGGGTAGATGTTGAAGCGGATGTACAGATGGTCGGAAAGGGTTTCCGCTCCCTCGACGACGTTCCAGTCCCGTACATGCCGGGCGACAGCAGGGCTACCCAATGTGATGTCCACAATTGAGCCGCCCTGCTGCCGGACGCACGTGTTCGTCGACCCCAGGTTCAAGATGGACAGGCCGACCTCCAACGTCCATTCATGTAAAGCCCTGCCACGCATGTCAGTGGCGGGACATCCCCACGCTTGAGACTTCGCGTTAAAGTCGCCCGCCACCAACATGGGGCAGGGCAGCGTCCGTCTCACGAAGCCTCCCAAACGGTCTAAGAAGGACTCGAATTCTGCGTAAGCGCGGTTCGGCGAGAAGTACACGCTTACGAGCACGAGCTCGCCCCACCGCGCCGCCACAAACCCCGAGTCCCTCGTTAGTACAGTCAGGATCGGAGACCCGACCGCGTTACTCGATATAATGGCCGCTGTGCCCGACAAATCCCCCAGCCAGTTATCCCTGGGAGGGATGTAGTAAGGCTCAGCGACCAATATGGCCTGGATAGACCACTCGGCCATGGTCTGAATCAGGAGATCCTGAGCCACGGCCGAGTGGTTTATGTTCGCCTGCAAGATCCTTCGGGCCATATTGGTCACTGGGTCTCCATCGCCATCTCCTCCTCAGGCACCCTAGAGGTGCCGGGCACAGCGACAGCTGCCAAGTCCGTGGGTGGCCGGGAATTCCTGGTCGCCTTCCCTTTCTTTTTGGCTTGGGGAGCACAGGATTTGCTCCCCAGCCGATGATTCGCCGGTCGCTTTGCCGCCGCGCACAGTGGGCAGTGCGGATCGGCTGAACATCCTGAGGCCTTATGGCCGACCTGTCCGCAGCGGTAGCACTGCCCACTGCGGTCCTCCTCAGCTGTGCAGCGAGACCTAACGTGGCCCGTTTGGAGGCAGCGGAAGCATCTCGCGGCTTTGGGTTGCAGCAGCTTCACTTGCACTGCAACCCAACCTATTAAAAGCCTGCCTTCCTGCGCGAGCTTCTTAGCTACTGCCACCGGGCAGCTAACCCAAGCCGTGCCGGAGCCATGGGGCGAGCGACGTACCTCTCCTACCCTGACGCTAGAGACGGAGCAGGCACCCTTTGCCGCCACGATGCCAGCAATTTCCTCTTTAGTGGTAGAGTCGTCTAGACCCACCAGGCGTAATTCCGCGCTCTTCGTGGGTCTAGACACCTCTACCATCTTGTCACCGATGGCCTCATTCAGGGCCACCTGGAGTTTCTCCGCTAACCGGTCCGCCTTCTCGGAACTGGTCGCTCCCGGCACTTCCAGCTTCCGTGCCCCGGAAGCCGTTTCCCTGAATTTTAGGAAGGGGATCTCCAGACTCGCAATATCCACCCTCTCTTTTGCGACGGAGACCACCTTCCTATAGTCGACCCCAGCGCTCTCGGCTTCCGGCCGAAGGGTCAGAACGACCGCCGAAGAGCGAGGGACGACCAGCCTGCCCGGGGTCAACTTCGGCGGCGAAGTCTTCCCTTGTTTTGGACCCTTCTTATTGGCTCCACGCTTGACCACCGTGGTCCAGCTATCCTTTGCTGCAGTGGGAGCAGACGTCCGCGGTCGAGGAACCGGCGGCAGCTCGCTCACTGCAGGCGGCTTAGCGGCTTTCTTCTTTTTGCCCTTCTTTTTAGGGTCTTTAGGCCCCGTCTGAGCAACGACGGGTTGCGTCGTCACTGCCTCCTCAGCCGGCGCGACTGCCGCCTGAGCAGCTCTGCGGTCCGCAGCTAGAGGAGGGCGCAGACGTTCCTCTGGAAGGAGTCTACTCTCTATGCCCTCAAAGCGGGCGCTGACCATACTCATGATCTGGAGCGTTTGTGCTCGCAGCATCTCCTGCAGTAGCTCCCCTACTGCTGGCGTGGCTTGAGCGCCAGAGTCACCTTGGCGCTTCTTTGGTATTGGCGGAAGTTCTTCTCTCGCCACTCTCTTCGGAGGAGGATCCGCCCCGTCACCACAAGTCACGTCCATGACTGGCCGCTCCATGGGTTCCTGGCTGCGGAGTCCTTCGACAGTTGTCCTCATTACTTCCAGCTGGTTTCGGAGGTCAGCGAGTTCCTTCTGCTGACGGAGCAGCTCTGCCTTCATCCGGGCGTTCTGCTCTTCCAAACGAGTCGTCTCGCTCGAGGTGGTACGATGCCGATACTCGTGGAGTACCTCCTCGATGGAATCTAGAGCCTCGTACAGGGCTCTCTGAGATGTGCCTTTCAGGCGTCTAGATTTTTTGGCGACAGCGAAAATCATATTGACGTCCACTTTACCTCTTTCGTGGAGGTCAGGATTAACGCCGCCAGCCGGTCCCTTCAACAATGAGGCGGCCTCGCGCGCACGCTTGGCCTCCATTCGCAGATCATGGATCTCCTTGTCAGCCTGGAGAAGGAGTTCTTCTCTCTCGAGACGTAACACCTCCTCCTTTGCCTTTGCCAGGCCAATAAATTCGCCCGTGGTCGCTGGTCTGCCTCTGCCCTTCTTGGTGGGCGTACCGCGAGCTCTCTTCTCCTTTTGCGAGTTGTCTGTCTCGCATCCAGATCCGGTGTCCGATGTCTTGCTCGAAAGCGCAGGGCTCGGTCCCCGCTTCCGGAAGAACTTGGATCGGTATGGTTCCTCCGCACCCTTCGAGGACGCCACAGTCACCATACTGACCCTACTGCCAACACTACTGTCTGAAAGACAGTCCAGAGACATCTTCTCCAACACCACTACGGGTGAACCCGATCGCAAAGCACCAGAAGTCCTTAAGCTAGCCATAGTCGTCGTAGAATTCGCATCACGCAACACGTTGCCCCCCCCAGAGAACGCGGGGCAGCCTGAGCCGGAAGGCCCAGGGAGGGATTCTCCGGCAGAGCCGGTACCCTCCTGGGGTAATTCAAATTGAAATGTTGCACTGTCCATCATTGTTATGTTATCGGGTATCCATGTTCGCGCCAAGGTCATTGTATTGTAATCCAGTTTGTGCACAAATTTGCCCCCCCCAGAAAACGTGGGGCAGCCTGGACCCGAAGGCCCAGGGAGGGATTCTCCGGCAGAGCCGGTACCCTCCTGGGGTAGTATGCTTGTATTTATGCACTCCATCTTTCGCTCCTTTCCCCTCTCGTTCGCGGTACGCCCGCCGGGACCGGTATTAAAACACCGGCCCCGCCGGCCGCTACCCGGAACTGGGCCGTTGGGGCTCAAATTGAGCCCTCATCCGCCCCAGCCCGGTACTGGGGGTGCCGCTCACACACCACCCCCAGGAGTTTTTAACGACTCTCCAGTCGGCCAGAGATCAGCCGCCGGTCAACATGACCGACGTTGCCCGGGGTGCGCCACGCGGAGGCTCTCTGACGTGCACCCCAACCTAACCTAACCTAACCTAACCTAACCTAACCTTTTTTTTTTTTTTTTTTTTTTTTTTTTTTTTTTTTTTTTATACTGGAGAAAATCCTGCATCGGATACCCTCACGCCGCCGGGGGGCAACGTGAGGGTTATGTGGGACTCTTACCCACTAAAAACTCCAGTGCCGCTTGCGCATAGTGGACCAGGGTACGGGATCGCGTGAGCATGCTCCGCGCCCTGGTCGCGCGCATCGATCGCCCGTAGGTGTTCTGGACGGGCGATCTTCCTCCCGTGAGGAGCTGTACTTCCTCACCATGCCTCAATCTGAAGCGCGGCTACCCGGCTTTCGTCCTCGGGTCTTCCTCCCTATGTGGTGACGAACGCCCCCGCATTCGCCACCGGGAGGGGATGTTATGGAGGCCTCAGATGGTCGAGGCCTCCATGTCGTCACCAACGACGATCTCCTGAGAAGCCTATGGGCCTAGAGCTCCATGGCTACTTCGGCTTCAGGAGCCACTGGGGCGCCAGGCGCAGAACTCTGCACCCTCCTCTGCGTCTTTCTCCTGCCGCTCGACGAGGAGTCGCAGGAGCCGCTGCCCACCTTGTGGTTTGCCGGTCTTCCGGCCTCCTCACAGACAGGGCAGTGTACGGCAGCGGAGCATTCCGCCGCCTTGTGCCCGGCCACGCCACAGCGGAAACACAACCCGCTGCGGTCCGTCTTGGATTTGCACTTCTGCCGCACGTGGCCGACCTCAAGGCAGCGGAAGCACCGCATTGCCCTGGGCTGTAGCAGCTTTGCCTGGATGGCAAGCCACCCAAGCAAAATTCGGCCCTCTTGCGTCACCTTCTTGGCGGCTGCTATCGGGCAACGCACCAACACGCTGCCCGACCCACCAGATGGACGGTGGATCTCTCCCACTCTTACTTGAGTGGCAGAGCAACTCCCTCTCGTGGCGACCGCCCAGGCGATCTCCTCCTTCGTGACGGAGTCGTCCAGCCCCGTCAGACGCATCTCCACGCACTTCGTGGGCCTGGAGACCTGAACGACTCCGTCACCCACCTTCTGTGAGAAGACGGCCTGGAGTTGCTCCGCCAGACGGTCAGCTTTGGCGCCGCTCGTGGCACCCGGGACCTCCAGCTTGCGCGCCCCGGTGGCCGTCTCCCGTATCTTTAAAAAGGGGATGTCGAGGCTGACAACATCCACCTCCTTCTTTGCCATCGACAGCACCGATTTAAAATCGAGGCCTTTGGCTGCCGCCTCCGGCTGCAGCGTCAGCACTATGGCCGACGAGCGGGGCACGGAGAGCTTGGGTGGCGGCTTCTTCCTGTTGGCCTGCGGGGCTTTCGCCGCACGCGGTTTGGCCCCCTTCTTGACAACTGTGGACCACTTCTCTGTGGCCACAGGTGGGGCGGAAGAAGAAGAGGCGGTTTGCGGCAGAGCAGCCTGCTCGGCCTCTTTGGCCGCCATGGATTTCTTCTTCTTCCCTTTCGTCTTCTTGCCCTTGTCTTCCGGGGCAGCCACGGTGTTACTGGCCACCACCTCCGGTGACAAGGACGGTGTCACCGCTTGCGCGGACCTTCGGTCACCCGCCAAAGGTGGTCGCAGGAGACGGCCCTCCACCGCCTCCATATATGATCTCATCGTGGCTCCAATGTCGCCCATCATTTCCTGCAGCGCGCAGTCCAACATCTGCTGAGTCACCACAGTCGATGACTCAGCAGATTGACGCCGCGGCAGGGATGGGAACTCTTCCCTGCCTCTTCGACGTGGAAGAGGCGGAGAGCTCCCACCCTCTCTGTCCTGTCCGGTAGGTGCAGGAGGCTCAACAGGAGCCTGGTCCATTCCGCAGGACTGCAGAGTCGCCTTCAGTTCATCCACCTGCTTCTGAAGGTCTGCGATCTCTGCAGCCTGTTTAGCCTCGTTGGCCTTCAGTCTCCTGTAGGCCTCCTGAAGCTTCTCCAGCTCATCCGTCGTGTTGGTCTTAGCTAGTGTGAGGGCTTTCTCCCTAATCGAGTCTGCAGCCTCGTTAAGGGCACCCCGACTCCCACCCTTCAAATTCATACATTTCTTGACGACGCCGAGTATGACGTCGACGTCGTCAAGAATGTCTTGGGTCAGCTCAGAGGAGAGTTGCTCCTCTGAGACTGACCTAGCCGGTCTCTTGGCGGCACGTTTCAACCGCGCCTTCGCAGCGAGTACCACCGCCTCTTCCTCAACCTCAAGTTGTAGGGACTGCTTCTTTAGGAGCAGGTATTTCTCCTGGGCGTCAGCCAGCCCTATGTATTCACCCGTTGTTGCGGGCCTTCCCCTCTTCTTTTTTTTCTCTTTGGAGGGAGTCTGCCAATCCTCCTCAACCTCCATATCGCTCCCAGGAGCGGAGGCGCATCCGGTACTCCGGAAGAACCTGCTACCGGAGTCCGATGCCCTTTCTTCAACATTGGCCGCCGATGTTCCGGCCGACCAACGACTGTCGTCTGCATCCAACAACCTATCTATAGAGGGGGTCCTCTCCAGAACCACCCTCGGAAACTGCAACCTTGCGCCCCCCCCAGAAAACGCGGGGCTGCCTGGACCCAAGGGCCCAGGGAGGGATTCTCCGGCGGTTAAGCCGGTACCCTCCTGGGGTATTCTTATTTTCAACGTTGTAGCGTCCATCATGCTTTCATTATCAGAAGTCCGTAATCCTGCCAGGGTCGTCATATCATTGTCATCAGAAATCCATTTACTCGCCAGGGTCATTGTATTAAGATCTAACTCACGCACAAATTTGCCCCCCCCAGAAAACGTGGGGCAGCCCGAGCCCGAAGACTCGGGGAGGGATTCTCCGGCAGAGCCGGTACCCTCCTGGGGTAGTTTGTTTGGATTCGTGCACTCCATTCCCAAAAACTACTCCTCCAGTTCGCGGTACGCCCGCCGGGACCGGTATTAAACACCGGCCCCGCCGGCCGCTATCCGGAACTGGGCCGTTGGGGCTCAAATTGAGCCCTCATCCGCCCCAGCCCGGTACTGGGGGTGCCGCTCACACACCACCCCCAGGAGTTTTTATCGACTCTCCAGTCGGCCAGAGATTCGCCGCCGGTCAACTTGACCGACGTTGCCCAGGGTGCGCCACGCGGAGGCTCTCTGACGTGCACCCCAACCTAACCTTTTTTTTTTTTTTTTTTTTTTTTTTTTTTTTTTTTTTTTTTTTTTTTTTTTTTTTTTTTTTTTTTTATACTGGGAAAAATCCTGCATAGGATACCCTCACACTGCCGGGGGACAGCGTGAGGGTTATGTGGGACTCTTACCCACTAAAAAACCCAGTTGCCGCATTGCGCACATAGCGACCAAAGCCGAGGGCTCACGTAAGCATGCACCTCCAAGCTTAGTCGTGCGCTTGGGTCCCCGCAGGTGGTAAATCGGGGACCCTCACCTCGAGGGAGGCAGATGTGCGCCTCCCTCATGCTTCTTTGTTGTTATAGAAGCGCGACACAGCCGTGCTTCTCCTCACGGGTTCTCCATTAGTGGTGACAGACGCCCCCGCGTCTGCCACCTGGAGCTTACACCTACGGAGGCATCTGGTGGAAATAGCCTCCTCCTCTTCGGCGTCGTCCACCGGTTCTTCCACGCCGTTGGGCAGGCGCATCGACCGCCCTTTCACGCTGTCTCTCAGCGTCCTCCTTCTTCTCCATTACGCGCTCGCAGAATTCCGCGACAGCGTTCCATGCCCCCTCACTCCCGAGCATGGTTCGAACCACGACCGGAAGAGAGAGGTCATGGCCCACTGCCGCGGTTAATTCGCGACGCTCCTCTTCCCAAGCAGGGCACTCTTCCACCACGTGCTTGGAAGTTTCCACTGCGCACCCGTCGCAGTGGTGGCATCTGGGCGTGGGCTCCCTTCCGGCTACCTGGTGCAGGTACTTACCAAAGCAGCCATGCCCAGTAAGCACCTGCACCAGTCGGAAGGTGAGCACCCCGTGTGTCCTATCGACCCACTCCATAAGTAGAGGACGAATGGCCTCTATTGTCGTCAGTCCGGTTGTTGCAGAGGTCAGCCTATCCCTCCACGCATCCAGCAACGCCCTTCGAAGGCTGGCTTTCCGGGCTTCTTCCTCTCGCGTCGGGATAGACTCACCCCGCCTGAGTCTGTCTTTCCGCCACTTGTACAGATCGCCGTAGACATGGGCCACCAAATCCCATGGCGGGGAGCACGCCAGCAGGCACGCCGCCTCGCACGCTACCGTGCGGTATCCGCGTATCACCCTGACAGCCAAGATCCTGTGAATGTTCCGCAGGATAGCAGCACCTTTGGCTGTCAGGGCTTCGTGCCAAACTGGCGCTCCGTATAAGGCCATGGATTTGGCGACTCCCAAGTACAGGGACCGACAACCCTCGCCTGCACCCCCGATGTTGGGCAGTACGCCCGCTAAAGCGGAGGCAGTGCCTTTGACCCTGGGGGCCAGCTCCGCGAAATGGGTGTCAAAGGTCCACCTGTTGTCCAGGACGAGGCCCAGATACTTCATCCTGGTACCGACTTGTATCTGGACCCCGCCGATGGTGAGGTGAGTCCCTCGTTGTGTCGCCCTGCGCGGGCCGTGGAAGCATATGGCTTCTGTCTTCTCCAGGGCCACTTCCAGCCCCAGAAGCCGAATTCTTCGCACGACCTGCGCAACGCTCGCCGTCGCCAGACGGATCGCCTCTCTGATGGTGTCGCCCCGAGCTGTGACGAGCGTGTCATCGGCATAGCAGGTCACAGCGGCCCCGGGCAGGAGGGCACCGCGCAACACCCAGTCATAACCGATGTTCCACAGGAGCGGTCCAAGTACCGACCCCTGTGGAACACCGCATGACATCTCCCTATGGTGGGTGTTCCCATCCTGCCCGACGCATATGACCTGCCTGTCCCCCAGGTACGAACGGACCAACCTACAGAGGTACTGAGGCACCTGATGGTACTTCAAACCTTCCATGATACACTCCCAGGGGAGGCTGTTGAATGCGTTGGCTATGTCGAGCGACACAGCCAACAGCACTTTCCCCTGGGAGGTCGCCTCATCCGAGAGGGCCTTGACGCGGAGGATCGCGTCGATCGTCGATCGGCCCTCTCGGAATCCGAACTGCACCTCTGATAGGTCGGGCCCGTTGCGGGTCAGATGTCGCGTAAGACGCCGCACGATGACACGCTCAAAAAGCTTACCGGCCTCATCCAGGAGGACGATAGGCCTGTAGGCTGAGGGCGAATCCGCCGGACGACCCTGCTTCTTCAATAGGACGAGGCGCCCTATCTTCCACGGCTGCGGAAACTGGCCCGACTGCAAACAAGCGTCAAACAGTCTTCGGAGCCTATCACCTAGAGCCTCCAGAGCCAACGCCAGAGCACGGCCCGGAATCCCATCAGGGCCCGGGGCGGTGTTTTTGGCTCGGAGACGGCTCACCGCCACGTCCAGTTCCGCAACCGTGACCGAAGGTGCCTCGTCTTGCACGCACCGTGCACTAGCTGTCGCAGAGAACGGGGGCTGGTGTTCTGCCCTTCTCGGAAAGAGCGCTGACAGGATCTCGACCAACAGCTGCGGCTGGAGACTCTGGGTGACCGGGGGAGCCCGAGGGCGCAAGAAACCCAACACCATGCGGTAGGGGCGTCCCCACGGATCAGCGTCCAGAGTCCCCAGGAGGTCCTCCCTCGCCCGCGCTTTGGCCTCTCTTATCGAGACCTGCAACGTCTTCTTTGCGTCTCTGTAGGTGTTGTAGAGCAGCACCTCTGCCGCCGCATCCCTACCGAAACGCCGCCTACGGTGTCTAGCGTACTGGCGTCTCGCGGCCACGCACACAGCGCGCAATTGCGCAATTTCGCGAGACCACCAGTACGCTTGCCTCTTTGGAGGGTGGGGTCGGACTCGGGGCATAGCCGCGTCAGCAATACGCGTCATGGCGTCCCTAAACCACCGAGTCTCCTCCACCACATCCACTGGACCGTCCGGCGGCGCAGGCCAGGACGCAACGATAGAGGCCTCCGCAAGCAAGTCCTTGTTGAGCCTCTTTACGGCCCACCTGGGGGACGATATGTCCTCTCCCCTGGGAGCTGGAGCCGTCGCCGAGGGGTAGATGTTGAAGCGGATATAGAGATGATCGGAAAGGGTTTCCGCTCCCTCGACGACGTTCCAGTCCCGTACATGCCGGGCGACGGCAGGGCTACCCAATGTGATGTCCACAATTGAGCCGCCCTGCTGCCGGACGCACGTATTCGTCGACCCCAGGTTCAAGATGGACAGGCCGACCTCCAACGTCCATTCATGTAAGGCCCTACCACGCATGTCAGTGGCGGGACATCCCCACGCTTGAGACTTCGCGTTGAAATCGCCCGCCACTAACATGGGGCAGGGCAGCATCCGTCTCACGAAGCCTCCCAAACGGTCTAAGAAGGACTCGAATTCTGCGTAAGCGCGGTTTGGCGAGAAGTACACGCTTACGAGCACGAGCTCGCCCCACCGCGCCGCCACAAACCCCGAGTCCCTCGTCAGTGCAGTCAGGATCGGAGACCCGACCGCGTTACTCGATATAATGGCCGCTGTGCCCGACAGATCCCCGAGCCAGTTATCCCTGGGAGGGATGTAGTAAGGCTCAGCGACCAATATGGCCTGGATAGACCACTCGGCCATGGTCTGAATCAGGAGATCCTGAGCCACAGCCGAGTGGTTTATGTTCGCCTGCAAGATCCTTCGGGCCATATTGGTCACTGGGTCTCCATCGCCATCTCCTCCTCAGGCACCCTAGAGGTGCCGGGCACAGCGACAGCTGTCAAGTCCGTGGGTGGCCGGGAACTCCTGGCCGCCTTCCCTTTCTTTTTGGCTTGGGGAGCACAGGATTTACTCCCCAGCCGATGATTCGCCGGTCGCTTCGCCGCCGCGCACAGTGGGCAGTGCGGATCGGCTGAACAGCCTGAGGCCTTATGGCCGACCTGTCCGCAGCGGTAGCACTGCCCACTGCGGTCCTCCTCAGCTGTGCAGCGAGACCTAACGTGGCCCGTCTGCAAGCAGCGGAAGCATCTCGCCGCTTTGGGTTGCAGCAGCTTCACCTGTACTGCAACCCAACCTATTAGAAGCCTGCCTTCTTGTGCAAGCTTCTTGGCTACTGCCACCGGGCAGCTAACCCAGGCCGTGCCAGAGCCGTGGGGCGAGCGGCGTATCTCTCCTACCCTGACGCTCGAGACGGAGCAGGCACCCTTCGCCGCCACGACGCCAGCAATTTCCTCTTTGGTGGTAGAGTCGTCTAAACCCACCAGGCGTAACTCCGCGCTCTTCGTGGGTCTAGACACCTCTACCATCTTGTCCCCGATGGCCTCATTCAGGGCCACCTGGAGTTTCTCCGCCAGCCGGTCCGCTTTATCCGAACTGGTCGCTCCCGGCACTTCCAGCTTCCGTGCCCCTGAAGCCGTTTCCCTAAACTTTAGGAAGGGGATCTCCAGACTCGCAACGTCCACCCTCTCTTTTGCGACGGAGACCACCTTCCTATAGTCGACCCCAGCGCTCTCGGCTTCCGGCCGAAGGGTCAGAACGACCGCCGAAGAGCGAGGGACGACCAGCCTGGCCGGAGTCAACTTCGGCGGCGAAGTCTTCCCCTGTTTTGGACCCTTCTTGTTGGCTCCACGCTTGACCACCGTAGTCCAGCTATCCTTTGCTGCAGTGGGAGCAGACGTCCGCGGTCGAGGAACCGGCGGCAGCTCGCTCACTGCAGGCGGCTTAGCGGTCTTCTTCTTTTTGCCCTTCTTCTTAGGGTCTTTAGCTCCCGTCTGAGCGACGACGGGTTGCGTCGTCACTGCCTCCTCAGCCGACGCGACTGCCGCCGGAGCGGCTCTGCGGTCCGCGGCTAGAGGAGGGCGCAGACGTTCCTCCGGGAGAAGTCTACTCTCTATGCCCTCAAAGCGGGCGCTGACCATGTTCATGATCTGGAGCGTTTGCGCTCGCAGCATCTCCTGCAGTAGCTCCCCTACTGCTGGTGTGGCTTGAGCGCCAGAGTCACCTTGGCGCTTCTTTGGTATCGGCGGGAGTACCTCTCTCGCCACTCTCTTCGGAGGAGGATCCGCCTCATCACCACAAGTCACGTCCATGACTGGCCGCTCCATGGGTTCCTGGCTGCGGAGTCCTTCGACAGTTTCCTTCATTTCCGCCAACTGGTTACGGAGGTCAGCAAGTTCTTTTTGCTGACGGAGCAACTCTGCCTTCATCCGGGCGTTCTGCTCTTCGAGGCGAGCCGTCTCGCTCGAGGTGGTTCGCTTGCGATACTCATGGAGTACCTCCTCGACAGAGTCCAGAGCCTCATACAGGGCTCTCTGGGATGTGCCTTTCAGGCGTCTCGATTTCTTGGCGACAGCGAAAATCATATTCAGGTCCACTTTACCTCTCTCGTGGAGGTCAGGATTATCGCCACCGACAGGTCCTTTTAATAATGAGGCGGCCTCGCGCGCACGCTTGGCCTCCATCCTTAGGTCGTGAATCTCCTTGTCAGCCTGGAGGAGGAGTTCTTCTCTTTCGAGACGTAACACCTCCTCCTTTGCCTTTGCCAGGCCGATAAACTCGCCCGTGGTCGCTGGTCTGCCTCTACCCTTCTTAGTGGGCGTACCGCGAGCCCTCTTCTCCTTCTGCGAGTTGTCCGACTCGCATCCAGATCCGGTGTCCGAAGTCTTGCTTGAAAGCGCAGGGCTCGGTCCCCGCTTCCTGAAAAACTTTGATCGGTATGGTTCCTCCGCACCCTTTGAGGACGCCACAGTCACCATACTGACCCTACTGCCAGTACTACTGTCTGAAAGACAGTCCAGAGACATCTTCTCCAACACCACTACGGGTGAACCCGATCGCAAAGCACCAGAAGTCCTTAAGCTAGCCATAGTCGTCGTAGAATTCGCATCACGCAACACGTTGCCCCCCCCAGAGAACGCGGGGCAGCCTGAGCCAGAAGGCCCAGGGAGGGATTCTCCGGCAGAGCCGGTACCCTCCTGGGGTAATTCAAATTGAAATGTTGCACTGTCCATCATTGTTATGTTATCGGGTATCCATGTTCGCGCCAAGGTCATTGTATTGTAATCCAGTTTGTGCACAAATTTGCCCCCCCCAGAAAACGTGGGGCAGCCTGGACCCGAAGGCCCAGGGAGGGATTCTCCGGCAGAGCCGGTACCCTCCTGGGGTAGTATGCTTGTATTTATGCACTCCATCTTTCGCTCCTTTCCCCTCTCGTTCGCGGTACGCCCGCCGGGACCGGTATTAAAACACCGGCCCCGCCGGCCGCTACCCGGAACTGGGCCGTTGGGGCTCAAGATGAGCCCTCATCCGCCCCAGCCCGGTACTGGGGGTGCCGCTCACACACCACCCCCAGGAGCTTTTTACGGCCCTCCAGCCGGCCAGAGATTCGCCGCCGGTCAACTTGACCGACGTTGCCCAGGGTGCGCCACGCGGAGGCTCTCTGACGTGCACCCCACCCCAACCTTTTTTTTTTTTTTTTTTTTTTTTTTTTTTACCCTGGGGAAAATCCTGCATAGGATACCCTCACGTTGCCGGGGGACAACGTGAGGGTTATGTCGGACTCTTACCGACTAAAAACCCCAGCTCCGCTTGCGCATAATGGACCAAGGTGCGGGATCGCGTGAGCATTACTCCGCGCCTTGGTCACGCGCTTCGGTCGCCCGCAGATGTTAGTTACGGGGACCTTTCTCCCGTGGGAAGCCATATCTTCCCACCATGCCTCTTAAAGCGGAATACCCGGCTTTAAACCTCACGGGTCTTCCTCCCTATATGGCAACGAACGCCCCCGCGTTCGCTGCCGGGAGTGGATGTTGTGGAGGCCTCAGGTGGTCGAGACCTCCGTGTCACCTTTACGGCGATTTGCCTGGAGAGGCTATGGGCCGTCACAGCTCCATATCCTCTCCGGCTTCGGGCCTCACCGAGGCACAAGGCGCCTCCTGCGCCTTTTCTCCGGACGCCGAAGTCTTCTTCGGCAGCCTTCCGTCCTTTCTCCTGCCCGCGGAGTCGCATGCCCTGCTACCGACTTTATGCTTAGCCGGCTTCCCGGCTCCCTCGCATACAGGGCAGTTAACTGCGGCAGAGCAATCCGCCGCCTTGTGCCCGGCCACGCCGCAACGGAAGCACAGCTCACTGCGGTCGACCTGAGACTTGCAGGTCCGCCGCACGTGGCCGAGCTCGAGGCAGCGGAAGCACCTCGTGGCCCTGGGCTCCAGGAGTTGGACCCGTATCGCCACCCAACCCAACAGGATTTTCCCTTCCTTTGCCAACTTTTTGGCAGCCGCCACCGGGCACCGGACGAGTACACTGCCCGACCCGTACGGAGCACGGCGCATTTCCCCAACTCGGACTTGATTGGCCGGACAGCCTCCGTTAAAGGCAACTGCCCAGGCGATCTCCTCCGTGGTGACGGAATCGTCCAGGCCCGTCAACCGCAACTCCACACTCTTGAATGGCCTCGTCACCTGGACCATTCCCTCACCCACCTTTTCGGTGAAGACCGCCTGCAGCTGCTCCGCCAAGCGGTCCGCCTTAGCTGCGCTCGTGCTGCCGGGCACTTCCAGCTTGCGAGCTCCAGTGGCCGTCTCCCTGATTTTCAAGAAGGGGATGTCCAAGCTGGTGACGTCCACCCCCCCCTTGGCCATCAGCAGCACCGACTTGTAGTCGACGCCACTGGAGACCGCTTCCGGCTTGAGTGTCAGCACCACGGCAGACGAGCGAGGTACCGACAGCTTCGATGGTGCCATCTTCTTTTTGGCCGGTGGAGTCTTGGCCTTGCTCCCCTTGGCCCCTTTCTTCACAACTGTGGACCACTTCTCCGTGACCACAGGTGGGGTGGAAGAAGAAGAAGCAGCCGGTGGTAGGGCAGCCTGCTCAGCCTCTTTGGCCGCCAGGGACTTCTTCTTCTTTCCCTTCTTCTTTTTCCCCGAGCTTACCGGGGCGACCACGGTGTTATCGGTCGCGACCTCCGGTGCCGGGGACGGTGCCACCTCTTGGGGGATCCTTCGGTCTCCTGCCAAAGGGGGTCGCAAGAGACGGCCCTCTACCGCCTCCATGTACGACCTCATCGTACCCCCGATGTCCCGCATCATTTGCTGCAGCGCACGATCTAGCATCTGCTGAGTCACCACAGCCGATGGCTCCGACGACTCAGCAGATTGGCGCCGCAGCAAGGGCGGAAACTCTTCCCTGCCTCCTCGACGTGGAGGAGGCGGAGAGCTCTCACCCACTCTGTCACATCCGGTTGGTGCCGGAGCAGCCACAGGGGCCTGGTCCGTCTCGGAGGGCTGCAGAATCGCCTTCAACTCTTCCACCTCCTTTTGAAGGGCCGCGATCTCTGCAGCCTGCTTAGCCTCGTTGGCTTTCATCCTCACGTAGGCCTCCTGCAGCTTCTTCAGCTCGTCCGAGGCATTGGTTCGTGCCAGCAAGGCCGCCCTCTCCCTTATCGCGTCCGCGGCTTCGTTGAGTGCGCCGCGACTGCCCCCCTTCAGGTTCATGCACCTCTTGACGACGTCGAGTATGACGTCGACGTCGTCAATGATGCCCTGAGTGAGCTCCGAAGCCAGTTGCTCTTCCGAGGCTGCCGGCGCCGGTCTCTTGGCCGCCCTCTTCATTCTAGCCCGCGATGCCTGCACCACTGACTCTTCCTCTGATTCCAGCTGAAGAGCCTGCCTCTTCAGCTGGATATACTTTTCCGTGGCCGCCGCCAGTCCCACAAACTCCCCTGTGGTCGCGGGTCGGCCCCGCTTCTTCCTTTTCTGTCTGGAGGGAGACAACGTTTCGTCCTCCACCTCCATATCACTCCCAGGAGCAGAGACGCAACCTTCGCTGCGGAAGAATCTGCTCCCTAGAGTTCCCCTCTCCTCCACTCTGTCCGCCGATGTTCCGGCTTCTAGTAATCTGTCAATCGAGGGGGTCCTTTCCAAGACCACCCTCGGCATCTGCAGTTTAGCGCCCCCCCCAGAAAACGCGGGGCAGCCTGAGCCAGCAAGCTCAGGGAGGGATTCTCCGGCGGTCAAACCGGTACCCTCCTGGGGTATTGCGATTTTATAAACTGCACTGTCCATGCTGTCATCTTCATCAAGAGTCCGTGTTCTTGCGTGGGTCGTCATTTTAGCATCGTCGGAGTACCATTTACTGGCCAAAGTCATTGTTTTCAGGTCAAGTTCGCGCACAAATGTGCCCCCCCCAGAAAACGCGGGGCAGCCCGGACCCGAGGGCCCGGGGAGGGATTCTCCGCTGCCGGAGACAGCGGTACCCTCCTGGGGTAGTAGTTTTTTATTTGCACACTCCATGTTGACTCCCTTACCTCGTCAGTTCGCGGTACGCCCGCCGGGACCGGTATTAAACACCGGCCCCGCCGGCCGCTACCCGGAACTGGGCCGTTGGGGCTCAAAATGAGCCCTCATCCGCCCCAGCCCGGTACTGGGGGTGCCGCTCACACACCACCCCCAGGAGTTTTTAGCGACTCTCCAGTCGGCCAGAGATCAGCCGCCGGTCAACATGACCGACGTTGCCCGGGGTGCGCCACGCGGAGGCTCTCTGACGTGCACCCCACCCCACCCCAACCTAACCTTTTTTTTTTTTTTTTTTTTTTTAGAGTGGAGAAATCCTCATGGATACCCTCACGCCGCCGGGGGGCAACGTGAGGGTTATGTCGGACTCCTACCGACTAAAACTCCACTTTCCGCTTATGCGCATAATGGACCAGGGTGCGGGTTCACGGTGAGCATTCTCCGCGACCCTGGTCTGCGCTCCGGTCGCCCGTAGATGTTATTACACGGGGACCTTCCTCCCGTGGAGAGAGATTCCTCTCCACCTGCCTCAACCGAAGCTGCGGAACATACCCGGCTTCAACCTCTCGGGTCTTCTCCTATGTGACAGCGAGCGCCCCCGCGCTCACTGCCAGGAGGGGATGTTATGGGGGCCTCTGATGGTGGAGACCCCCGTCTCTCCTTCTTCGGCGACCGGATCGCCCTCGGCGAACGTCAGGCGCCCCGGCTGCCCTCTCCCGCTCACGTTCAGCCTCCTCCTTGCTGGACATGACACTCTCACAAAAGGCCACCACGGCAGCCCACTCTCTTTTCCCTCCGACCATAGCGTTGACCACGGCCGGCAGGGAAAGGTCACTCCCGATGACCGCCACTAGGGCGTTCCGTTCTGTTGTCCAAGCAGGGCACACCTGCAGTGTATGCTCTGCTGTGTCCTCGTCGCTATTGCAGTGGTGACAGGAAGATGTCGGCTCTCTTCCGGCGATCTGGTGCAGATACTTACCGAAACATCCGTGACCGGTCAATATCTGCACCAGTCGGAAAGTGAGACCGCCATGCTTCCTGCCCACCCACTCTGCAAGTCGCGGTCCTATGGCCTCGACCACTCCACGCCCGGAGTCGGAAGAGGCCAAGGTCTGGCTCCAGAGTCTGATCTCGGTACACTGCAGGTGTACCTTGAGTGCGTCTTTTTCGGCTGGGGCCACTCTCTCCCCCCGAGCCGCTCTCTCGCTGCACCACTGGTAGGTCACTGCATGGGAGTGTGCAACCAACTCCCACGGTGCGGTGCCGGCCAGTAGACACGCTACCTCTGACGACACTGTGCGATACCCTCTTATCATCCTGAGGGCCATCACACGCTGTAGCCTCCTCAGGATGTTAGCGCCACAGGTCGTCAGGGCATCGTGCCATACCGGGGCCCCGTACAGCGCCATGGAGCGCACCACTCCCATGTACAGGGCACGGCATCCAGCTCCGGAACCTCCCAAGTTGGGCAGGAGGCCGGCTAGCGCGTTGGCGCTTCGCGTCACTTTCGGCTCTAACTGACGGAAGTGGGCGTCGAACGTCCATCTTCCGTCCAAGACAAGCCCCAGGTATTTCATAGTGGGCTTAACGTCTATTCGGACGCCGCCCACTATGATATGCGTGTCCGAGGGTGGAGCTCTTCGGCGGCCGTGAAAACAGACGGCCTCTGTCTTATTCAGGGCCACCTCGAGCCCCAGTCTCCTGATTCGCCCAACCACTTGGGCAACGCTGGCCGTGGCCAGATGTAAGGCCTGTCGGAGAGTCTTCCCCCGTGCCGTCACCAGCGTATCGTCGGCGTAGCAGGTTACCCCTACGCCGGGCAGGAGGGCTCCGCGCAACACCCAATCGTACCCGATGTTCCACAGGAGCGGGCCAAGAACCGACCCCTGTGGAACACCGCACGATATGTCCCTGTGGTGGGTGTGCGTATCCTGCCCGACGCAGAAGACCTGCCGGCCCACCAGGTAGGACCCTACCAGTCTACGGAGGTACCCAGGAATCCTGTGATACCTCATGCCCTCCGTTATGCATTCCCAGGGGAGGCTGTTAAATGCGTTAGCTATATCTAACGACACAGCTAACAGCACTCCCCCCTGGGAAACGGCTTCTTCCGAGAGGGCCTTGACGCGAAGGATCGCGTCGACCGTCGAACGACCCTCTCGGAAGCCAAACTGTACGGGCGATAGGTCGGGCCCCACTCTGGTGAGATGTTGGACCAGCCGCTGTGCCACTACCCTCTCGAACAGTTTGCCGACCTCGTTCAGCAAGACTATCGGGCGGTAGCCAGCCGGAGACTCGACTGGCCTACCCTGCTTGCGCAGGAGAACGAGGCGGCCCACCTTCCAGGACGAGGGAAACTCCCCTGACTCTAGGCAGGCATGGTATAAGCTGCGGAGCCTATCCCCCAACGCCCCCATCGCTAGGACCCAGATGCGGCCAGGAACTCCGTCGGGCCCCGGAGCGGTATTTCTACCTCGGAGCCGTCTCACGGCCGCATCTAGTTCCGCGTTCGTGACTGCCGGAACGGCATCAGGTCCGTCTCCCGCCGAGGGCACAGCCGGCACCCTGAAGGGGAGTGAGAACTGCCCCCTCTGCGGGAACAGTGCCGCCATGATGTCGTTCAACAAACGCGGCTCCAGGCTCTGGGTAATTGGAGGGGCCCATGGACGCACGAACCCGAGCACCACCTTGTAAGGGCGCCCCCACGGGTCGTCTTCCACGGCCTCCAACAACTCATACCACGCCTGAGACTTCGCCTTGCGTATGGCAACCTGCAAGGTTTTTCGCGCCTCCCTCAGATGGTCGTAGAGACGCGCCTCGACAGCCGCATCTCGCCCTCGTCGCAACCTGCGGTGCCTAGAGTACTGGCGTCTCGCGACCACGCATGACGCACGTAAACATGCAATGTCGCGAGACCACCAGTACACCTGATTCCTTGAAGGCGAAGACCGGACTCGGGGCATAGCGGCGTCCGCAATGTTCCTTATCGCGTCCCCGAACCAGCCCGCCTCCAGGGCGACATCCACCGATCCCGCAGGCGGCGGGAGCCACGACGCGACTATCGAGGCCTCTGTCGCCAAGTCCAATCTGAGTTTGTTAAGGGCCCATCTCGGGCCCGATGTCATGTCCGGTGTTTGGATTGGAGGCGATGGAGAGGGGCAGACATCAAACCTGATGTACAAGTGGTCGGAAAGGGACTCTACCCCTTCCATCACTCTCCAATTCCTAATGAGTCTTGCGGCAACAGGGGATGCGAACGTGATGTCCACAATAGACCCCCCCTGTTGCCGCACGCAGGTGAAGACCGACCCCCTGTTGATGACAGAGAGGCCGGTCATGGTGGTCCAGTCCGTTAGGGCCCTGCCCCGAGCGTCAGTGACGGGGGACCCCCACGCCGACGCCTTGGCGTTAAAGTCCCCCGCCACGAGCACAGGACAGGGCGCAGTCTGTCCGAGGAAGACTCTAAGGTCTTCGAGGCAGTCCTCGAACTCGGCGAGGGTTTTGTTGGGCGAGAGATATACTCCAACAACCACCATCTCCCCCCACCGAGCCGCGACATACCCGTTGCCCCTTTTCCTCGTTATGAGGATTGGAGTCCCCACAGCAGTCGATGTGACGATGGCCACCGTGCCCGTCAGATCGCCTACCCAGTTGTCTCTGGGCAAGACTCTATACGGTTCGGCGACCACCGCCAACCGTATCGACCACTCGGCCATGGTTTGGAGCAAGAGGTCCTGAGCCACGGCCGAGTGGTTGATATTGGCTTGGAGAAGCCTATGGGCCATATTATTAGAGGGTGTCCATTGCCTGCCCTCCGTCGGGCCTCACTGAGGCACTAGACACGGTCTTCACCGCCGTCCCTCTCGAAGCTTGGGCCTTCTTTTTGGAGGCCTTACCTTTTTTCGCAGAGCCACAGGCTCTGCTGCCCAGTTTGTGGTCTGCCGGTTTCTTAGAATCGGCGCAGACGGAACAATGTAATGAGGCGGAGCACTCCGCCGCCTTGTGGCCCGCCACACCGCAGCGGAAACAGAGCTCACTTCTGTCCACCTGTGACGTGCAGCTCTGCCTCACGTGGCCGACCTCAAGGCAGCGGAAGCACCTCATGGCCCTAGGCTCCAAGAGTTTGGCTTGGATCGCGACCCAGCCCAGGAGAATTCTCCCTTCCTTGGCCACCTTCTTGGCCGCAGCCACCGGGCAACGGACAAGCACGCTGCCCGACCCGTATGGAGCACGGCTCACCTCCCCCACCTTGACTTGATTGGCCGGGCAGCCTCCGTTGAAGGCCACAGCCCAGGCGATCTCCTCGGTGGTGACGGAATCGTCCAGGCCCGTCAGGCGCAATTCCACACTTTTGAATGGCCTTGACACCTGGACCATTCCTTCACCCACCTTTTCGGTGAAGACCGCCTGGAGCTGCTCGGCCAGACGATCCGCTTTGGCTGCGCTCGTGCTGCCGGGCACTTCGAGCTTGCGGGCTCCAGTGGCCGTCTCCCTGATTTTCAGGAAGGGGATGTCTAGGGCCGTGACATCCACCCCCCCCTTGGCAATCATCAGGACCGACTTATAATCGACGCCACTGGAGACCGCTTCCGGCTTTAACGTCAGCACCACGGCAGACGAGCGCGGCACCGTCAATTTGGGAGGTGCTTTCTTCTTCTTGGCCTTTTGCGGGGCCTTGGCCTTGCTCCCCTTGGCCCCTCTCTTGGCCACTGTGGACCATTTCTCTGCGGCAGGTGGGGCAGAAGAAGAAGAAGAGGAGGCCGGCGTCCGAGCAGCCTGCTCGGCCTCTTTGGCCGCCAGGGATTTCTTCTTCTTCCCCTTTTTCTTTTTCCCCGAGCCTTCCGGGGCGGCCACGTTGTCGTTGGCCGCAACCACCGGTGCCGGGGGCGGCGCCACCGCCTTGGCCGCCTTATCCGCCGCCCTTAAGTCGGCTGCCAGCGGGGGCCGCAGACGTCGCTCCGGGAGGAGCCTCTCCTGTAGGGAATCCAACCGAGCGTTTATGATGTCCCCCATTGTGTGAAGGACACCTTGCATGGCCTGTTGGAGCATCTCGTGCGTCACCACGTTGGAGGGATGCTCCACACGCTCCGCTTGCCGTTTCTGCGGTAAGGAGGGGAACTCCTCCCGCGCTGCCTTTTTTCGAGGCGGAAGGGGTACTGCGCCCGATACCTCCATAGGTATGGGAGTGGGAACAGGCCGATCCTCCGCCGCAGAGTCCAGGACGCGAGCCCTCCTCATCTCGGCCTTGAGCTCCTCTATCTGCTTCTGGAGCTCTTCGATCTGCGAGGCCTGCCTGGCCTCTCTCACCTTCAGGTCAGAATATGCCTCTTGGAGCCTGACCAACTCCTCCGAGGCCGGTCGCTTTGCGAATGCCTTGACGGCATCCGCAATAGAGGCGGCAGCATCTTGGAGCGCGCCTTGGCATCCTCCCTTGAGGTTTTTCGATTTCTGGACGACCTGTAGAATTACATCTACGTCGCCCAGAATTCGTTTACTTAGATCGGAGGCAAGCTCCTCCCCCGATCTTAGCGACGCCGGTAATCGCTTGGCGGCACGCTCCAGCCTTGCTCTGGCCGCGATGTCCGCCACCTCTTCCTCGGCCTTGAGGTATATCTCCTCCCTCTTCAGCCGAACCACCTCAGCCTGTGCTTTGGCAAGATCTACATAGTCGCCCGTTGTCGCTGGGCGACCCTTCTTGCGCTTTTTGGGGTTCTCCGGCCTTCCCTCCGGGACCTCCGTCTCTGGAGCGGACTCAGCAGACACCGAAACGTCCATCTCCGCGTCCTCCACAGTATGATAGAATTTACTGAGGTAGGGTGAAGCCCTACCCTCAGCTTGAGTCCCCGACACCAATGTCGATCCGCTGGAGACCGAGAGGCGGTCCAGCGAAGGAGCCCTCTCCAGTACCACTCTTGGTACCGACAGCAAAACTTTGCCCCCCCCAGAAGACGAGGGGCAGCCTGGGCCCGGGGGCCCAGGGAGGGATTCTCCCACGTCGGAGACGCGGGTACCCTCCTGGGGTAGTCTATTTTTGAGCGTTGCTGTATCCATCATCGTTTTCTTCTCAATAGTCCGTGTGCAAGCAGGGGTCGTCGGTTCCGAGATCGTCACGTCCATATCACATGCGAGATCGGAGTCCCTTGTTCGCGCCAGGTTCGTCGTTGTGGTGTTGACTTCGTGTATGAATTTGCCCCCCCCAGAGAACGAGGGGCAGCCCGGGCCGGAGGGCCCGGGGAGGGATTCTCCTGCGCCGGAGGCGCAGGTACCCTCCTGGGGTAGTTTTATTGGATCCATACCTTCCATCCTTAGCTCCTATCCTACGTCAGTTCGCGGTACGCCTGCCGGAGCCGGTATGAAACAACCGGCCCCGCCAGCCGCTACCCGGAACTGGGCCGTTGGGGCTCAAAATGAGCCCTCATCTGCCCCAGCCCGGTACTGGGGGTGCCGCTCACACACCACCCCCAGGAGTTTTTATCGACTCTCCAGTCGGCCAGAGATCAGCCGCCGGTCAACATGACCGACGTTGCCCGGGGTGCGCCACGCGGAGGCTCTCTGACGTGCACCCCACCCCAACCTAACCTTTTTTTTTTTTTTTTTTTACCCTGGGGAAAATCCTGCATAGGATACCCTCACGTTGCCGGGGGACAACGTGAGGGTTATGTCAGACTCTTACTGACTAAAAACCCCAGCTCCTCTTGCGCATAACGGACCAGAGTGCGGGATCGCGTGAGCATTAACTCCGCGCTCTGGTCACGCGCCTCGATCGCCCGCAGGTGTTCGTAACGGGGATCTTTCGCCCGGGGGGAGCCATTCTCCCCCCCTTGCTTCATGCTGAAGCTCGAGGATATACCTGGCTTCAGGTTGCCACAGGTCTTCCTCCCTATATGGTAACGAACGCCCCCGCATTCGCCACCGGGAGGGGATGTTGTGGAGGCCTCAGATGGTCGAGACCTCCGGTCACCTTTGCGGCGATTGGCCTGGAGAAGCTAGGGGCCATCACAGCTCCATAGCCTCTCCGGCTTCGGGCCTCACTGAGGCGCTGGGCGCTTCCTGCGCCTTCCTTCCAGAGGCAGGAGCCTTCTTCGTCGGCCTGCCTTCTCTCCTCCTGATCGAGGAGTCGCAAGAGCCACTCCCGACCTTGTGGTTCGCCGTCTTGCCGGCTGCCTCACAGACGGGGCAATGCACCGCCGCAGAACAATCCGCTGCCTTGTGACCGGCCACGCCACAGCGAAAGCAAAGCTCGCTGCGGTCCACCTGCGACTTGCAGGTTCGCCGCACGTGGCCGACCTCAAGGCAGCGGAAACACCTCGTTACTCTGGGCTCCAGGAGCTTCACCTGGAGCGCTACCCAGCCCAGGAGAATTCGCCCCTCCTTGGCGACCTTCTTGGCCGCCGCCACCGGGCACCGGACGAGCACGCTGCCCGACCCGTATGGCGCACGGCGCACCTCCCCAACCTTCACCTGATTGGCTGGGCAGCCTCCATTGAAGGCGACAGCCCAGGCGATCTCCTCGGTGGTGACGGAATCGTCCAGGCCCGAGAGGCGTATCTCTACGCTCTTGAACGGCCTCGTGACCTGGACCATCCCTTCACCCACCTTCTCGTCGAAGACCGCCTGGAGCTGTTCGGCCAGTCGGTCTGCCTTGGTCGCGCTCGTGGCGCCGGGCACCTCCAGTTTGCGGCCTCCAGTGGCCGTCTCCCTGATCTTCAAGAAGGGGATGTCTAACGCAGTGACGTCCACCCCCCCCTTGGCCAGCATCAGCACCGACTTGTAGTCGACGCCACTGGAGACCGCTTCCGGCTTGATGGTCAGCACCACGGCAGACGACCGAGGCACCGAAAGTTGAGCCGGCGTCATCTTCTTCTTTGCCGCTGGGGCTTTCTTCGCGCCCTTGTTGGCCCCTTTCTTCACCACCGTGGACCACGTCTCACCCTCCACGGCGGCCGATGAAGAAGGAGCCGGCTGCCGAGCGGCCTCCGCCTCTTTGGCCGCCAGCGACTTCTTCTTCTTCGGCTTTTTCGCCTTCTTACCCTTTCCCTCAGGGGGAGTCGCCTCCGAGGGTTTAGAGGGCTGAACCTCTGGTGCCGCAGGTACAGGCTCCGACCGAGGAGTCTTGCGGTCGCCAGCCAAGGGAGGTCGCAGGAGTCTGCCCTCTACAGCCTCCATGTAGCTCCTCATTTGGCCGCCGATTTCCTGCATCATTCTCTGCAGAGCGCGGTCCAGCGTCTGCTGAGTCACCAGTGCTGACGGCTCAACTGACGACTCGACCGACCGCTCCACAGTACGACGTCGCTGCAGGGGAGGGAACTCTTCCTGGCTTCCTCGACGTGGAGGAAGCGGAGAGCCCTGACTCTCTGTGTATGTCCCGGCCCGCTCAGGAAGAGCTACCGGGGACTGGTCCATCTCACAGGACTGCTGGAGCTTCGCGCGAATCTCCTCAAGCTGCCCGCGAAGTTCCGCGATCTCCGCAGCCTGTTTTGCCTCGTTGGATTTGAGTGCTTCATACGCCTCCTGGAGCTTTCTCATCTCCTCCGAGGCGTTTGTCTTAGCCAGGATTAGGGCCTTCTCCCTAATCGCGTCCGCTGCCTCGTTAAGGGCACCACGACTACCGCCCTTAAGGTTCATGCATTTTTGCACAACCGTGAGTATAACGTCCGCGTCATCGATTATATCTTGCGTCAGCTCGGAGGCCAGTTGGTCCTTCGAAGCTGGCGGCGCCGGTCTCTTGGCGGCTCTCTTTATCCTGGCCCGCGAAGCCAGCACCACAGACTCTTCCTCTGCCTCAAGCTGCAGAGACTGCTTCTTGAGCATGAGGTACCTCTCCTGGGCATCCGCCAAACCCACAAACTCCCCTGTGGTCGCGGGTCTACCTCTCTTTTTCCTTTTTTCTTTGGAGGGAGTCGTCAAGTCCTCCTCGACCTCCATGTCACTTCCGGGAGCAGATACACTACCAGAATTCCGGAAGAATTTACCGGCGGTGCTGCTATTATCAGGCGCATCTAGCAGCCTGTCAATTGATGGGGTCCTCTCGAGAACCACTCTCGGACACTGCAACCTTGCGCCCCCCCCAGAAAACGCGGGGCTGCCTGGACCCAAGGGCCCAGGGAGGGATTCTCCGGCAGTTACGCCGGTACCCTCCTGGGGTAGTGTAATTTTCAACGTTGCACTATCCATAATTCCATCTTGATCAGAAGTCCGAGATCTAGCGTGAGTCGTCGTGTTTTCATCGTCAGGGTACCATTTGCAAGCCAAAGTCATCGTATTAAAATCCAATTCCCGCACAAATTTGCCCCCCCCAGAGAACGTGGGGCAGCCTGGACCCGAAGGCCCAGGGAGGGATTCTCCGGCAGAGCCGGTACCCTCCTGGGGTAGTTTCATTTTATTCGTGCTCTCCATCCTGGAACGCCACAAAACCACCAGTTCGCGGTGCGCCTGCCGGGACCGGTATGAAACAACCGGCCCCGCCAGCCGCTGTCCGGAACTGGGCCGTTGGGGCTCAAAATGAGCCCTCATCCGCCCCAGCCCGGTACTGGGGGTGCCGCTCACACACCACCCCCAGGAGTTTTTTACGACTCTCCAGTCGGCCAGAGATCAGCCGCCGGTCAACTTGACCGACGTTGCCCGGGGTGCGCCACGCGGAGGCTCTCTGACGTGCACCCCACCCCAACCTAACCTAACCTAACCTTTTTTTTTTTTTTTTTTTTTTTTTTTTTTTTTTTTTTTTTTTTAAACTGGGAAAAATCCTGCATAGGATACCCTCACGTTGCCGGGGGACAACGTGAGGGTTATGTGGGACTCCTACCCACTAAAAAACCCAGTGCCGCTTGCGCATAATTGAACCAGGGTGCGGGATCGCGTTAGCATGCTCCGCGCCCCGGTCCAGCGCTTCGATCGCCCGCAGATGACAGTTCCGGGGATCTTCCTCCCGTGGAGAGCTAGACCTCTCCACCTTGCTCCAAAAACTGAAGCGCGGCTACCCGGCTTCAACCTCGGGTTCCTCCCTATGTGGTGACGAACGCCCCCGCATTCGCCACCGGGAGGGATGTTAAGGAGGCCTCAGATGGTCGAGGCCTCCGCGTCGTCCTCTACGACGATCTGCTGTAGACCTGGAGAAGCTCATGAGCCTAAAGCTCCATGGCTTCTCCGGCCTGCGGCCTCACTGAGGCGCTGCGCGCAGTTTCCTGCGTTTCCCCTATAGGGGCCGGAGCCCTCCTAGCAGGCCTACCTTTCTTCCTGTTGGAAGTGACACAGGCGCTGCTGCCGACCTTATGATTCGCCGGCATTTCAGCGTCAGCGCACACAGGGCAATGTACAGCAGCGGAGCATTCCGCTGCCTTGTGCCCAGCCACGCCACAGCGGAAGCAAAGCCCACTGCGGTCTACTTTCGCTTTACAGCTTTGCCGTACGTGGCCGGCCTCAAGGCAGCGGAAACACCGCATTGCCCTGGGCTGCAGCAGCTTCGCCTGAATGGCGACCCATCCTAGCAATATTCGGCCCCCCTGCGTCACCTTTTTGGCCGCTGCTACTGGGCAGCGCACAAGTACGCTGCCGGACCCACGGGCGGGGCGGTGGATTTCACCCACCCTCACCTGGCTGGCAGAACAGCTCCCTCTCGTCGCGACCGCCCAGGCGATCTCCTCCTTCGTGACGGAATCGTCCAGCCCCGTCAGGCGTACCTCCACGCACCTCGTGGGCCTGGAGACCTGGACGACTCCGTCACCCACTTTCTCCGTGAAGACGGCTTGGAGCTGCTCTGCCAGACAGTCCGCTTTGGCAGCGCTCGTGGCTCCGGGGACCTCGAGCTTGCGCGCTCCAGTGGCCGTTTCCCTTATTTTGAGGAAGGGGATTTGTAGGCTTACAACGTCCACCTCCCTCTTCGCCATCGACAGGATCGATTTATAATCGACCCCCTTGGCTGCCGCCTCCGGCTGCAGCGTCAGCACTATGGCCGACGAGCGTGGCACGGAGAGCTTCGGCGGCGCCTTCTTCTTGGCCGCTGGGGTCTTCGTCTTACGCGGCTTGGTCCCCTTCTTGACCACAGTGGACCATGTTTCCTTCCCTGCAGGAGCCGACGAAGAGGAAGCCTGGTGCAGAGACGCCTGCTCTGCCTCACGAGCGGCCATGGTCTTCCTCTTCGCCTTCTCCTTCTTTTTCCCCTTGGTCTCAGGGGGGGTCACTTCCGGGGGTCCAGAAGGCTGGACTTCTGGTGTCACACACACAGGTTCCGACCGGGGTGTATTGCGGTCACTAGCCAGGGGAGGTCTTAGGAGCCTTCCCTCCACAGCCTCCATGTAGGAGCGCATCGTGCTGCCTACCTCCTGCATCATCTTGTGCAGGGCGTGGTTCAGCATCTGCTGCGTTACCACCGCCGAAGATTCTGCAGGAGGGGCCGCAGGCTGTCGTTGCGGCAACGGCGAAAATTCCAGTCTGCTCTCCCTACACAGAGGAGGGGAGGGCTGACTCTCTCTATAGCCTGCATATGGCACAGGAGACGCTGCAGGGGCTTGGTCCGTGTGACCAGACTGCTGAAGGCTGGCTTTCAGCTCCGCCAGCTGGTTCTTAAGCTCAGCGATTTCAGCAGCCTGCCTCACTTCGCTCGCCTTGAGCCTTTCGCAGGCCTCCTGCAGCTTCCTCATCTCGTCGGACTCGTTCGACTTGGCCAGGAGGAGGGCCCTTTCCCTAATGGCGTCTGCCGCCTCGTTAAGGGCACCACGACTTCCGCCCTTCAAATTCATGCATTTCTTGACGACGCCGAGTATTACGTCGACGTCGTCAAGAATGCCTTGCGTCAGCTCCGAGGAGAGTTGCTCCTCGGAGGCTGACGGCGCCGGTCTTTTTGCAGCTCGCTTCATGCGAGCTCGCGAAGCCATTACTATGGCTTCCTCCTCTACATCCAGCTGAAGAGCCTGCTTCTTCAGCTGGATGTACTTTTCCTGGGCGTCTGCTAACCCAATGAATTCGCCAGTGGTAGCGGGTCGGCCCCGCTTCTTCCTCTTCTCCCTGGAGGGAGTCTGGGAGTCGTCTTCGACCTCCATGTCGCTACCGGGGGCAGAGACGCAACCGGGATTCCGGAAGAATCTACTGCCGCCGGGTAGTGTGTCCTCGTCATGCGATCCTGTCCTCAACCTGACAGGTCTGTCGTCGTCAGGCGCATCCAACAGCCTGTCGATTGACCGCGTCTTCTCCAAAACCACAACTGGCAACCTTCTGCCCCCCCCAGAAAACGCGGGGCAGCCTGAACCTGAAGGTCCAGGGAGGGATTCTCCGGCAGAGCCGGTACCCTCCTGGGGTAGTTTTATTTTGAACGTTGCACTGTCCATCGTTATGGCATCAATCTCGGAAGTCCGTGTTCCTGCGTTAGTCGTCGTGTAAGCATCATCGGGTACCCATTTACTCGCCAAGGTCATCGTATCGATATCCAACTCCTGTACAAATTTGCCCCCCCCAGAGAACGTGGGGCAGCCTGGACCCGGGGGTCCAGGGAGGGATTCTCCGGCATAGCCGGTACCCTCCTGGGGTAGTTCACTTGGATTTGTACTCGCCATACTCCTAGAAACTACTCCTCCAGTTCGCGGTACGCCTGCCGGGACCGGTATAAACAACCGGCCCCGCCAGCCGCTACCCGGAACTGGGCCGTTGGGGCTCAAATTGAGCCCTCATCCGCCCCAGCCCGGTACTGGGGGTGCCGCTCACACACCACCCCCAGGAGTGTTTAACGACTCTCCAGTCGGCCAGAGATCAGCCGCCGGTCAACGTGACCGGCGTTGCCCGGGGTGCGCCACGCGGAGGCTCTCTGACGTGCACCCCAACCTAACCTAACCTTTTTTTTTTTTTTTTTTTTTTTTTTTTTTTTTTTTTTTTTTTTAAACTGGGAAAAATCCTGCATAGGATACCCTCACGTTGCCGGGGGACAACGTGAGGGTTATGTGGGACTCCTACCCACTAAAAAACCCAGTGCCGCTTGCGCATAATTGAACCAGGGTGCGGGATCGCGTTAGCATGCTCCGCGCCCCGGTCCAGCGCTTCGATCGCCCGCAGATGACAGTTCCGGGGATCTTCCTCCCGTGGAGAGCTAGACCTCTCCACCTTGCTCCAAAAACTGAAGCGCGGCTACCCGGCTTCCACCTCGGGTTCCTCCCTATGTGGTGACGAACGCCCCCGCATTCGCCACCGGGAGGGATGTTAAGGAGGCCTCAGATGGTCGAGGCCTCCGCGTCGTCCTCTACGACGGTCTGACATGAGCCTAGAGAAGCTCATGAGCCTAAAGCTCCATGGCTTCTCCGGCTAGAGGCCTCCCTGAGGCGCTGGGCGCTTCTTTCTGCGCTTCCTCAACAGGGGCCGGAGCCTTCTTAGCCCGCCTACTTCCCTTCTTGTTGGAAGTGTCGCAGGCGCTGCTGCCCACTTTATGATTCGCCGGCTTTTCGGCGTCTGCACACACAGGGCAATGTACAGCAACGGAGCAATCCGCCGCCTTGTGCCCAGCCACGCCGCAGCGGAAGCAAAGCTGACTGCGGTCTACCTTCGATTTGCAACTTTGCCGGACGTGGCCGGCCTCAAGGCAGCGGAAACACCGCATTGCCCTGGGCTGCAGCAACTTCGCCTGAATGGCGACCCATCCGAGTAAAATTCGGCCCCCCTGCGTAACCTTTTTGGCTGCTGCTACTGGGCAGCGCACCAGCACGCTGCCGGACCCGCGGGCGGGGCGGTGGATTTCACCCACCCTCACCTGGCTGGCAGAACAGCTCCCTCTCGTCGCGACCGCCCAGGCGATCTCCTCTTTCGTGACGGAGTCGTCCAGCCCCGTCAGGCGTACCTCCACGCACCTTGTGGGCCTGGAGACCTGGACGACTCCGTCACCCACCTTCTCCGAGAAGACGGCCTGGAGCTGCTCTGCCAGTCGATCTGCTTTGGCAGCGCTTGTAGCTCCGGGAACCTCAAGCTTCCGTGCTCCGGTAGCCGTCTCCCTTATTTTCAGAAAGGGTATTTCCAGGCTGACTACGTCAACCTCCTTCTTAGCCAGCGACAATACTGACTTATAATCAACCCCCTTGGCTGCCGCCTCCGGCTGCAACGTCAGCACTATGGCCGACGAGCGGGGCACAGAGAGCTTCGGGGGCGACTTCTTCTTCTTGGCCACTGGAGTCTTCGTCGCACGTGGCTTGGTCCCCTTCTTGACCACAGTGGACCACGACTCTTTAGCTGTAGGAGCCGACGAAGAAGAAGCCTGGTGCAAGGACGCCTGCTCTGCCTCTTGCGCCGCCAAGCTCTTCTTCTTCGTCTTCTGCTTCTTCTTCCCCTTGGTCTCAGGGGGCGTCACCTCCGTGGGTTTAGAGGGCGAGACCTCTGCTACCTCAATCACAGGCTCCGAACGAGGAGTCCTGTGGTCGCCGGCCAAAGGAGGTCGCAAAAGCCTACCCTCCACAGCCTCCATGTAGGAGCGCATTCTGCCACCTATCTCCTGCATCATCTTATGCAGGGCCTGGTCCAGCATACGCTGTGTAACCACAGCCGAAGATTCTGCAGGAGAAGCCGCAGGTTGATATTGCGGCAACGGCGAAAAGTCAGGCCTGCTTTCCCTACACGGAGGAGGGGAGGGCAGGCTCTCTCTGTAGGCTGTATACAGCTCAGGAGAAGCTGCAGGGGCTTGGTCCGTGCGACCAGACTGCTGAAGGCTGGCTTTCAGCTCCGCCAGCTGGTTTTTGAGCTCAGCGATTTCAGCAGCCTGTCTCACTTCGCTCGCCTTGAGCCTTTCATAGGCTTCCTGCAGCTTCCTCATCTCGTCGGACTCGTTCGACTTGGCCAGGAGGAGGGCCCTTTCCCTAATGGCGTCTGCCGCCTCGTTAAGGGCACCACGACTTCCGCCCTTCAAATTCATGCATTTCTTGACGACGCCGAGTATTACGTCGACGTCGTCAAGAATGCCTTGCGTCAGCTCCGAGGAGAGTTGCTCCTCGGAGGCTGACGGCGCCGGTCTTTTGGCGGCTCGTTTCATACGAGCCCGCGAGGCCATCACTATGGACTCTTCCTCCACCTCCAGCTGAAGAGCCTGCTTCTTCAGCTGGATGTACTTTTCCTGGGCCTCTGCTAGCCCAATGAATTCGCCAGTGGTAGCGGGTCGGCCCCGCTTCTTCCTCTTCTCCCTGGAGGGAGTCTGGGAGTCGTCTTCGACCTCCATGTCGCTACCGGGGGCAGAGACGCAACCGGGATTCCGGAAGAATCTACTGCCGCCGGGTAGTGCGTCCTCGTCATGCGATCCCGTGTCCTCAACCTGACAGGTCTGTCGTCGTCAGGCAGCATCCAACAGCCTGTCGATCGATCGTGTCTTCTCCCAAAACCACAACTGGCAACCTTCTGCCCCCCCCAGAAAACGCGGGGCAGCCTGAACCTGAAGGTCCAGGGAGGGATTCTCCGGCAGAGCCGGTACCCTCCTGGGGTAGTTTTATTTTGAACGTTGCACTGTCCATCGTTATGGCATCAATCTCGGAAGTCCGTGTTCCTGCGTTAGTCGTCGTGTAAGCATCATCGGGTACCCATTTACTCGCCAAGGTCATTGTATCGATATCCAACTCCTGTACAAATTTGCCCCCCCCAGAGAACGTGGGGCAGCCTGGACCCGGGGGTCCAGGGAGGGATTCTCCGGCATAGCCGGTACCCTCCTGGGGTAGTTCACTTGGATTTGTACTCGCCATACTCCTAGAAACTACTCCTCCAGTTCGCGGTACGCCTGCCGGGACCGGTATAAACAACCGGCCCCGCCAGCCGCTACCCGGAACTGGGCCGTTGGGGCTCAAATTGAGCCCTCATCCGCCCCAGCCCGGTACTGGGGGTGCCGCTCACACACCACCCCCAGGAGTGTTTAACGACTCTCCAGTCGGCCAGAGATCAGCCGCCGGTCAACAAGACCGACGTTGCCCGGGGTGCGCCACGCGGAGGCTCTCTGACGTGCACCCCAACCTAACCTTTTTTTTTTTTTTTTTTTTTTTACCCTGGGGAAAATCCTGCATAGGATACCCTCACGTTGCCGGGGGACAACGTGAGGGTTATGTCGGACTCTTACCGACTAAAAACCCCAGCTCCGCTTGCGCATAACGGACCAGAGTGCGGGATCGCGTTAGCATTACTCCGCGCTCTGGTCACGCGCTTCGGTCGCCCGCAGGTGTTCGTGACGGGGACCTTTCTCCCGTGGGGAGCCATTCTCCCCACCTTGCTTCATGCTGAAGCAGCGGAATACCCGGCTTCAGAACACACGGGTCTTCCTCCCTATGTGGCAACGAACGCCCCCGCGTTCGCTGCCGGGAGGGGATGTTATGGAGGCCTCAGATGGTCGAGGCCTCCGTGTCACCTTTGCGGCGAATAAGCCTGGAGAAGCTATGAGCCATTACGACTCCATAGCCTCTCCAGCTTCAGGCCTCACCGAGGCACTGGGCGCCTCCTGCGCCTTCCCTCCGGACGCCGGAGCCTTCCTTGTCGGCCTGCCATCCTTCCTCCTGATCGAGGAGTCGCACGAGCCGCTCCCGACCTTATGATTTGCCGGCTTCCCGGCTCCTTCGCACACAGGGCAATGCACGGCGGCGGAGCATTCCGCTGCCTTATGCCCGGCCACGCCACAGCGGAAGCAGAGGTCACTGCGGTCTACCTGCGACTTGCAGGTCCGCCGCACGTGGCCGACCTCCAGGCAGCGGAAGCACCTCGTTACCCTGGGCTCCAGGAGTTTCACCTGGAGCGCTACCCATCCCAGAAGGATTCGCCCTTCCTTCGCTATCTTTTTAGCAGCTGCCACCGGGCACCGGACAAGGACACTGCCCGACCCGTACGGAGCACGGCGCATCTGCCCCACCTTCACCTGCTTGGCCGGGCAGCCTCCGTTAAAGGCCACAGCCCAGGCGATCTCCTCGGTGGTGATGGAATCGTCCAGGCCCGTCAAGCGTATCTCGACACTCTTGAAAGGCCTTGACACCTGGACCATTCCCTCACCCACCTTCTCGTCGAAGACCGCCTGGAGCTGTTCCGCCAGTTGGTCCGCCTTAGTCGCGCTCGTGGCGCCAGGCACCTCCAGTTTGCGGGCTCCAGTGGCCGTCTCCCTGATCTTCAAGAAGGGGATGTCCAGAGCTGTGACGTCCACCCCCTTCTTGGCCAGCATCAGCACCGACTTATAGTCGACGCCACCGGAGACCGCCTCCGGCTTGATGGTGACAACCACGGCGGACGACCGAGGCACCGAAAGTTGGGCCGGTGACACCCTCTTCTTCGTCGCCACTGGGGCTTTCCTCTTGTCCTTCTTGGACCCCCTCTTCACCACCGTGGACCACGTCTCGCCCTCCACGGTAGCTGACGAAGAAGGAGCCGGCTGCCGGGCGGCCTCCGCCTCCTTGGCAGCCATCGACTTCTTTTTCTTCCCTTTCTTCCCCTTTTCAGGGGGTGTCACGTCCGAGGGCTTGGAGGGAGGCTGGGTCGCAGGTGCCTCCGGAGCGGGATCTGGGCGCCGAGTTCTGCGGTCGCCCGCCAGAGGGGGCCGCAGAAGTCTGCCCTCCATCGTCTCCATAAACGACCTCATCCTCCCTCCGATCTCCTGCATCATACCTTGCAGGGCACGGTCGAGCGTCTGCTGGGTTACCACGGCCGACGGCTCCACCGGTGGTTCGGCCGAGGCCCCCGCAGTACGCCGCCGCGGCAAGGGTAGGAACTCATCCTCAACTCGCCGAGGAGGAAGAGGGGAGTCCTGACTCTCTAAGTTGACCCCATCAGAAGAAGCTCCAGGGGCCCGTTCGTCTCGGCAAGGCTGCCGGAGACTCTCGCGAAGCTCCTCGAGCTCCTTGCGAAGCCCCGCAATCTCCGCAGCCTGCCTCGCTTCATTGGCCTTCAATCTCTCATATGCCTCCTGGAGCTTCCTCATCTCCTCAGAGGTGTTAGATTTGGCCAGGATCAGGGCCTTCTCCCTGATCGAATCTGCCGCTTCGTTAAGGGCACCCCGACTTCCACCCTTCAAATTCATACATTTCTTGACGACGCCGAGTATGACGTCGACGTCGTCAAGAATGTCTTGGGTCAGCTCAGAGGAGAGTTGCTCCTCTGAGACTGACCTAGCCGGTCTCTTGGCGGCACGTTTTAGTCTCGCCTTTGCAGCGAGTGCCACCGTCTCTTCTTCCACTTCCAATTGTAGGGACTGCTTCTTGAGGAGCAGGTATTTCTCCTGGGCGTCAGCCAGCCCTATGTATTCGCCCGTTGTTGCGGGCCTTCCCCTCTTCTTCTTTTTCTCCTTGGAGGGAGTCTGCCAGTCTTCCTCCACCTCCATATCGCTCCCAGGAGCGGAGGCGCAGCCGGTACTCCGGAAGAACCTGCTACCGGAGTACGATGTTTCCTCTTCGACGCTGGCCGCCGGTGTTCTGGCCGACCAACGACTATCGCCTACGTCCAGCAATCTATCTATAGAGGGGGTCCTCTCGAGAACCACCCTCGGCTCCTGCAACCTTGCGCCCCCCCCAGAAAACGCGGGGCTGCCTGGACCCAAGGGTCCAGGGAGGGATTCTCCGGCAGTTACGCCGGTACCCTCCTGGGGTAGTCTTATTTTCAAAGTCGCACTGTCCATCGTAAGTCTGTTATCAGAAGTCACTGTGCTTGCATTAGTCGTCATTTTATCATCATCATCAGAAATCCATTTGGTCGCCAGGGTCATTGTAGAAAGATCGAATTCGCGCACAAATTTGCCCCCCCCAGAAAACGCGGGGCAGCCTGGGCCCGAGGGCCCAGGGAGGGATTCTCCGCTACCAGAGGCAGCGGTACCCTCCTGGGGTAGTTTGCTTAAATTTGTACTATCCATTCTCCTAACCTTCTCCTCCAGTTCGCGGTACGCCTGCCGGAGCCGGTATAAAACAACCAGCCCCGCCAGCCGCTACCCGGAACTGGGCCGTTGGGGCTCAAAATGAGCCCTCATCCGCCCCAGCCCGGTACTGGGGGTGCCGCTCACACACCACCCCCAGGAGTGTTTAACGACTCTCCAGTCGGCCAGAGATCAGCCGCCGGTCAACATGACCGACGTTGCCCGGGGTGCGCCACGCGGAGGCTCTCTGACGTGCACCCCACCCCAACCTAACCTTTTTTTTTTTTTTTTTTTTTTTTTTTTTTTTTTTTTTTTTTTTTTTACCCTGGGGAAAATCCTGCATAGGATACCCTCACGTTGCCGGGGGACAACGTGAGGGTTATGTCAGACTCTTACTGACTAAAAACCCCAGCTCCTCTTGCGCATAACGGACCAGAGTGCGGGATCGCGTGAGCATTAACTCCGCGCTCTGGTCACGCGCCTCGATCGCCCGCCGATGTTAATTACGGGGATCTTTCGCCCGGGGGGAGCCATTCTCCCCCCCTTGCTTCATGCTGAAGCTACAGAGGATAAACCTGGCTTCAGTTGCAGCAGGTCTTCCTCCCTATATGGCAACGAACGCCCCCGCGTTCGCTGCCGGGAGGGGATGTTTCGAAGGCCTCAGATGGTCGAGGCCTCCGCGTCACCTTTACGGCAATAGCCCGGAGAAGCTATGAGCCATTACGACTCCATAGCCTCTCCGGCTTCGGGCCTCACTGAGGCGCTGGGCGCTTCCTGCGCCTTCCTTCCTGCGGCCTTCGCCGGCCTACCATCTCTCCTCCTGATGGAGGAGCCGCAAGAGCCACTTCCAACCTTATGGTTTGCCGGCTTCTCGGCTGCCTCGCATACGGGGCAGTGCACCGCGGCAGAACAATCCGCTGCCTTGTGACCGGCCACGCCACAGCGAAAGCAGAGCTCGCTGCGGTCCACCTGCGACTTGCAGGTTCGCCGCACGTGGCCGACCTCAAGGCAGCGGAAGCACCTCGTAATTCTGGGCTCCAGGAGTTTCACCTGGAGCGCCACCCATCCCAGAAGGATTCTCCCATCCTTCGCGACCTTCTTGGCCGCCGCCACCGGGCACCGGACGAGCACGCTGCCCGACCCGTATGGCGCACGGCGCATCTGCCCCACCTTCACCTGGTTGGCCGGGCAGCCCCCATTGAAGGCCACAGCCCAGGCGATCTCCTCGGTGGTGACGGAATCGTCCAGGCCCGAGAGGCGTATCTCTACGCTCTTGAACGGCCTCGTGACCTGGACCATCCCTTCACCCACCTTCTCGTCGAAGACCGCCTGGAGCTGTTCAGCCAGTCGGTCTGCCTTGGTCGCGCTTGTGGCGCCGGGCACCTCCAGTTTGCGGGCTCCAGTGGCCGTCTCCCTGATCTTCAAGAAGGGGATGTCTAACGCAGTGACGTCCACCCCCCCCTTGGCCAGCATCAGCACCGACTTATAGTCGACGCCACTGGAGACCGCTTCCGGCTTGAGCGTGAGCACCACGGCGGACGACCGAGGCACCGATAGCTGGGCCGGCGTCATCTTCTTTTTGGCCGGTGGAGTCGCCTTGGCCTTACTCCCCTTGGCCCCTTTCTTTACCACTGTGGACCACTTCTCCGTGGCCACAGGTGGGTTGGAGGAAGAAGAAGCGGCCGGTGGTAGGGCAGCCTGCTCGGCCTCTTTGGCCGCCAGGGACTTCTTCTTTCCCTTCTTCTTCTTTTTCCCCGAGCTTTCCGGGGCGACCACGGTGTTATCGGTCGCGACCTCCGGAGCCGGGGACGGTACCACCGCTTGGGGGGACCTTCGGTCACCTGCCAGAGGGGGTCGTAAGAGACGGCCCTCTACCGCCTCCATGTACGACCTCATCGTACCCCCTATATCCCGCATCATTTGCTGCAGCGCACGATCTAACATCTGCTGAGTCACCACAGCCGATGGCTCCGACGACTCAGCAGATTGGCGCCGCAGCAAGGGCGGAAACTCTTCCCTGCCTCCTCGACGCGGAGGAGGCGGAGAGCTCTCACCCACTCTGTCACATCCGGTTGGTGTGGGAGGCTCAACAGGAGCCTGGCCCATTCCACAGGACTGCAGAGTCGCCTTCAACTCCGCCACCTCCCTTTTAAGGTCCGCGATCTCTGCAGCCTGTTTCGCCTCATTTGCCTTCAACCTCCTGTAGGCCTCCTGGAGCTTCTCCAGCTCATCTGTGGTGTTGGTTTTAGCCAACAGGGATGCCCTCTCTCGGATAGCATCCGCGGCTTCGTTGAGGGCGCCACGACTGCCGCCCTTCAAGTTCATGCATTTTTTGACGACGCCGAGTATCACGTCGACGTCGTCAATAATGCCTTGCGTCAGCTCCGAGGAGAGTTGCTCCTCAGAGGCTGACGGCGCCGGTCTTTTGGCGGCTCTCTTCATCCTGGCCCGCGCGGCCAGCACCACCGACTCTTCCTCTGCTTCCAGCTGAAGAGACTGCCTCTTCAGCTGGATGTACTCTTCCTGGGCCTTCGCTAACCCTACGAAATCGCCCGTTGTTGCAGGTCGGCCCCGCTTCTTTCGCTTCTCTCTGGAGGGAGTCATCGTCTCGTCCTCAACCTCCATATCGCTACCAGGAGCGGAGACGCAACCTGTGCTGCGGAAGGGCTTGAAACTCCCTAACGCTCCCCTCTCCTCCACACTGTCCGCCGATGTTCCGGCATCTAACAATCTATCGATCGAGGGGGTCCTTTCCAGGACCACCCTCGGCACCTGCAACTTGGCGCCCCCCCCAGAGAACGCGGGGCAGCCTGAACCCGAAGGTCCAGGGAGGGATTCTCCGGCGGAGCCGGTACCCTCCTGGGGTAGTTTTATTTCCATAGTTGCACTGTCCATCATGTTCAAACCAGTCTCGAAAGTCCGTGTTCTCGCTTGGGTCATCATGTTAACGTCATCGGGTATCCACTGGCTAGCTAGGGTCATCGTGTTCAAGTTTAGTCGGCGTACAAATTTGCCCCCCCCAGAGAACGTGGGGCAGCCTGAACCCGAGGGTCCAGGGAGGGATTCTCCGCTGCCGGAGACAGCGGTACCCTCCTGGGGTAGTTCTATGGAATCTGTACTGTTCATCCTTCCAAACTACTCCTCCAGTTCGCGGTACGCCCGCCGGGACCGGTATTAAAACACCGGCCCCGCCGGCCGCTACCCGGAACTGGGCCGTTGGGGCTCAAAATGAGCCCTCATCCGCCCCAGCCCGGTACTGGGGGTGCCGCTCACACACCACCCCCAGGAGTTTTTAACGACTCTCCAGTCGGCCAGAGATCAGCCGCCGGTCAACATGACCGACGTTGCCCGGGGTGCGCCACGCGGAGGCTCTCTGACGTGCACCCCACCCCAACCTAACCTAACCTTTTTTTTTTTTTTTTTTTTTTTTTTTACCCTGGGGAAAATCCTGCATAGGATACCCTCACGTTGCCGGGGGACAACGTGAGGGTTATGTCGGACTCTTACCGACTAAAAACCCCAGCTCCGCTTGCGCATAATGGACCAAGGTGCGGGATCGCGTGAGCATTACTCCGCGCCTTGGTCACGCGCTTCGGTCGCCCGCAGATGTTCGTTACGGGGACCTTTCTCCCGTGGGAAGCTATATCTCCCCACCATGCCTCTCAAAGCGGAATACCCGGCTTCAAACCTCACGGGTCTTCCTCCCTTTGTGGCAACGAACGCCCCCGCGTTCGCTGCCGGGAGGGGGTGTTGTGAAGGCCTCAGGTGGTCGAGGCCTCCGTGTCACCTTTACGGCGGTTTGCCTGGAGAGGCTATGGGCCCTCACAGCTCCATATCCTCTCCGGCTTCGGGCCTCACCGAGGCACTAGGCGCCTCCTGCGCCTTTTCTCCGGACGCCGAAGTCTTCTTCGGCAGCCTACCATCTTTTCTCCTGCCTGCGGAGTCGCATGCCCTGCTGCCTACTTTATGCTTAGCCGGCTTCCCAGCTCCCTCACACACAGGGCAGTTCACTGCCGCAGAGCAGTCCGCCGCCTTGTGCCCGGCCACGCCGCAACGGAAGCACAGCTCACTGCGGTCGACCTGAGACTTGCAAGTCCGCCGCACGTGGCCGAGCTCGAGGCAGCGAAAGCACCTCGTGGCCCTGGGCTCCAGGAGCTTCACCTGAAGCGCCACCCAGCCCAACAGGATTTTCCCGTCTTTTGCCAACTTCTTGGCAGCCGCCACCGGGCACCGGACGAGCACACTGCCCGATCCGTACGGAGCACGGCGCATTTCCCCGACTCGGACCTGATTGGCCGGACAGCCTCCATTAAAGGCAACTGCCCAGGCGATCTCCTCCGTGGTGATGGAATCGTCCAGGCCCGTGAGACGCAATTCCACACTCTTGAATGGCCTCGTGACCTGGACCATTCCCTCACCCACCTTATCGGTGAAGACCGCCTGCAGCTGCTCCGCCAAGCGATCCGCCTTAGCTGCGCTCGTGCTGCCGGGCACTTCCAGCTTGCGAGCTCCAGTGGCCGTCTCCCTGATTTTCAAGAAGGGGATGTCCAAGCTGGTGACGTCCACCCCCCCCTTGGCCATCAGCAGCACCGACTTGTAGTCGACGCCACTGGAGACCGCTTCCGGCTTGAGCGTCAGCACCACGGCAGACGAGCGAGGTACCGACAGCTTCGATGGTGCCATCTTCCTTTTGGCCGGTGGAGTCTTGGCCTTGCTCCCCTTGGCCCCTTTCTTCACAACTGTGGACCACTTCTCCGTGGCCACAGGTGGGGTGGAAGAAGAAGAAGCTGCCGGTGGTAGGGCAGCCTGCTCAGCCTCTTTGGCCGCCAGGGACTTCTTCTTCTTTCCCTTCTTCTTTTTCCCCGAGCTTTCCGGGGCGACCACGATGTTGTCGGCCGCAACCTCCGGCGCTGGGGGCGGTGCCACCGCTTGAGGGATCCTCCGATCTCCCGCCAAAGGGGGTCGCAAGAGACGGCCCTCTACCGCCTCCATATACGATCTCATCGTACCCCCGATGTCCCGCATCATTTGCTGCAGCGCACGATCTAGCATCTGCTGAGTCACCACAGCCGATGGCTCCGACGACTCAACAGATTGGCGCTGCGGCAAGGGCGGAAACTCTGCCCTGCCTCCTCGACGTGGAGGAGGCGGAGAGCTCTCACCCACTGTGTCATATCCGGTTGGTGTGGGAGGCTCAACAGGAGCCTGGCCCATTCCACAGGACTGCAGAGTCGCCTTCAACTCCGCCACCTCCCTTTTCAGGTCCGCGATCTCTGCAGCCTGTTTCGCCTCATTGGCCTTCAACCTCCTGTAGGCCTCCTGGAGCTTTTCCATCTCATCTGTTGTGTTGGTTCTAGCCAACAAGGATGCCCTCTCTCGGATAGCATCCGCGGCTTCGTTGAGGGCGCCACGACTGCCACCCTTCAAGTTCATGCATTTTTTGACGACGCCGAGTATCACGTCGACGTCGTCAATAATGCCCTGCGTCAGCTCCGAGGAGAGTTGCTCCTCAGAGACTGACGGCGCCGGTCTTTTGGCGGCTCTCTTCATCCTGGCCCGCGCGGCCAGCACCACCGACTCTTCCTCTGCTTCCAGCTGAAGAGACTGCCTCTTCAGCTGGATATACTCTTCCTGGGCCTTCGCTAACCCAACGAAATCGCCCGTTGTTGCAGGACGGCCCCGCTTCTTTCTTTTCTCTCTGGAGGGAGTCATCGTCTCGTCCTCAACCTCCATATCGCTACCAGGAGCAGAGACGCAACCTTCGCTGCGGAAGAATCTACTCCCTAGAGTTCCCCTCTCCTCCACTCTGTCCGCCGATGTTCCGGCTTCTAATAATCTATCAATCGAGGGGGTCCTTTCCAGGACCACCCTCGGCATCTGCAGCTTACCGCCCCCCCCAGAAAACGCGGGGCAGCCTGAGCCAGCAAGCTCAGGGAGGGATTCTCCGGCGGTCAAGCCGGTACCCTCCTGGGGTATTGCGATTTTATAAGTTGCACTGTCCATCATGTGTATGTCCGTCTCAGAGGTCCGTATGTTAGCATGGGTCGTCATTTTATCGTCATCGGGGTACCATTTCGAAGCCAAAGTCATCGTGTTTATGTCCAGTTCTCGCACAAATTTGCCCCCCCCAGAGAACGCGGGGCAGCCTGGGTCCGAAGACCCAGGGAGGGATTCTCCCTTGCGGGTACCCTCCTGGGGTAGTGAATGTTTATTTGTACAAGCCATCCTGAAACTCCACATACCTCATAGTTCGCGGTACGCCTGCCGGGACCGGTATAAACAACCGGCCCCGCCAGCCGCTATCCGGAACTGGGCCGTTGGGGCTCAAATTGAGCCCTCATCCGCCCCAGCCCGGTACTGGGGGTGCCGCTCACACACCACCCCCAGGAGTTTTTAGCGACTCTCCAGTCGGCCAGAGATCAGCCGCCGGTCAACATGACCGACGTTGCCCGGGGTGCGCCACGCGGAGGCTCTCTGACGTGCACCCCAACCTAACCTAACCTAACCTAACCTAACCTTTTTTTTTTTTTTTTTTTTTATACTAGGGAAAAATCCTGCATTGGATACCCTCACGCTGCCGGGGGACAGCGTGAGGGTTATGTGGGACTCTTACCCACTAAAAAACCCTAGATTCATCAGAGCGCGCTGATGGTGTTGACCGAGGTAGCGGGGTGGCGTGAGCAATCTCCGCTCCTCGGTCGCGCGCTTAGGTCGCCCGCAGGTGGTCGGACGGGGACCTTCATCTCGAGAGAGGACTGGTGGACGTCCTCTCTCCTGCCACTTTTAGTTGCGGCTGTAACACCGTATTAGCCACACGGGTGTCTCCTATACGGCAATACGCGCCCCCGCGCCTATTGCCAGGAGTGAAACTTATGGAGGCCGCTGATGGTGTATGCGACCTCCTCTTCGGGTTCGGCGGCCGGCTCTCCTTCGGCGAACCTCCGGAGCGTCGGCAGCCCTCTCCCGCTGCCTCTCTGCCTCCTCCTTTTGGAGAAGCACTTTCTCGCAAAAGCTCACGACTGCGTTCCATGCCCTCTCTCCACCGACCATGGCACGGGCCACAGCCGCTAGGGAGAGGTCATGGCCCACTACCGTCGTGAGCTCCTCCCGCTCGTCAGCCCAAGCCGGGCACTCCTCAAGCATGTGCTGCGCCGTCTCGACGTCGCACCCGTCACAGTGGTGGCATATTGGTGTCGGCTCTCTACCCGCCACCTGGTGCAGGTACTTTCCAAAGCAGCCGTGCCCTGTCAGCACCTGCACCAGATGGAAAGTGAGCGCACCATGCCGCCTGTTCACCCACTCACTGAGGACGGGGCGAATCGCCTCGACGGTGGAGACCCCGTACGAAGGCGACGCGAGTCTCTCTCTCCAGGATGTTAGGAGAACACTCTCCAGGTGGGCTCTATGCGCATCCTCTTCCTGTTGCGGGATGGATTCGCCTTGGAGGAGCCTTACTGAGCGCCACCTGTACGTTGCCGCGTGTACCTGAGCCACCAAGTCCCATGGCGGGGAGCTCGCCAGCAGGCACGCCGCCTCGTACGACACTGTACGGTATCCACGGATGACCCTGACAGCCATGATCCTGTGAAGGCTCCGCAGGACTGCAGAATTCGCGGCTGTCAGGGCCTCGTGCCACACTGGCGCTCCGTACAGGGCCATGGACTTGATGACTCCTAGGTAGAGGCACCGGGGTCCAACACTAGCCCCTCCTAAATTGGGCAGGATGCCTGCCAAAGCCGAGGCAGTTCGCTTGACCCTCGGGGCCAACTGGGAGAAGTGCTCCCGGAAGGCCCAGCGACTATCCAAGACCAGACCCAAGTATTTGAGTTTGGTGCCCACTTGGATCTGGACACCTCCGATGATCAGGTGGCCGCGTTGGACAGCTCTGCGCGGACCGAAGAAGCAGATGGCCTCCGTCTTGTCCAGGCTCACCTCCAGTCCTAGCAGGCGAATCCGCCGCACCACCTGAGCGACGCTAGCAGTCGCGAGACGGGTGGCGTCGCGCACGGTATCGCCCCGAGCTGTAACGAGTGTGTCGTCCGCATAACAGACCACAGAGGCTCCGGGCAGGAGGGCACCTCGCAGCACCCAGTCATACCCGATGTTCCACAGGAGCGGACCAAGCACCGACCCCTGTGGAACACCGCATGACATATCCCTGTGGTGGGTGCGCCCGTCCTGCCCTTCGCATGTGATCTGCCGACCCTCTAGATAGGACCGAACCAAACCTATCAGGTATCGAGGAACCTGGTGGTACCTCAGGCCTTCAATGATGCACTCCCAGGGGAGGCTGTTAAATGCGTTGGCTATGTCAAGAGACACAGCCAACAGCACTTTCCCCTGGGAGGTCGCTTCGTCCGAGAGGGTCTTGACACGGAGGATCGCGTCAACTGTCGACCGACCCTCTCGGAACCCATATTGTACCGCCGACAGGTTTGGTCCGGTACGGGCCAAATGGCTGTTGATACGCCGCGCGACGACACGCTCCAGCAGCTTCCCCATCTCGTCCAGCAGGACGATTGGGCGGTATGCCGCAGGCGAGTCTGCAGGTCGCCCGGGCTTCCGCAGGAGGACCAGACGCCCGACCTTCCACTGAGAGGGGAAGACACCCCGCTCAAGGCACGCACTAAAGAGCCGCCGAAGCCTATCTCCTAAGGCCTCCATGGCGAGAACTAGAGCGCGACCTGGAATTCCGTCAGGCCCCGGGGCAGTGTTCTTAGCCCGGAGCCGTCTCACGGCCACGTCCAGTTCCGCCACAGAGACAGGAGGGACTTCGACGGGCTCAGCCGCCAAGTTTGGCGGAGCCGAAAACGGGGGCGAATGCTCGACCCTCTCAGGGAAGAGCGCCGACAGCGTCGCCTCCAGCAGCTGCGGCTGGAGACTCTGGGTGACCGGGGGAGCCCAGGGGCGGAGGAAGCCCAACACCATCCGGTAGGGGCGTCCCCACGGATCAGCATCCAGAGTCCCCAACAGCTCTTCTCTCGCCTGATGTTTGGCCCTCTTTATAGCGACCTGCAGAGTCTTCTTTGCCTCCCTAAAGAGGTCGTAGAGGTGCTCCTCGACGGTCGCATCCCGGCTCAAACGCAGCCGGCGGTGTCGAGCGAGTCGCCTCCTCGCGACCACGCACAAGGCACGCAAGTTTGCGATCTCGCTCGACCACCAATAGGTCTGCCGCCTCGGAGGGCACGGCCGGACCCGGGGCATGGCGGCGTCGGAGATGCGCGTCATGGCATCCCGGAACCAGCCGGCCTCCGCAACGACATCCACAGGCCCGTCCGGCGGCGTAGGCCAGGATGCAACAATCGAGGCCTCAGTGAGCAAATCCGGTTTGAGGCGCTTGACAGCCCACCTGTGGGACTGTGAGCCACCTCTGATGGGAGCTGGAGCCGTCGCCGAGGGGCAGACATCGAACCGGATGTACATGTGGTCCGACAAGGACTCCGCCCCCTCGACGACGTTCCAGTCCCTCACGCGGCGAGCGACAGCAGGGCTGGCGAAGGTGACGTCAACAATGGAGCCACCCTGCTGCCGGACGCACGTGAATGACGACCCCATATTGGATACGGAGAGGCCCAGCTCTAAAATCCAGTCGTGAAGTGCCCTGCCACGTATGTCGGTGACAGGAGAACCCCACGCAGAAGACTTTGCATTGAAGTCTCCTGTCACCAACATAGGACAGGGCAGAGTCCGTCTTATGAACAATCCTAAGCGATTTAAGAACGCCTCGAATTCAGAAAACGCCCGGTTTGGCGAGAAATAGGCACTTATGATGACGAATTCGCCCCATCGTACCGCCACAAACCCCATATCCCTCGCCAGAGTGGTCATCATAGGAGACCCTACGTCATTCCGAGTTATTATGGCCGCTGTACCTGACAAGTCCCCTGCCCAGTTATCCCTGGGAGGGACGAAGTATGGCTCAGTGACCAACACGACGTGTATAGACCACTCGGCCATGGTCTGGATAACCTAACCTAACCTAACCTAACCTAACCTAACCTTTTTTTTTTTTTTTTTTTTTTTTTTTTTACCCTGGGGAAAATCCTGCATAGGATACCCTCACGTTGCCGGGGGACAACGTGAGGGTTATGTCAGACTCTTACTGACTAAAAACCCCAGCTCCTCTTGCGCATAACGGACCAGAGAACGGGATCGCGTGAGCATTAACTCCGCGCTCTGGTCACGCGCCTCGATCGCCCGCCGATGTTAATTACGGGGATCTTTCGCCCGGGGGGAGCCATTCTCCCCCCCTTGCTTCATGCTGAAGCTCAGAGGATATACCTGGCTTCAGAGTGCAACAGGTCTTCCTCCCTATATGGCAACGAACGCCCCCGCGTTCGCCACCGGGAGGGGATGTTTCGAAGGCCTCAGATGGTCGAGGCCTCCGCGTCACCTTTACGGCAATAGCCCGGAGAAGCTATGAGCCACTACGACTCCATAGCCTCTCCGGCTTCGGGCCTCACTGAGGCGCTGGGCGCTTCCTGCGCCTTCCTTCCTGAGGCAGGAGCCTTCTTCGTCGGCCTGCCTTCTCTCCTCCTGATCGAGGAGTCGCAAGAGCCACTCCCGACCTTGTGGTTCGCCGTCTTGCCGGCTGCCTCACAGACGGGGCAATGCACCGCCGCAGAACAATCCGCTGCCTTGTGACCGGCCACGCCACAGCGAAAGCAAAGCTCGCTGCGGTCCACCTGCGACTTGCAGGTTCGCCGCACGTGGCCGACCTCAAGGCAGCGGAAACACCTCGTAACTCTTGGCTCCAGGAGCTTCACCTGGAGCGCTACCCAGCCCAGGAGAATTCGCCCTTCCTTCGCTACCTTTTTGGCAGCTGCCACCGGGCACCGGACGAGCACACTGCCCGACCCGTATGGCGCACGGCGCATCGTCCCCACCTTCACTTGGTTGGCCGGGCAGCCTCCGTTGAAGGCCACAGCCCAGGCGATCTCCTCGGTGGTGACGGAATCGTCCAGGCCCGAGAGGCGTATCTCTACGCTCTTGAACGGCCTCGTGACCTGGACCATCCCTTCACCCACCTTCTCGTCGAAGACCGCCTGGAGCTGTTCGGCCAGTCGGTCTGCCTTGGTCGCGCTCGTGGCGCCGGGCACCTCCAGTTTGCGGCCTCCAGTGGCCGTCTCCCTGATCTTCAAGAAGGGGATGTCTAACGCAGTGACGTCCACCCCCCCCTTGGCCAGCATCAGCACCGACTTGTAGTCGACGCCACTGGAGACCGCTTCCGGCTTGATGGTCAGCACCACGGCAGACGACCGAGGCACCGAAAGTTGAGCCGGTGAAAACTTCTTCTTTGCCGCTGGGGCTTTCTTCGCGCCCTTGTTGGCCCCTTTCTTCACCACCGTGGACCACGTCTCGCCCTCCACGGTGGCTGAGGAAGGAGCCGGCTGCCGAGCGGCCTCTGCCTCTTTGGCCGCCAGCGACTTCTTCTTTTTCGGCTTTTTCGCCTTCTTCCCCTTTTCAGGGGGTGTCACTTCCGGGGATTTGGAGGCCTGAGCCTCAGTCATTACCGGAGCAGTATCCGGGCGGCGAGAGATGCGGTCACCCGCCAGAGGGGGCCGCAGAAGTCTGCCCTCCATGACCTCCATGAAGGACCTCATTTGGCCACCGATCTCCTGCATCACGTTTTGCAGGGCACGGTCCAGCGTCCTCTGCGTGACGACCGCCGACGGTTCCACCGGCGCCTCTGCTGGTGTCTCCGCGGTACGCCTCCGCTGCAAGGGCGGAAACTCTTCCTTGCCTCCTCGACGTGGAGGAGGCGGAGAGCTCTCACCCTCTCTGTCGTATCCGGTTGTTGCCGGAGCAGCCCCAGGGGCCTGGTCCATTCCGCAGGACTGCAAAGTCGCCTTCAGTTCATCCACCTGCTTCTGAAGGTCTGCGATCTTTGCAGCCTGTTTAGCCTCGTTGGCCTTCAGTCTCCTGTAGGCCTCGTGGAGCTTCTCCAGCTCATCCGAGGTATTCACCTTGGCTAATGTTAGGGCTTTCTCCCTAATGGAGTCCGCAGCCTCATTAAGGGCGCCCCGACTCCCTCCCTTCAGGTTCATACATTTCTTGACGACGCCGAGTATGACGTCGACGTCGTCAAGAATGTCCTGCGTCAGCTCTGAGGAGAGTTGCTCCTCAGAGGCTGACGGCGCCGGTCTTTTGGCGGCTCTCTTCATTCGGGCCCGCTCGGCCATGACCACCGACTCCTCCTCCGCCTCAAGCTGCAGAGACTGTCTCTTTAGCTTGATGTATGTCTCCTGAGCCTGTGCCAAACCCACAAAATCACCCGTCGTTGCAGGTCGGCCCCTCTTCTTTCTCTTTTCTCTGGAGGGAGTAAACGCATCATCCTCGACCTCCATGTCGCTCCCAGGAGCGGAGACGCAACCTTCGTTGCGGACGAACCTACTCCCCAACACTCCCTTCTCCTCCACACTGGCCGCAGATGTTCCAGCGGACCAGCGCGTATCTCCTACGTCCGTCATCCTGTCGATCGAGGGGGTCCTCTCAAGAACCACCCTCGGCACCTGCAACTTGGCGCCCCCCCCAGAGAACGCGGGGCAGCCTGAACCCGAAGGTCCAGGGAGGGATTCTCCGGCGGAGCCGGTACCCTCCTGGGGTAGTTTATTTTTGCTAGTTGCACCGTCCATATTTGCTACAGTCTCGGAAGTCCGTGTTCCTGCGTGGGTTGTCGTATCAACATCGTCGGGTATCCATTTGCAAGCCAAAGTCATCGTATCAAAATCCAATTCCCGCACAAATTTGCCCCCCCCAGAGAACGTGGGGCAGCCTGGACCCGAAGGCCCAGGGAGGGATTCTCCGGCAGAGCCGGTACCCTCCTGGGGTAGTTTCAATTTATTTGTGCTCTCCATCCTGGAACGCCACAAACCACCAGTTCGCGGTGCGCCTGCCGGGACCGGTATAAACAACCGGCCCCGCCAGCCGCTACCCGGAACTGGGCCGTTGGGGCTCAAAATGAGCCCTCATCCGCCCCAGCCCGGTACTGGGGGTGCCGCTCACACACCACCCCCAGGAGCTTTTTACGGCCCTCCAGCCGGCCAGAGATTCGCCGCCGGTCAACTTGACCGACGTTGCCCAGGGTGCGCCACGCGGAGGCTCTCTGACGATGCACCCCAACCTTTTTTTTTTTTTTTTTTTTTTTTTTTTTTTTTTTTTTTTTTAGACTGGGAAAAATCCATCATGGATACCCTCACGCTGCCGGGGGACAGCGTGAGGGTTATGTGAGACTCCTACTCACTAAAAAACCCAGTTGCCGCCTTGCGCATATAGCGACCAAAGCCGAGGGCTCACGTGAGCATGCACCTCCAAGCTTGGTCGTGCGCTTGGGTCCCCGCAGGTGGTAAATCGGGAACCCTCACCTCGAGGGAGGCAGATGATACGCCTCCCTCCTGCTTCTATGTTGTTAAGAAGCGCGACACAGCCGTGCTTCTCCTCACGGGTTCTCCATTAGCGGCAACAAACGCCCCCGCGTCTGTCACCTGGAGATAGGCTAGGGAGGCATAGGATGAAAGTAGCCTCCCCTTCTTCTCGATCTGCGGCCAGTCCTCCGCCGCCTAATGGCAGGAGCGTCGGCAGCCCTTTCCCTCTCCCTCTCAGCATCCTCCTTCTGAGAAAGGACGGTCTCGCAGAAGGCGAGAACAGCGTTCCACGACCTCTCACTGTCGGTCATGGACTTAACCAAGGCCGGCAGTGAGAGATCATGGCCCACCACCGACACGAGCTCATTGCGCTCGACAGTCCAAGCTGGACACTCCTTCACCGTGTGTTCGGCTGAATCAACGTCGCATCCAACGCAGTGGTGGCAGCGCGGAGTCGCCTCTCTCCTAGCCGTTTGGTGCAGGTACTTACCAAAGCAGCCGTGCCCGGTGAGCACCTGCACCAACCGGAAGGTGAGGGCTCCCCAAGTCCTGTCCACCCACTGCGCCAGAACAGGACGGATGGCCTCTACAGTTCGCAGACCAGCACTGGGCGAGGACAATCTGTCCTCCCACATCGACAACACCACCTGGTGTAGGTGTGCCTTGTGGGCGTCCTCCTCTCTTGGCACGATGACCTCGCCCCGTGCCAGCCTGTCCCGTCGCCACCTATACGCCGCAGCGTACGCGTGGGCCAAGAGGTCCCAAGGTGGGGAGGCCGCCAGTAGGCACGCCGCCTCATACGCAATCGTACGGTAACCGCGTACGACCCTGACGGCCATCACTCTGTGGAGCTTCCGCAGAACTGCAGCACCTGCGGCCGCCAGGGCCTCGTGCCATACCGGGGCCCCGTACATTACCATCGACCTGATAACCCCCAAGTATAAAGACCGGCAGCCAGTCCCGGCACCGCCAACGTTCGGCAAAAGACCCGCTAGAGCCGACGCACATCTCGTGACCCTAGGGGCCAATTGACTGAAATGCTCGCCAAAGGACCACCGGCTATCAAGCACCAGACCTAAATACTTGAGGGTGGCTCCAACCTCGATTCGCACTCCGCCAACAATCAGATGAGTGCCAGCCGGGGGCGCTCTACGCGGGCCACAAAAGACTATAGCCTCAGTCTTATTTAGGGAGACCTCTAACCCTAACAGCCGTATCCTCTGCACCACTTGTGCTACACTCGCTGTTCCCAGGCGGAGGGCGTCCCTGAGAGTCTCGCCACGGGCCGTGACGAGGGTGTCATCTGCATAACACGTGATCGTGGCACCAGGCAGGAGAGCTCCTCGCAACACCCAGTCATAGCCGATGTTCCACAGGAGCGGCCCGAGGACCGACCCCTGTGGAACACCGCATGACATGACCCTTCTATACGTGGCACCATCCTGCCCGGTGCACGTCACGTGTCTGTCCTCTAAATAGGACCCGATGATCCTGCTCAGGTATGGAGGCACTCGGTGGTACTTCAACGCTTCTTTGATACACTCCCAGGGGAGGCTATTAAAGGCATTGGCAATATCCAATGACACTGCCAATAGCACTCCCCCCTGGGAGACCGCCTCCTCCGAGAGGGTCTTGACGCGTAAGATCGCATCAACCGTCGACCGACCCTCTCGGAAGCCGAACTGTACCGGAGACAGGTCGGGTCCTATCCTAGACAGGTGCTTCACCAGACGCCTCGACAAGACTCGCTCCAGGAGTTTGCCCGCCTCGTCAAGGAGGACTATCGGCCGATAAGCCGACGGGGAGTCCGCCGGCCGACCCGGCTTCCTCAACAGGACGAGGCGGCCTTCCTTCCACTGCGGTGGAAATACACCTGACTCCAGGCAAGAAGTGAAGAGGCGTCGAAGCCTATCTCCAAGGTGCTCCAGTGCCAGTACCCAGGCACGGCCAGGGATACCGTCAGGCCCCGGAGCGGTGTTCCTCGCCCGGAGCCGTCTCACGGCCTCTGCCAATTCGGTCTCTGACACTGGAGGTATGTTGTCATATCCGGTGTTTAAGGGCGGAGCTACGAAAGGAGGAATGTGCCCTACCCTTTGTAAAAAGAGCGCAGACAACACCTCCTCCAGGAGCTGTGGCTGGAGGCTCTGCGTGACCGGGGGAGCCCAAGGGCGCAAAAAGCCCAACACCATCCGATAGGGGCGTCCCCACGGATCACTGTCCAGAGTCTCCAGCATGTCCTGTCGTGCGTCCGCCTTAGCCTTCCTAATGGCTATCTGAAGCGCCTTTTTCGCCTGCCTGTAGGCTTCATACAGTCGAGCTTCTATGGCTGCATCCCGACCATAACGCCGTCTGCGGTGCCTGGCGTATTGGCGTCTTTCTGCAACGCATGCGGCGCGCAAGTGCGCAATCTCCCGAGACCACCAATACGCCTGGCGTTTCGGTGGAGGTGGCCGAGCCCTGGGCATGGCGGCATCAGCAATGCGCACCATGGCAGCCCGAAACCAACCAGCCTCCGCAACAACGTCGACGGGTCCGTCTGGTTGAGACGGCCAGGACGCAACCATAGAAGCTTCTGCCAACAGTCCAGCATTCAGCTTCTTCAGAGCCCATCTCGGAGACGATGACGTTTCCGTGTTAGGAGCTGGAGGTGGTGGTAAGAGGCGGACGTCATACCTTATGTACAAATGGTCGGACAACGTTTCCACCCCCTCCACCACTCTCCAGCTGTGAACTCGCCGAACGACAGCAGGTGAAGCAAAGGTGAGATCTACGATAGATCCACCGTGCTGTCGAACGCAGGTAAATGCAGTCCCCTGATTGATGACAGCGAGACCTACTTCTGTCATCCAATCCTCAAGAATCCTGCCACGCAGGTCAGTGACGGGAGATCCCCACATTGACGACTTAGCGTTGAAATCTCCCGCCACTAACATGGGGCAGGGCAGAGTTCGTATTGCAAAGGCTCCGAGGCGGTCCAAGAACTCCTCAAACTCTGGAAGAGCTCTATTTGGTGAGAAATAGACACTAACCAATGTCATCTCTCCCCATTTAACCGCCACGAAACCTGTCTCTCTTGCTAGTATGGTCATTATCGGGGACCCAACCGCATTTGCAGATACGATGGCCGCCATACCAGAGACGTCCCCGACCCAGTTGTCTCTGGGAGGGACGTAATACGGCTCAGCGACCACCGCAATCTGTATCGACCACTCGGCCATGGTCTGGACCAGTAGATCCTGTGCCACGGCCGAGTGGTTGATATTCGCCTGTAAGTACTTATGGGCCATATTAATCAAATGGTATCCATTTCCTCCTCGTCCACCGGCAGACTGGCAAATCTCCCAGAAGTTCCTGTTGCGGCTTCAGTCATGGAGGCTTTAGGCAGCTGGGATTTGGCACCCGCCTTACCTCGCTTCTTGGACGAGGGAGCACATCCTTTGCTCCCCACTCTGTGACCAGCTGGCCGTTTCGCTGCTGCACACAGAGAACAGTGTGGATCAGCCGAGCAGCCGGAAGACTTGTGGCCCACCTGGCTGCATCGATAGCACTGCTCGCTGCGGTCTTCCGCAGCAGTGCAATGCTGCCTGATATGGCCCACCTCCAAGCATCGGAAACAACGCGCGGCCTTGGGTTGCAGCAACCTCACTTGTACTGCCACCCAGCCTATTAGCAGTCTACCATCTTTGGCCAGTATTTTGGCTGCTGTGACTGGGCATCGTAGCCACGCCGTTCCTGAACCCCGATGGTCTCTCCTTATCTCTCCCACCTTAACTTGGGCAGCATTGCAGCCACCTTTGTTTGCCACCACAGAGGCAATTTCCTCTTTGGTAACAGAGTCATCCAGGCCTATTAAACGAATATCTGTACTTTTCGTAGGCCTGGACACCTCTACTGTACCCTCCCCGATGACTTCCCCGAGAACTGTTCTCAGCTGGTTGGCTAGTTGGTCAGCCTTCTCACAGCTGGTAGTTCCCGGGACTTCCAACTTGCGGGCCCCGGTAGCCGTTTCCTTAAATTTGAGAAATGGAATACCGAGGCTGGCCACGTCAATTTTCTCCTTGGCTACAGCAATCACCCGCTTATAATCTAGCCCATGCTCTTTGGCCTCTGATGATAGAGACAGAACAATAGCTGACGACCTTGGAACATTCAGTTTACCAGGAGTCATTTTGGGCGGCGGTCCCCTTTTGCCTTGTTTTTTAGCACTCTTCCTAACCACCGTCGTCCACAGCTCTTTATCTCCAGCTTGTGGCGACTGGGTCGAAGCTTTCTGCGATTGTGACTTGTTCGCTACAGGTTGCAGAGCAGCTTTCTTCTTCTTCTTTGTCTTCTTCTTTTTTGGCCTGTTTTCCTGTGTAGCCGTTGCTGTTACAACAGGCGGCTGTGCAGGTGGCTCCGACACTGCCGAACCAACGCTAGCCATCTTTTTGGTGTTCCTTAAATCTGCCGCCAGCGGTGGGCGCAAGCGCTTCTCTGGCAACAGCCGGTCCTCTATGGCCCCCAGGCGAGCATCCAGTACGTTCCCCATTCGTACCATCATCGCATGCATCACCTGGTTAAGCGTCTCCGTCGTGATTACCCCAGGAGGTTCCTGCGTCACGACGGTCCCACGTGATTGCAGCAAAACAGGAGATTCCTCGCGTGCTACTCTTTTCGGGGCCGGGGTAGAGTCAGGGCCTGTGAACTCTGTTGGCACAGGAACAGGTCTAGTGCTGGCCACTCGGTCCTGGACTCGTCTCTGCAGAATTTCGGCTTTCAGCTCTTCTACCTCCTTACCGAGCCGGCTCAGCTCGGCCGTCTGCCTAGCCTCGCGCTCCTTCGCTTCCCTGTACGCTTCTTGTAACTTCAGAGTCTCCTCGGAGACAGGTCGCTGTGCGATGATCTTTACCGCGTTAGCTATTGACGCCGCCGCCTCCTTGAGGGCACCTTGGAAAGGCCCCTTAAGGTTTTTCGATTTTTCGGCGACTGTTAAAATCACGTCAACGTCGCCCATTACTCTTTTCTTAAGATCAATGATGAGCTGCTCCTCCGATCTCGAAACTTTCAGCTTTTTAGTTGCTCGTTCGAGTCTAGCCCTAGCAGCCACATCAATTATTTCCTCTTCTGCCTTGAGGTATAGTTCTTCTCTCTTTTGGCGTACTACTTCAGTTTTAGCCTTTGCCCATTCTATATAGTCACCTGTGGTGGCAGGACGGCCTCTCTTCCGCAAGCCGCTGCTTGCTAGATCTAACTCAGGCCTTTCCTCTCCTGCTGGACATTCTATCTCCGATCCAGACTCCGCAGATAAGCACACCTCCATATCCGCGTCTGCTACCGTGTGGTAGAATTTGCTGAGGTAGGGAGATTCCCTGCCCTCAGCAGACCTAACCGACACCAACGTCCCACCACTGTTTCCGCTTGATAGCGAGAGGCGGTCCAGCGACGGAGCCCTCTCCAGTACCACCACTGGTACCGCCGGCAAAGCTTTGCCCCCCCCAGACAACGAGGGGCAGCCTGAGCCCGAAGGCCCAGGGAGGGATTCTCCTGCGCTCAGGGCGCAGGTACCCTCCTGGGGTAATAGTCTTGTAAGTTTTGCCTCCATAATTCTTTCTGAATCGGTTATCCTTAAACAAGCCGAGGTCGTCGTATCCGATATCGTGGAATCCAAATCACACGCATGATCGGTGGTCCAAGTCCGTGCCAAAGTCGTCGTATTAGGGTTTAGTACAAATGTGCCCCCCCCAGAGAACGTGGGGCAGCCTGGGCCCGAGGGCCCAGGGAGGGATTCTCCGGCATAGCCGGTACCCTCCTGGGGTAGTTCAATTGTATTTGTACTTGCCATCCTGCTGAACTACTCCTCCAGTTCGCGGTACGCCCGCCGGGACCGGTATTAAAACACCGGCCCCGCCGGCCGCTACCCGGAACTGGGCCGTTGGGGCTCAAAATGAGCCCTCATCCGCCCCAGCCCGGTACTGGGGGTGCCGCTCACACACCACCCCCAGGAGTTTTTTACGACTCTCCAGTCGGCCAGAGATCAGCCGCCGGTCAACATGACCGACGTTGCCCGGGGTGCGCCACGAGGAGGCTCTCTGACGTGCACCCCACCCCAACCTAACCTAACCTAACCTAACCTAACCTAACCTAACCTAACCTAACCTAACCTTTTTTTTTTTTTTTTTTTTTTTTTTTTTTTTTACCCTGGGGAAAATCCTGCATAGGATACCCTCACGTTGCCGGGGGACAACGTGAGGGTTATGTCAGACTCTTACTGACTAAAAACCCCAGCTCCTCTTGCGCATAACGGACCAGAGTGCGGGATCGCGTGAGCATTAACTCCGCGCTCTGGTCACGCGCCTCGATCGCCCGCCGATGTTAGTTACGGGGATCTTTCGCCCGGGGGGAGCCATTCTCCCCCCCTTGCTTCATGCTGAAGCAGCAGAGGATAAACCTGGCTTCAGGTGCAGCAGGTCTTCCTCCCTATATGGCAACGAACGCCCCCGCGTTCGCTGCCGGGAGGGGATGTTGTGGAGGCCTCAGGTGGTCGAGGCCTCCATATCACCTTTACGGCAATGGCCAGGAGAAGCTATGAGCCATTAAGACTCCATAGCCTCTCCGGCATCGGGCCTCACTGAGGCGCTGGGCGCTTCCTGCGCCTTCCTTCCGGAGGCCGGAGCCTTCCTAGGCGGCCTGCCCTCTCTCCTCTTGATCGAGGACTCGCAAGAGCCGCTCCCAACCTTATGGTTTGCCGGCTTCTCGGCTGCCTCGCATACGGGGCAATGCACCGCGGCGGAACAATCCGCTGCCTTGTGACCGGCCACGCCACAGCGGAAGCAAAGCTCGCTGCGGTCCACCTGCGACTTACAGGTTCGCCGCACGTGGCCGACCTCAAGGCAGCGGAAACACCTCGTAACTCTGGGCTCCAGGAGCTTCACCTGGAGCGCTACCCAGCCCAGGAGAATTCGCCCTTCCTTCGCTACCTTTTTGGCAGCTGCCACCGGGCACCGGACGAGCACACTGCCCGACCCGTATGGCGCACGGCGCATCGTCCCCACCTTCACTTGGTTGGCCGGGCAGCCTCCGTTGAAGGCCACAGCCCAGGCGATCTCCTCGGTGGTGACGGAATCGTCCAGGCCCGAGAGGCGTATCTCTACGCTCTTGAACGGCCTCGTGACCTGGACCATCCCTTCACCCACCTTCTCGTCGAAGACCGCCTGGAGCTGTTCGGCCAGTCGGTCTGCCTTGGTCGCGCTCGTGGCGCCGGGCACCTCCAGTTTGCGGCCTCCAGTGGCCGTCTCCCTGATCTTCAAGAAGGGGATGTCCAAAGCTGTGACGTCCACCCCCCCCTTGGCCAGCATCAGCACCGACTTGTAGTCGACGCCACTGGAGACCGCTTCCGGCTTGATGGTCAGCACTACGGCAGACGACCGAGGCACCGAAAGTTGAGCCGGTGAAAACTTCTTCTTTGCCGAAGATTGGGCTTTCTTCGTGGTCCCCTTCTTCACGACAGCGGACCATTTTTCTGCTGGGGCAGGTGCCGAAGAAGAAGAAGTCGGCTGTAGAGTAGCTCGTTCCGCCTCTTTCGCCGCCATTGACTTCTTCTTCTTTTTCTTCTTTTTACCCTTTTCAGGGGGAGTCACTTCCGGGGTTTTGGAGGGAGGCTGGGTCACAGGTGCCTCCGGGGCGGGATCTGGGCGCCGAGTTTTGCGGTCACCCGCTAAAGGGGGCCGCAAAAGTCTGCCCTCCATCGCCTCCATATATGACCTCATCCTCCCTCCGATCTCCTCCATCATACCCTGGAGGGCACGGTCCAGCGTCTGTTGGGTAACCACGGCCGACGGCTCCGCCGGTGGTTCTGCCGAGGTCCCCGCAGTACGCTGCCGCGTCAAGGGTACGAACTCATCCTGACTTCTTCGCGGAGGAGGAAGGGGAGAGTCCTCTGTGTAGTCCCCATCAAGCACACAAGGGGCTACAGGGGCTTGTTCGTCTTGGCAGGGCCGCAGCATCGCCTTCAGCTCTGCCACCTGCCTCTGAAGGTCCGCGATTTCTGCGGCCTGCCTAGCCTCGTTGGCCTTCAGCCTCTCGTAGGCCTCCCGAAGCTTCGTCATTTCCTCTGAGGCGTTGGTCTTGGACAGAATCAGGGCCTTCTCCCTGATCGCGTCCGCAGCCTCGTTAAGGGCACCACGACTGCCGCCCTTGAGATTCATGCATTTCTTGACGACGCCGAGTATGACGTCGACGTCGTCAAGAATGTCTTGCGTCAGCTCCGAGGAGAGTTGCTCCTCGGAGGCTGACGGCGCCGGTCTTTTTGCGGCTCGCTTCATGCGAGCTCGCGAAGCCATCACCATCGACTCCTCCTCTACCTCCAGCTGAAGAGCCTGCTTCTTCAGCTCGATGTATTTTTGTTGAGCCTCTGCAAGCGCAACGAACTCCCCAGTTGTTGCGGGTCGTCCTCGCTTCTTCTTCTTTTCTTTGGAGGGAGTCTGATAATCCTCCTCAACCTCCATGTCACTTCCGGGGGCAGAAACGCAACCGGGAGTCCGGAAGAATTTACTGCCCGCCTGAAGTGCGTCACAATCCTGTGATCCCGTTCTTAACCTGGAGGGTCTATCCTCGTCAGGCAGATCCAGCAACCTGTCAATCGATCGCGCCTTCTCTAAGACCACGACCGGCATCCTTGCGTCAGTCATCATTTTGGCATCAGACTCGGGTGTCCGTGTTCTCGCTTGGGTCATCATGTTAACATCTTCGGGTATCCATTGGCTAGCTAGGGTCATCGTGTTCAAGTTCAGTCGGCGTACAAATTTGCCCCCCCCAGAGAACGTGGGGCAGCCTGAACCCGAGGGTCCAGGGAGGGATTCTCCGGCAGAGCCGGTACCCTCCTGGGGTAGTTCATTGGAATTTGTACTACTCATCCTTCCAAACTACTCCTCCAGTTCGCGGTACGCCCGCCGGGACCGGTATTAAAACACCGGCCCCGCCGGCCGCTACCCGGAACTGGGCCGTTGGGGCTCAAAATGAGCCCTCATCCGCCCCAGCCCGGTACTGGGGGTGCCGCTCACACACCACCCCCAGGAGTTTTTAGCGACTCTCCAGTCGGCCAGAGATCAGCCGCCGGTCAAAGTGACCGGCGTTGCCCAGGGTGCGCCACGAGGAGGCTCTCTGACGTGCACCCCAACCTAACCTAACCTAACCTAACCTAACCTTTTTTTTTTTTTTTTTTTTTTTTTTAGACTGGGAAAAATCCTGCATTGGATACCCTCACGTTGCCGGGGGACAACGTGAGGGTTATGTGGGACTCTTACCCACTAAAAAACCCAGTTGCCGCTTGCGCATAACGGACCAGGGTGCGGGATCGCGTTAGCATTACTCCGCGCCCTGGTCACGCGCTTCGGTCGCCCGCAGGTGTTCGTGACGGGGACCTTTCTCCCGTGGGGAGCCATTCTCCCCACCTTGCTTCATGCTGAAGCAGCGGAATACCCGGCTTCAGAGCGTCTCAGGTCTTCCTCCCTATGTGGCAACGAACGCCCCCGCGTTCGCTGCCGGGAGGGGATGTTGTGGAGGCCTCAGGTGGTCGAGGCCTCCGTATCACCTTTGCGGCGAATAACCTGGAGAGGCCATGGGCCATTACAGCTCCATGGCTTCCCCGGCTTCTGGCCTCACTGAGGCGCTGGGCGCTTCCTGCGCCTTCCTTCCTGCGGCCGGCGCCTTCTTTGTCGTCGGCCTGCCCTCTCTTTTCCTGATAGAGGAATCACAAGTACCGCTCCCGACCTTGTGATTCGCCGGCTTCCCGGCAGCCTCACAAACGGGGCAATGCACCGCGGCAGAGCAACCCACTGCCTTGTGCCCGGCCACGCCACAGCGAAAGCAGAGCTCGCTTCGGTCCACCTGCGACTTGCAGGTTCGCCGGACGTGGCCGACCTCAAGACAGCGGAAACACCTCGTGATTCTCGGCTCCAGGAGCTTCACCTGGAGCGCTACCCAGCCCAGGAGAATTCGCCCCTCCTTTGCGACCTTCTTGGCCGCCGCCACCGGGCACCGGACGAGCACGCTGCCCGACCCGTATGGCGCACGGCGCACCTCTCCCACCTTCACCTGACCGGCTGGGCAGCCTCCATTGAAGGCCACAGCCCAGGCGATCTCCTCGGTGGTGACGGAATCGTCCAGGCCCGAGAGGCGTATCTCAACGCTCTTGCAGGGCCTCGAGACCTGGACCATCCCTTCACCCACCTTTTCGTCGAAGACCGCCTGGAGCTGTTCGGCCAAACGGTCCGCCTTGGTCGCGCTCGTGGCGCCAGGCACCTCCAGTTTGCGGGCTCCAGTGGCCGTCTCCCTGATTTTCAGGAAGGGGATGTCTAGAGCCGTGACATCCACCCCCCCCTTGGCTAACATCAGGACCGACTTATAGTCGACGCCACTGGAGACCGCTTCCGGCTTTATCGTGAGCACCACGGCGGACGATCGAGGCACCGAGAGCTGGGCCGGCGTCATCTTCTTCTTCTTTGCTGGGGCTTTCTTCGCGCCCTTGTTGGCCCCTTTCTTCACCACCGTGGACCACGTCTCACCCTCCACGGCGGCTGATGAAGAAGGAGCCGGCTGCCGAGCGGCCTCCGCCTCTTTGGCCGCCAGCGACTTCTTCTTTCCCTTTTTCTTCCCCTTTTTAGGGGGCGTCACATCCGGGGGTTTTGAGGCCTGAACCTCAGTCATTTCCGGGGCAGGATCCGGGAGGCGAGCAATGCGGTCACCCGCAAGAGGGGGCCGCAGAAGTCTGCCCTCCATGACCTCCATGAAGGACCGCATTCTCCCTCCAATCTCCTGCATCATATTTTGCAGGGCGCGGTCTAGTGTCTCCTTAGTCACGACCGCCGACGGATCCACCGGCGCCTCTGCTGATGCCTCAACGGTATTCCGCCGCGGGAGGGGCGGGTACTCATCCTTGCCTCTTCTTCGTTGAGGAAGAGGAGGGTCCTGGACCTCGACGTTGTCCCTTTCCACCACGAAGGAGGCTACAGGGGCTTGTTCGTCTTGGCAGGGCCGCAGCATCGCCTTCAGCTCTTCCACCTCCCTCTGAAGGTCCGCGATTTCTGCGGCCTGCCTGGCCTCATTGGCCTTCAGCCTCTCGTAGGCCTCCTGCAGCTTCCTCATTTCATCAGAGGCGCAAGTCTTGGCCAATATCAGGGCCTTCTCCCTGATTGCGTCAGCAGCCTCATTAAGGGCACCACGACTACCGCCCTTGAGGTTCATGCACTTTTGCACGACGCCTAGGATAACATCGGCGTCGTCAATTATATCCTGCGTCAGCTCGGAGGCCAATTGGTCCTTCGAAGCTGACGGCGCCGGTCTCTTGGCGGCTCTCTTCATCCTGGCCCGTGAGGCCAGCACCACCGACTCTTCCTCTGCTTCCAGCTGAAGAGCCTGCCTCTTCAGATCGTTGTACTTTTCTTGGGCCGCCGCGAGTCCCACGAACTCCCCTGTGGTCGCGGGTCGGCCCCTCTTCTTCCTCTTTTGTCTGGAGGGAGACAACGTTTCGTCCTCCACCTCCATATCACTTCCAGGAGCAGAGACGCAACCTTCGCTGCGGAAGAATCTGCTCCCTGGAGTTTCCCTCTCCTCCACACTGGCCGCCGATGTTCTGGCCGGCCAACGACTGTCACCTACGTCCGATAACCTGTCTATCGAGGGGGACCTTTCCAGGACCACCCTCGGCATCTGCAGCTTGATGCCCCCCCCAGAAAACGCGGGGCAGCCTGAGCCCGGAGGCCCAGGGAGGGATTCTCCGGCGGTTAAGCCGGTACCCTCCTGGGGTAATACAATTTTACAAGTTGCACTGTCCATCATGTCTAGTTCCGTCTCAGAAGTCCGTGTGCTAGCGTGGGTCGTCATTTTATCATCATCGGGGTACCATTTCGAAGCCAAAGTCATCGTGTTAAAATCCAATTCCCGCACAAATTTGCCCCCCCCAGAGAACGTGGGGCAGCCTGGACCCGAAGGCCCAGGGAGGGATTCTCCGGCAGAGCCGGTACCCTCCTGGGGTAGTTTCATTTTATTCGTGCTCTCCATCCTGGAACGCCACAAAACCACCAGTTCGCGGTGCGCCTGCCGGGACCGGTATGAAACAACCGGCCCCGCCAGCCGCTGTCCGGAACTGGGCCGTTGGGGCTCAAAATGAGCCCTCATCCGCCCCAGCCCGGTACTGGGGGTGCCGCTCACACACCACCCCCAGGAGTTTTTATCGACTCTCCAGTCGGCCAGAGATCAGCCGCCGGTCAACATGACCGGCGTTGCCCGGGGTGCGCCACGCGGAGGCTCTCTGACGTGCACCCCAACCTAACCTAACCTTTTTTTTTTTTTTTTTTTTTTTTTAACGTGGAGAAAAATCCTACTAGGACTGCCAGAGGTCGAGGGACCCCTGGACTGTGCCGCTCACCCGAGGGTAAGGCCCGTTTATAAGCGGACGACTCTCACCGGCTAAACAACTCCACGATTAACCGTACGCCGCACTATGGAAGTGACGCGGGGTCGCGCGAGCATTCACCGAACGACACTCCCGACGGCAGGCCGAAGCCACAACGACTGAGGCGGCCCGGTTATCCGACCGCCTCCCAGTCTCGAACCCGTGCAATGGGGGCCAAGGCCCTCGCCCTGACCTCCGTGGGTTCCCCGACAGTGGGAAGAGATACATCTCTCCCGCCGCCGTCTTCCCTCCCTGTTTTTTACCGAGGTTGTCTCCTCCTCTGTAACTTTTTAACGAGGTTTCCTCCCTCGGTGACTTTTTAAGGAGGTTTTCTACCTCCGGTTGCCTGCCTGACGTCCCCTCATCCCTACTCCTACCCTACCCCCCCTACTCCTAACCACCCTACCACCTACTCCTACGCTCCCCCCATGAAGGTCGATCAGGCAGGCGCCCGCTAAGCCCCGCGCCGTTTCGCCACAGACCTTTTGGAGGCACATGCGTGACTCCCCAGCCTGTGGTTAGACGGGCGCTTGGCGTCCTCACAAATAGCGCACTGCGGCACTGCAGTACACTCCACGGCCTTGTGACCGGCCTTCCCACATCGGAAGCACAAGTTGCTCCGATCTGTCCCCCCCTTGCACTGGCGCCTGACGTGCCCAGGCTCCAGGCAGCGGTAGCACCGCGCTTCTGCATTACGCAGGAGCTTGGCGTGCGCCGCCACCCACCCGATCATGAGTCTGGGCTCCCTAGCGAGTGCCTTCGCGGCTGCGACAGGACACTTGAGCCAGACCATGCCTGCTCCGTATGGACCACGCCGAATCTCCCCGACTCGGACGTGCTCCACAGAGCAGCCCCCCTTGTTGGCTGCCGCGACGGCTACCTCCTCCTTGGAGACCGTCTCGTCCAGCCCGGTGATTCGGAGCTCGGCGCACTTCACGGGTCTGGAAACCAGAACCGTGTCCGCCCCGAGATTCTCCTCGTACACCGCCCTCAGTTGGTCCGCCAACTGATCCGCCTGCTGCGAGCTCGCAATGCCTGGAACCTCCAGCTTGCGGGCTCCAGCAGCGGTCTCCTTCAGCTGAAGGAAGGGGATTCCCAACCGGGAGACGTCCACCTTCTCTTTAGCGAGTGACAGCACCCTTTTATAGTCGACTCCCTTGTCGGCTGCCCCTGGAAGAAGCGTCAGCACTACTGCTGACGATCTTGGGACGGTCAACTTGGGAACGACTTTCCCAGGCTTGGAGGCCTTCCGTGCGGGTGAACGCTTACGCTTGTTGCGTTTCGGATTAGCCTTCCTGGCCTCTCTGGTCGATGGCCCAGCTTCAGAGAGCGCCGGCCTCCTGGCCGCTTGCGCCTCCTTCGCCGCCAAAGACTTCTTTTTCCTCCTGCGCGCTTTCCCTGCTGGGAGAGCGGGAGCAGGAGGAGGTGCCTCAAGGCGCGCGTTCACCATCCTCTCAATCTGAGTGGACAGTGAGCGCGCCAGTTCCTCGAACTTATGCTCGAGGTTGGGAGGCTCGGGTTCCCGGATCCGAACCTGTCGTTTCCGTTGCGGAAGGGGCTCGGGCTCCTCCCTCTCCACCTGCACGACAGCAGGCAGCGGGGGAGATGGAGTCCTTGCCACCTCCGGGACTTCCGCTAGTGGGAGCTGCCTCTTGGCCAAGGCGCGAGATGCCTTCATCTCCGCCTTCACGGCCGCCAGCTGCTCCTGCAGATCGTCAATCTGATCCTGGAGCTTGGCGTTCTCCTCCCGGATCATGCAGTAGGCTACATACAGCCTATCGTCCTCCTCCGCGGGATCCCGACCACACAACTCGTTCATCGCGTCCAATATGGACGCGCCGGCGTCGTTGAGTGCCCGGATGCAGCTGCCCTGCAGATGGCCTGACTTCCTGCCAACGCATAGGACGACCTCTACGTCCTTCTCCACCCTCTTCCACAGGTCCTGCGACAAAAGGTCCCGCGTTTTAGGGGGCGGTGCCGCCTTCCTGGCGGTGCGCTCCCGACGCGCCTTTGACGCCAGCACCTCGATCTCCTGCTCCGCCTTAGCGCGGGCTTCCTCCTTCTCCAATCGGAGCATATTGGCCCTGGCTGCCGCCAGGCCCATATACTGCCCCGTTGTCGGCGGACGTCCCTGCTTCTTCTTACCCACAGGTGTGCAGTGGCCCGTCACTCCCGCTTCCGCCACTGAGCCTGCGGGAGATGGGTCCCGCTGCTGCTCCGTCGCAACAGCCTCTGCTGTGGCCGCCTCTCCTACCACCTCTTCGGCGATTGCCTCAGCAGGACTTTCGTCCCTGCCGCCTGGTGCGGCCTCCTGCGGCGGCGAAACCTTCTCCGCCTGTTTCCTCGTCCTTGCACGAGTGGCCGAGGTCGTCTTCGTCCTAGCAGGCTCGGCTGTCCGAGTTGCTGCTCTGGTCCTGGTCGTGGTTGTTTTTTGCGAAACTTTGCCCCCCCCAGAGAACGAGGGGCAGCCCGGGTCAAGCCCGGGGAGGGATTCTCCGCTGTCAGCGGTACCCTCCTGGGGTAATACTTTTTTAGTTTTCGCAGCTTTCATCTTCTTCCTTTCTCCTCCTCCAGTTCGCAGTACGCCTGCCGGGACCGAGGCCCCGCCAGCCGCTATCCGGTACTAGGCCGTTGGGGTTCAAATGAACCCTCATCCGCCCTAGCCCGGCACCGAGTGCGCTGCTCACACACCACACTCAGGAGTATTTATCGGCTCTCCGGCCTAGATCCGTAGTGTTCCGCGAAAACAGGGCCACCTCGAGTAGGATGTGGCTCTTCACCACGCACTACGGTCTTGGGGTGGCAAGCTAAGGCTCCACAGAGGGAGCTGTATTGCGCTTGTGAGCCCACCCCCTGCGGGTCACCCCCCAGCCCCGCTTAGACCCCAACCTAACCTAACCTAACCTTTTTTTTTTTTTTTTTTTTTTTATACTGGGGAAAATCCATCATGGATACCCTCACGTTGCCGGGGGACAACGTGAGGGTTATGTCAGACTCCTACTGACTAAAAACCCCAGTTTCCTCTGTTAGCGCGCAGATGGTGTTGACCGAGGTAGCGGGGTGGCGTGAGCAATCTCCGCTCCTCGGTCGCGCGCTTAGGTCGCCCGCAGGTAGTCGGACGGGGACCTTCTTCTCGAGAGAGGACTGGTGATCTGTCCTCTCTCCTCCTGCCGCTGTGAGCTGCGGCTGTAACACCGTGCTCTCCTCACGGGTGCTCCTCTGCGGCAATAAGCGCCCCCGCGCCTATCGCCAGGAGCTGGACTTATGGAGGCCGCTGATGGTGCGTGCGACCTCCGCTTCGGGTTCGGCGGCCGGCTCTCCTTCGACGAACCTCGGGAGCGTCGGCAGCCCTTTCCCGCTGCCTCTCTGCCTCTTCCTTCTGGAGAAGCACTTTCTCACAAAAACTTGCGACTGCGTTCCATGCCCTCTCTCCACCGACCATGGCACGGGCCACAGCCGGTAGGGAGAGGTCATGGCCCACTACCGTCGCGAGCTCTTCCCGCTCGTCGGCCCAGGCAGGGCACTCCTCCACCATGTGCTGCACCGTCTCGACGTCGCACCCGTCGCAGTGGTGGCATACTGGTGTCGGCTCTCTACGTGCCACCTGGTGCAGGTACTTCCCAAAACAACCGTGGCCGGTAAGCACCTGCACCAGATGGAAAGTGAGCACACCATGCCGCCGATTCACCCACTCACACAGGACGGGGCGAATCGCCTCAACAGTGGAGACCCCTGCCGAAGGCGACTCCAGTCTCTCCCTCCACAAGATGAGGAGGACGTTATCCAGATGGACCCTCTGGGCTTCCTCTTCCCGTTGGGGAATAGATTCACCCCGGAGGAGCCGATCCGAGCGCCATCTGTACATGGCCGCATGAAGGTGGGCCACCAGGTCCCAAGGCGGGGAGCACGCCAGCAGGCACGCCGCCTCGCACGATACTGTACGGTATCCACGGATGACCCTGACAGCCATGATCCTGTGAAGACTCCGCAGGACGGCAGAGTTCGTGGCTGTCAGGGCCTTGTGCCATACTGGCGCTCCATAGAGGGCCATGGACCTGATGACCCCAAGGTATAAACAACGGGGGCCGACACTGGCGCCTCCTAAGTTGGGCAGGATGCCCGCCAATGCCGACGCAATACGCTTGACCTTCGGGGCAAGCTGTGAAAAATGCTCCCTGAAGGCCCAGCGACTGTCCAGGACCAGTCCCAGGTACTTAAGGGTAGTACCCACCTGAATCTCCACGCCACCGATGGTCAGGTGGCCACGTTGGACCGCTCTGCGTGGGCCGAAGAAGCAGATGGCTTCTGTTTTGTCTAAAGACACCTCTAGGCCCAGCAGGCGAATCCTCCGCACCACCTGTGCGACGCTCGCGGTCGCGAGACGAGTTGCGTCCCGGACCGTATCGCCACGAGCCGTGACGAGCGTGTCGTCGGCATAACAGACCACAGAGGCTCCGGGCAGGAGGGCACCTCGCAGCACCCAGTCATACCCGATGTTCCACAGGAGCGGACCAAGCACCGACCCCTGTGGAACACCGCACGACATATCCCTGAGGTGGGTGCGCCCGTCCTGCCCTTCGCATGTGATCTGCCTGTCCCGAAGGTACGACCGGACCAACCTGACCAGGTATAAGGGAACCTGATGGAACCTAAGTCCCTCGATTATGCACTCCCAGGGGAGGCTGTTAAATGCGTTGGCTATATCCAGGGACACAGCCAACAGCACTTTCCCCTGGGAGGTCGCTTCGTCCGAGAGGGCCTTGACACGAAGGATCGCGTCGACTGTCGATCGGCCCTCTCGGAACCCGAATTGAACCTCGGAGAGGTTAGGTCCGGTGCGGGTCAGGTGGTTGGAGAGCCGCCGCGCGACGACACGCTCGAACAACTTGCCCAGCTCATCCAACAGGACAATCGGGCGGTATGCGGAAGGCGAGTCCGCAGGTCGTCCTTGCTTCCTAAGAAGCACCAGGCGCCCGACCTTCCACTGAGAGGGGAAGACACCCCGCTCAAGGCACGAACCTAACCTAACCTAACCTAACCTTTTTTTTTTTTTTTTTTTTTTTTTTTTTTTTTTTTTTTTTTTTTTTTTAGAGTGGAGAAATCCTCATGGATACCCTCACGCCGCCGGGGGGCAACGTGAGGGTTATGTCGGACTCCTACCGACTAAAACTCCACTTTCCGCTTTGCGCATAATTGGACCAGGGCGCGGGTTCACGATGTGCATGCTCCGCACCCTGGTCTGCGCTCCGATCGCCCGTAGGTGTTATTACACGGGGACCTTCCTCCCGTGGAGAGAGATTCCTCTCCACCTTGCCTCAATCGAAGCTGCGGATGCCCGGCTTCGTCCTCACGGGCCTTCCTCCTATGCGACAGCGAGCGCCCCCGCGCTCACTGCCAGGAGGGGATGCTATGGAGGCCTCTGATGGTCGAGACCTCCTCGTCTTCTACGGCGGCCGGATCGCCCTCGGCGTACGTCAGGCGCCCCGGCTGCCCTCTCTCTCTCGCGCTCTGCCTCCTCTTTCGAGGCCATCACGCCCTCACAGAAATCCACAACTGCAGCCCATTCTCTCTCTCCACCGACCATGGATTGAACCACGGCCGGCAGAGAGAGGTCATTCCCTATGACCGCCACTAGGGCGTTCCTCTCCGTTGTCCATGCAGGGCACACCTGCAGTGTATGCTCTGCCGTATCTTCATCACTGTTGCAGTGGTGACAGGAAGGCGTCGGCTCTCTTCCAGCGATCTGGTGCAGATACTTGCCGAAACAACCGTGACCGGTCAGTATCTGCACCAGACGGAAAGTGAGACCTCCATGCTTCCTGTTCACCCAACCTGCAAGTAGCGGTCCTATGGCCTCAACCACTCCACGCCCGGAGTCGGAAGAAGCCAAGACTTGGCTCCAGAGCCTGATCTCTGTACACTGCAGGTGTACCTTGAGAGCCTCCTTCTCGGCCGGGGCCACTCTCTCCCCCCTGGCCGCTCTCTCGCTGCACCATTGATATGTCACAGCATGGGAGTGTGCTACCAGCTCCCACGGTGCGGAGCCCGCCAGTAGGCACGCTACCTCTGACGACACTGTGCGATACCCTCTTATTATCCTGAGGGCCATCACTCGCTGTAGCCTCCTCAGGATATTAGCGCCACGTGCCGTCAGGGCATCGTGCCACACTGGGGCCCCATAGAGCACCATGGAGCGCACCACTCCCATATACAACACGCGACATCCGGCGCCAGATCCTCCCAAGTTAGGCAGGAGGCCCGCTAGCGCATTGGCGCTACGCGTCACTTTGGGCTCCAACTGCCGGAAGTGCGCGTCAAATGTCCACTTTCCATCCAAGACTAGTCCCAGGTACTTCATAGTGGGCCTTACGTCGATTCGGACCCCGCCCACTATGATGTGTGTGTCCGAGGGTGGCGCTCTTCGGCGGCCGTGAAAGCAGACGGCCTCTGTCTTGTTCAAGGCCACCTCGAGCCCCAACCGCCTAATTCTTCCAACTACCTGGGCCACACTGGCCGTGGCCAATTGTAGCGCCTGTCGGAGAGTTTTCCCCCGTGCCGTCACCAGCGTATCATCGGCATAGCAGGTTACTCCTGCGCCGGGCAGGAGGGCTCCGCGCAACACCCAATCGTACCCGATGTTCCACAGGAGCGGGCCAAGAACCGACCCCTGTGGAACACCGCACGATATGTCCCTGTGGTGGGTGTGCGTATCCTGCCCGACGCAGAAGACCTGCCGGCCCACCAGGTAGGACCCTACCAGTCTACGGAGGTACCCAGGAATCCTGTGATACCTCATGCCCTCCGTTATGCATTCCCAGGGGAGGCTGTTAAATGCGTTAGCTATATCTAACGACACAGCTAACAGCACTCCCCCCTGGGAAACGGCTTCTTCCGAGAGGGCCTTGACGCGAAGGATCGCGTCGACCGTCGAACGACCCTCTCGGAAGCCAAACTGTACGGGCGATAGGTCGGGCCCCACTCTGGTGAGGTGTTGGACCAGGCGCTGTGCGACGATCCTCTCGAAGAGTTTGCCGACCTCGTTCAGCAAGACGATCGGGCGGTAGCCAGCCGGAGACTCGGCTGGCCGACCCTGCTTGCGCAGGAGAACGAGGCGGCCCATCTTCCAACACGGGGGAAACTGTCCCGTCTCCATGCAGGCGTAGTAAAGCTTGCGGAGTCTATCTCCCAACGCTTCCATCGATAAGACCCAGATGCGGCCAGGAACTCCGTCGGGCCCCGGAGCGGTATTTCTACCTCGGAGCCGTCTCACGGCCGCATCCAGTTCCTCACTCGTAATAGCGGGAACGACATCAGGCCCGTCACCCGCAGAGAGTCCAGCCGACGCCGCAAAAGGAGGTGAAAACTGTCCTCTTTGCGGGAACAGTGCCGCCATGATGTCGTCCAGCAGTTGTGGTTCCAAACTCTGCGTAGCTGGGGGAGCCCAAGGGCGCACGAACCCGAGCACCATTTTATACGGACGTCCCCACGGATCGCCATCTACAGCCTCCAGTAGCTCTCTCCAGGCCTGGGATTTAGCTCTGCGGATGGCGATCTGCAGAGACTTCCTCGCCTCCCTCAACTCGCTGTAGAGACGTGCCTCCACAGCCGCGTCCCGTCCCTGCCGCAGCCGTCGGTGCCTGGAGTACCGGCGTCTCGCGGCAACGCAGGAGGCCCGCAGACACGCGATGTCGCGAGACCACCAGTACACATGCCGCCTCGGAGGCTGAGACCGGACCCGGGGCATAGCGGCGTCCGCAATGTGTTTCATCGCCTCCCCGAACCAGCCAGCCTCCAGGGCGACATCCACAGGCCCCTCCGGCAGCGCAGGCCAGGCTGCGACTATGGAGGCCTCAACCGCCAAGTCCTCCCTCAATTTGGTGAGGGCCCACCTTGGGGCCAAAGTCGTGTCCGGGTTTGTCATGTCCAGGTTTCGGAATGGAGGTGATGGCGAGGGGCAGACCTCGAACCTGATATACATGTGGTCCGAAAGAGACTCTACCCCCTCCATCACTCTCCAATTCCTTATACGTCTGGCGACAACAGGGGATGCGAACGTGATGTCCACAATAGACCCCCCCTGTTGCCGCACGCAGGTGTTGACCGACCCCCTGTTGATCACAGAGAGGCCGGTCAGGGTTGTCCAGTCCGTTAGAACCCTGCCCCGCGCATCAGTGACGGGCGAACCCCACGCCGACGCCTTGGCGTTAAAGTCACCCGCCACGAGCACGGGGCAGGGAGAAGTCTGTCCGAGAAAGACCCTGAGGTCGTCCAGCATATCCTCGAACTCAGTGAGGGAACGATTGGGTGAAAAATACACTCCCACCACAACCATCTCTCCCCACTGAGCCGCGACATATCCTCGTCCCCTTTTTTTAACGATGAGGATCGGGGTCCCTACCGACGTCGAGGTGACGATGGCCACCGTCCCCGACATGTCCCCTACCCAGTTCTCCCTGGGAGGGACGTTGTAAGGTTCGGCAACCACCGCCAACCTTATCGACCACTCAGCCATGGTCTGGAGTAACAAATCCTGAGCCACAGCCGAGTGGTTGATATTAGCCTGTAGGATCCTATGGGCCATATTAATGTTAGAGCTCCATTTCCTCCCCTCCCGCAGGTCTCACGGAGACGCTGGCCGCAGCTTTGGCTGCTGTCCCACCAGGAGCTTGGGCCTTCTTGGCCGATTTGCCCTTCTTCTTATATAAAGAGCCGCAAGCTTTGCTACCAAGCTTATGGTTAGCGGCCTTTTTGTCATCTGCGCAGACGGGGCAGTGCAGCGCGGCAGAGCACTCGGCCGCCTTGTGGCCCGCCACGCCACAACGGAAGCATAGCTGGCTGCGATCCGTGTCTGACGTGCAGGTCTGTCTCACGTGGCCAACTTCCATGCAGCGGAAGCACCGCATGGCTCTCGGCTGTAACAGTTTCGCCTGGATGGCGAGCCATCCCAGGAGAATTCGTCCCTCCTTCGTTACTTTCTTGGCCGCCGCAATCGGGCAGCGAACCAAGACGCTACCGGACCCATAGGGAGCGCGTCTAATCTCACCAACCTTGATTTGGCTGGCAGGACAATCCCCCCTCGAAGCCACCGCCCAGGCGATCTCTTCGCTGGTAACGGAGTCGTCCAGGCCCGTTAGACGTATCTCTACACACTTCGAGGGCCTCGAGACCTGGACCAACCCCGTCCCTACTTTCTCGTCAAAGACCGCCTGCAGTTTCTCCGCTAGGCGATCCGCTTTGGCTGCACTCGTAGCCCCCGGCACCTCGAGCTTGCGAGCCCCTGTAGCCGTCTCCCTCACTTTCAAGTACGGTATGTCTAGGCTGACGACATCTACTTCGCGCTTGGCCATAGACAATACCGACTTGTAGTCAGCGCCCTTATCTACCGCAGCCGGCTGCAGCGTTAATACCACAGCGGACGTGCGTGGCACCGAAAGCTTAGGTGGCGCCTTCTTCTTCTTCGCCGGTGTAGCTTTTGCCGTGCGCCCGGTGGTCCCCTTCTTCACGACAGTGGACCACGTATCTGCGCGGGCAGGTGCCGAAGAAGAAGAAGTCGGCTGCAGAGTAGCTTGCTCCGCCTCTTTCGCCGCCATTGACTTCTTCTTCTTCTTCTTCTTTTTGCCCTTTTCAGAGCGAGTCGCATCCGGGGTTTTGGAGGGAGGCTGAGTCACAGGTGCCTCCGGAGTAAGGTCCGAGCGACGAGTTCTGCGGTCGCCCGCCAGAGGGGGCCGCAGAAGTCTGCCCTCCATGACCTCCATGAAGGACCTCATCCTACCTCCAATTTCCTGCATTATGCCTTGCAGGGCACGATCCAACGTCTGTTGTGTTACCACGGCCGACGGCTCCACCGACGCTTCTGCCGGCATCTCCGCAGTACGCCGCCGTGGCAAGGACGAGAACTCCTCCCTGCTTCTCCGCCGTGGAGAGTCCTGACCCTCTGTGTAGATCTCATCAGAGGAAGCTCCAGGGGCCTGTTCATCTCGGCAGGGCTGCTGGAGACTCTCACGAAGCTCATCGAGCTCCTTGCGAAGTCCCGCGATCTCCGCAGCCTGCTTCGCCTCGTTGGCTTTCAATCTTTCACATGCCTCCTGGAGCTTCCTCATCTCCTCGGAGGTGTTGGATTTGGCCAAGATCAGGGCCTTCTCCCTGATTGAATCTGCCGCCTCATTAAGGGCACCCCGACTTCCGCCCTTTAAATTCATACATTTTTTGACGACGCCGAGTATGACGTCGACGTCGTCAATAATGTCCTGAGTCAGTTCAGAGGAGAGTTGCTCCTCTGAAACTGACTTAGCCGGCCTTTTAGCGGCACGCTTCAATCTCGCCTTTGAAGCAAGTGCCACCGTTTCCTCTTCCACATCCAATTGCAATGACTGTTTTTTAAGGAGCAGGTACTTCTCCTGGGCCTCAGCCAGCCCTATGAAGTGACCCGTTGTTGCTGGTCTGCCCCTTTTCTTCTTTTTCTCCTTGGAGGGAGTAGAGTCGCCCTCCACCTCCATGTCACTTCCGGGAGCCGACACACACCCAGCACTCCGGAAGAACCTACTGCCACCTTCCAGTCTCCTCTCCTCCACACTGGCCGCCGATGTTCCAGCGGTCCAGTGGGTGTCGCCCACGTCCGACCATCTATCCAACGAGGGGGTCCTCTCCAAGACCAAACCTAACCTAACCTTTTTTTTTTTTTTTTTTTTTTTTTTTTTTTTTTTTTTTTTTTTTTTTTTAGAGTGGAGAAATCCTCATGGATACCCTCACGCCGCCGGGGGGCAACGTGAGGGTTATGTCGGACTCCTACCGACTAAAACTCCACTTTCCGCTTATGCGCATAATGGACCAGGGTGCGGGTTCACGGTGAGCATTCTCCGCGACCCTGGTCTGCGCTCCGGTCGCCCGTAGATGTTATTACACGGGGACCTTCCTCCCGTGGAGAGAGATTCCTCTCCACCTGCCTCAACCGAAGCTGCGGAATATACCCGGCTTCCACCTCGGGTCTTCTCCTATGTGACAGCGAGCGCCCCCGCGCTCACTGCCAGGAGGGGATGTTATGGGGGCCTCTGATGGTGGAGACCCCCGTCTCTCCTTCTTCGGCGACCGGATCGCCCTCGGCGAACGTCAGGCGCCCCGGCTGCCCTCTCCCGCTCACGTTCAGCCTCCTCCTTGCTGGACATGACGCCCTCACAAAAGGCCACTACGGCAGCCCATTCTCTTTTCCCCCCGACCATAGCGTTGACCACGGCCGGCAGGGAAAGGTCACTTCCGATGACCGCCACTAGGGCGTTCCGCTCTGATGTCCAAGCAGGGCACACCTGCAGTGTATGCTCTGCTGTGTCCTCGTCGCTATTGCAGTGGTGACAGGAAGATGTCGGCTCTCTTCCGGCGATCTGGTGCAGATACTTGCCGAAACATCCGTGACCGGTCAGTACCTGCACCAGTCGGAAAGTGAGACCTCCATGCTTCCTGTTCACCCACTCTGCAAGTCGCGGTCCTATGGCCTCGACCACTCCACGCCCGGAGTCGGCAGAGGCCAAGGTCTGGCTCCAGAGTCTAATCTCGGTACACTGCAGGTGTACCTTGAGAGCCTCTTTTTCGGCCGGGGCCACTCTCTCCCCCCGGGCCACTCTGTCGCTGCACCACTGGTACGTCGTAGCATGGGAGTGTGCTACCAGCTCCCACGGTACGGTACCGGCCAGTAGACCCGCTACCTCTGACGACACTGTGCGATACCCTCTTATCATCCTGAGGGCCATCACACGCTGTAGCCTCCTCAGGATGTTAGCGCCACAGGTCGTCAGGGCATCGTGCCAGACCGGGGCCCCGTACAGCGCCATGGAGCGCACCACTCCCATGTACAGGGCACGGCATCCAGCTCCGGAACCTCCCAAGTTGGGCAGGAGGCCGGCTAGCGCGTTGGCGCTACGCGTCACTTTTGGCTCCAGCTGACGGAAGTGGGCGTCGAACGTCCATCTTCCGTCCAAGACAAGCCCCAGGTATTTCATAGTGGGCTTGACGTCTATTCGGACGCCGCCCACTATGATATGCGTGTCCGAGGGTGGAGCTCTTCGGCGGCCGTGAAAACAGACGGCCTCTGTCTTATTCAGGGCCACCTCGAGCCCCAGTCTCCTGATTCGCCCAACCACCTGGGCAACGCTGGCCGTGGCCAGATGTAAGGCCTGTTGGAGAGTCTTCCCCCGTGCCGTCACCAGCGTATCGTCGGCGTAACAGGTTACTCCTACGCCGGGCAAGAGGGCTCCGCGCAACACCCAATCGTACCCGATGTTCCACAGGAGCGGGCCAAGAACCGACCCCTGTGGAACACCGCACGATATGTCCCTGTGGTGGGTGTGCGTATCCTGCCCGACGCAGAAGACCTGCCGGCCCACCAGGTAGGACCCTACCAGTCTACGGAGGTACCCAGGAATCCTGTGGTACCTCATGCCCTCCGTTATGCATTCCCAGGGGAGGCTGTTAAATGCGTTAGCTATGTCTAACGACACAGCTAACAGCACTCCCCCCTGGGACACGGCTTCTTCCGAGAGGGCCTTGACGCGAAGGATCGCGTCGACCGTCGAACGACCCTCTCGGAAGCCAAACTGTACGGGCGATAGGTCGGGCCCCACTCTGGTGAGATGTTGGACCAGACGCTGTGCCACTATCCTCTCGAACAGTTTGCCAACCTCGTTCAGCAAGACTATCGGGCGATAGCCAGCCGGAGACTCGACTGGCCTACCCTGCTTGCGCAGGAGAACGAGGCGGCCCACCTTCCAGGACGAGGGAAACTCCCCTGACTCTAGGCAGGCATGGTATAAGCTGCGGAGCCTATCCCCCAACGCCCCCATCGCTAGGACCCAGATGCGGCCAGGAACTCCGTCGGGCCCCGGAGCGGTATTTCTACCTCGGAGCCGTCTCACGGCCGCATCTAGTTCCGCGTTCGTGACTGCCGGAACGACATCAGGTCCGTCTCCCGCCGAGGGCACAGCCGGCACCCTGAAGGGGAGTGAGAACTGCCCCCTCTGCGGGAACAGTGCCGCCATGATGTCGTTCAACAAACGCGGCTCCAGGCTCTGGGTAATTGGTGGGGCCCATGGACGCACGAACCCGAGCACCACCTTGTACGGGCGCCCCCACGGATCGTCTTCCACGGCCTCCAACAACTCATACCACGCCTGAGACTTTGCCTTGCGTATGGCAACCTGCAAGGTTTTTCGCGCCTCCCTAAGATGGTCGTAGAGACGCGCCTCGACAGCCGCATCTCGCCCTCGTCGCAACCTGCGGTGCCTAGAGTACTGGCGTCTCGCGACCACGCATGATGCGCGCAAGCATGCGATGTCGCGAGACCACCAGTACACCTGCTTCCTTGAAGGCGAAGACCGGACTCGGGGCATAGCGGCGTCCGCAATACTCCTTATCGCGTCCCCGAACCAGCCCGCCTCCAGGGCGACATCCACCGATCCCACAGGCGGCGGGAGCCACGACGCAACTATCGAGGCCTCTGTCGCCAAGTCCATTCTTAATTTATTAAGGGCCCACCTTGGGGCCAAAGTCATGTCCGGGTTTGTCATATCCAGGTTTCGGATTGGAGGTGATGGAGAGGGGCAGACCTCGAACCTGATATACAGGTGGTCCGAAAGAGACTCTACCCCTTCCATCACTCTCCAATTCCTTATACGTCTGGCGACAACAGGGGATGCGAACGTGATGTCCACAATAGACCCCCCCTGTTGCCGCACGCAGGTATTGACCGACCCCCTGTTGATGACAGAGAGGCCGGTCATGGTGGTCCAATCCGTTAAGGCCCTGCCCCGAGCGTCAGTGACGGGAGACCCCCACGCCGACGCCTTGGCGTTAAAGTCCCCCGCCACGAGCACAGGACAGGGCGCAGTCTGTCCGAGGAAGACCCTCAGGTCTTCGAGAAAGTCCTCGAACTCGGCGAGGGTTCTGTTGGGCGAGAAGTAGACTCCAACAACCACCATCTCCCCCCACCGAGCCGCGACATATCCGGTACCCCTTTTCCTCGTTATGAGGATCGGGGTCCCCACAGCTGTCGATGTGACGATGGCCACCGTGCCCGTCAGATCGCCTACCCAGTTGTCTCTGGGCAGGACTCTGTACGGTTCGGCGACCACCGCCAACCGTATCGACCACTCGGCCATGGTTTGGAGCAAGAGGTCCTGAGCCACAGCCGAGTGGTTGATATTGGCTTGAATAAGCTTATGGGCCATAATTAATTGGTGTCCATCGCTTGCCCTCCTTCGGGCCTCACTGAGGCGCTGGACACGGTCTTCACCGCAGTCCCTCTCGAGGTCTGAGCCTTGTTTTTGTTGGCCCTCCCTTTCTTCGCTGAGCCGCAGACTCTGCTGCCCAGCTTGTGGTTCGCTGGCCTCTTGGAGTCTGCGCAGACCGAGCAGTGCAACGAGGCGGAGCACTCCGCCGCCTTGTGGCCGGCCACCCCACAGCGGAAGCAGAGCTCACTTCTGTCCACCTGTGACGTGCAGCTCTGCCTCACGTGGCCGACCTCGAGGCAGCGGAAGCACCTCGTGGCCCTAGGCTCCAGGAGCTTGGCTTGGATCGCGACCCAGCCCAGGAGAATTCTCCCTTCCTTGGCCACCTTCTTGGCCGCAGCCACCGGGCAACGGACCAGCACGCTGCCCGACCCGTATGGAGCACGGCTCACCTCCCCCACCTTGACTTGGTTGGCCGGGCAGCCTCCGTTGAAGGCCACAGCCCAGGCGATCTCCTCGGTGGTGACGGAATCGTCCAGGCCCGTCAGGCGCAATTCCACACTTTTGAATGGCCTTGACACCTGGACCATTCCTTCACCAACCTTTTCGTTGAAGACCGCCTGGAGCTGCTCGGCCAAACGATCCGCCTTGGCTGCACTCGTGCTGCCGGGTACTTCGAGCTTACGGGCTCCAGTGGCCGTCTCCCTGATTTTCAGGAAGGGGATGTCTAGAGCCGTGACATCCACCCCCCCCTTGGCTAACATCAGGACCGACTTATAGTCGACGCCACTGGAGACCGCTTCCGGCTTTAACGTCAGCACCACGGCAGACGAGCGCGGCACCGTCAGTTTGGGAGGTGCCTTCTTCTTCTTGGCCTTTTGCGGGGCCTTGGCCTTGCTCCCCTTGGCCCCTCTCTTGGCAACTGTGGACCATTTCTCTGCGGCCACAGGTGGGGCAGAAGAAGAAGAGGGGGCCGGCGTCCGAGCAGCCTGCTCGGCCTCTTTGGCCGCCAGGGATTTCTTCTTCTTCCCCTTTTTCTTTTTCCCCGAGCCTTCCGGGACGGCCACGTTGTTGTTGGCCGCAACCACCGGTGCCGGGGACGGCGCCACCGCCTTGGCCGCCTTATCCGCCGCCCTTAAGTCGGCTGCCAGCGGGGGCCGCAGACGTCGCTCCGGGAGGAGCCTCTCCTGTAGGGAATCCAGCCGAGCGTTTATGATGTCCCCCATTGTGTGAAGGACACCTTGCATGGCCTGTTGGAGCATCTCGTGCGTCACCACGTTGGAGGGATGCTCCACACGCTCCGCTTGCCGTTTCTGCGGTAAGGAGGGGAACTCCTCCCGCGCTGCCTTTTTTCGAGGCGGAAGGGGTACTGCGCCCGATACCTCCATAGGTATGGGAGTGGGAACAGGCCGATCCTCCGCCGCAGAGTCCAGGACGCGAGCTCTCCTCATCTCGGCCTTGAGCTCCTCTATCTGCTTCTGGAGCTCTTCGATCTGCGAGGCCTGCCTGGCCTCTCTCACCTTCAGGTCAGAATATGCCTCTTGGAGCCTGACCAACTCCTCCGAGGCCGGTCGCTTTGCGAATGCCTTGACGGCATCCGCAATAGAGGCGGCAGCATCTTGGAGCGCGCCTTGGCATCCTCCCTTGAGGTTTTTCGATTTCTGGACGACCTGTAGAATTACATCTACGTCGCCCAGAATTCGTTTACTTAGATCGGAGGCAAGCTCCTCCCCCGATCTTAGCGACGCCGGTAATCGCTTGGCGGCACGCTCCAGCCTTGCTCTGGCCGCGATGTCCGCCACCTCTTCCTCGGCCTTGAGGTATATCTCCTCCCTCTTCAGCCGAACCACCTCAGCCTGCGCTTTGGCAAGATCTACATAGTCGCCCGTTGTCGCTGGGCGACCCTTCTTGCGCTTTTTGGGGTTCTCCGGCCTTCCTTCCGGGACCTCCGTCTCTGGAGCGGACTCAGCAGACACCGAAACGTCCATCTCCGCGTCCTCAACCGTATGATAAAATTTACTGAGGTAGGGTGAAGCCCTATCCTCAGCTTGAGTCCCCGACACCAATGTCGATCCGCTGGAGACCGAGAGGCGGTCCAGTGAAGGAGCCCTCTCCAGTACCACTCTTGGTACCGACAGCAAAACTTTGCCCCCCCCAGAAGACGAGGGGCAGCCTGGGCCCGGGGGCCCAGGGAGGGATTCTCCCACGTCGGAGACGCGGGTACCCTCCTGGGGTAGTCTATTTTTAAGATTCGCTGTATCCATCTTCGTTTTCATCTCAGTAGTCCGTGTGCAAGCAGGGGTCGTCGGTTCCGAGATCGTCACATCCATATCACATGCGAGATCGGGATTCCTTGTGCGCGCCAGGTTCGTCATCGTGTTATCGACTTCGCGTATGAGTTTGCCCCCCCCAGAGAACGAGGGGCAGCCCGGACCCGAGGGTCCGGGGAGGGATTCTCCTGCGCCGGAGGCGCAGGTACCCTCCTGGGGTAGTTTTATTGAACACATACTCTCCATCTTAGCTCCCAAACCACGTCAGTTCGCGGTACGCCCGCCGGGACCGGTATTAAAACACCGGCCCCGCCGGCCGCTACCCGGAACTGGGCCGTTGGGGCTCAAAATGAGCCCTCATCCGCCCCAGCCCGGTACTGGGGGTGCCGCTCACACACCACCCCCAGGAGTGTTTAACGACTCTCCAGTCGGCCAGAGATCAGCCGCCGGTCAACATGACCGACGTTGCCCGGGGTGCGCCACGCGGAGGCTCTCTGACGTGCACCCCAAACCTAACCTAACCTAACCTTTTTTTTTTTTTTTTTTTTTTTTTTTTTTTTTTTTTTTACCCTGGGGAAAATCCTGCATAGGATACCCTCACGTTGCCGGGGGACAACGTGAGGGTTATGTCAGACTCTTACTGACTAAAAACCCCAGCTCCTCTTGCGCATAACGGACCAGAGAACGGGATCGCGTGAGCATTAACTCCGCGCTCTGGTCACGCGCCTCGATCGCCCGCCGATGTTAATTACGGGGATCTTTCGCCCGGGGGGAGCCATTCTCCCCCCCTTGCTTCATGCTGAAGCTCGAGGATATACCTGGCTTCAGGGTGCCACAGGTCTTCCTCCCTATATGGTGACGAACGCCCCCGCATTCGCCACCGGGAGGGGATGTTGTGGAGGTCTCAGATGGTCGAGACCTCCGGTCACCTTAACGGCGATTGGCCTGGAGAAGCTATGAGCCATTACGTCTCCATAGCCTCTCCGGCTTCGGGCCTCGCTGAGGCGCTGGGCGCTTCCTGCGCCTTCCTTCCTGAGGCTGGAGCCTTCTTCGTCGGCCTGCCTTCTCTCCTCTTGATGGAGGAGTCGCAGGAGCCGCTCCCAACCTTGTGGTTTGCCGGCTTCTCGGCTGCCTCGCACACGGGGCAATGTACCGCTGCCGAGCAATCCGCTGCCTTGTGGCCAGCCACGCCACAGCGAAAGCAAAGCTCGCTGCGGTCCACCTGCGACTTGCAGGTTCGCCGCACGTGGCCGACCTCAAGGCAGCGGAAGCACCTCGTAACTCTAGGCTCCAGGAGCTTAACCTGGAGCGCCACCCAGCCCAGAAGGATTCGCCCCTCCTTCGCGACCTTCTTGGCCGCCGCCACCGGGCAACGGACGAGCACGCTGCCCGACCCGTATGGCGCACGGCGCACCTCCCCCACCTTAACTTGATTGGCCGGGCAGCCCCCATTGAAGGCCACAGCCCAGGCGATCTCCTCGGTGGTGACGGAATCGTCCAGGCCCGAGAGGCGTATCTCTACGCTCTTGAACGGCCTCGTGACCTGGACCATTCCTTCACCCACCTTTTCGTCGAAGACCGCCTGGAGCTGTTCAGCCAAACGGTCCGCCTTGGTCGCGCTCGTGGCGCCGGGCACCTCCAGTTTGCGGGCTCCAGTGGCCGTCTCCCTGATTTTCAAGAAGGGGATGTCTAGGGCCGTGACATCCACCCCCCCCTTGGCTAACATCAGGACCGACTTATAGTCGACGCCACTGGAGACCGCTTCCGGCTTGATCGTCAGCACCACGGCGGACGACCTAGGCACCGAGAGTTGGGCCGGTGTCATTTTCCTCTTTGCCGCTGGGGCTTTCTTCGTGCCCTTGTTGTTTTTGGCCCCTTTCTTCACCACCGTGGACCACGTCTCGCCCTCCGCGGTGGCTGAAGAAGGAGCCGGCTGCCGAGCGGCCTCCGCCTCTTTGGCCGCCAGCGACTTCTTCTTTTTCGGCTTTTTCGCCTTCTTCCCCTTTCCCTCAGGGGGTGTCACGTCCGGGGACTTGGAGGCCTGAACCTCAGCCATCACCGGAGCAGGATCCGGCCGGCGAGCAATGCGGTCACCCGCCAGGGGGGGCCGCAGAAGTCTGCCCTCCATGACGTCCATGAAGGACCTCATTTGACCACCGATCTCCTGCATCATGTTTTGCAGGGCACGGTCCAGCGTACTCTGCGTGACGACCGACGACGGTTCCACCGGCGCCTCTGCTGGTGTCTCCGCGGTACGCCGCCGCTGCAAGGGCGGAAACTCTTCCTTACCTCTTCTACGTGGAGGAGGAGGAGAGATCTCGCCCTCTCTGTCATGTCCGGTTGGTGCCGGAGCAGCCCCAGGGGCCTGGTCTATTCCACAGTGCTGCAGAGTCGCCTTCAGTTCAGCCACCTGCTTCTGAAGGTCCGCGATCTCTGCAGCCTGTTTGGCCTCGTTGGCCTTAAGCCTCTTGTAGGCCTCGTGGAGCTTCTCCAGCTCATCCGAGGTATTCACCTTGGCTAATGTTAGGGCTTTCTCCCTAATGGAGTCCGCAGCCTCATTAAGGGCGCCCCGACTCCCTCCCTTCAGATTCATACATTTCTTGACGACGCCGAGTATGACGTCGACGTCGTCAAGAATGTCCTGCGTCAGCTCCGAGGAGAGTTGCTCCTCGGAGGCTGACGGCGCCGGTCTTTTGGCGGCTCTCTTCATCCTGGCCCGTGCGGCCAGCACCACCGACTCTTCCTCTGCTTCCAGCTGAAGAGACTGCCTCTTCAGCTGGATGTACTCTTCCTGGGCCTTCGCCAACCCAACGAAATCGCCCGTTGTCGCAGGACGGCCCCGCTTCTTTCTTTTCTCTCTGGAGGGAGTAAACGCGTCGTCCTCGACCTCCATGTCGCTCCCAGGAGCTGAGACGCAACCTTCGTTGCGGACAAACCTACTCCCCAACACTCCCTTCTCCTCCACACTGGCCGCAGATGTTCCAGCGGACCAGCGGGTATCTCCTACGTCCGTCATCCTGTCGATCGAGGGGGTCCTCTCAAGAACCACCCTCGGCACCTGCAACTTGGCGCCCCCCCCAGAGAACGCGGGGCAGCCTGAACCCGAAGGTCCAGGGAGGGATTCTCCGGCGGAGCCGGTACCCTCCTGGGGTAGTTTTATTTCCATAGTTGCACTGTCCATCGTGTTCAAACCAGTCTCGAAAGTCCGTGTTCTCGCTTGGGTCATCGTAGTGTCATCATCGGGTATCCATGTGCTTGCAAGGGTCATCGTGTTAAGGTTGAGTCGGCGTACAAATTTGCCCCCCCCAGAAAACGTGGGGCAGCCCGAGCCCGAGGACTCGGGGAGGGATTCTCCCTTTCGGGTACCCTCCTGGGGTAGTGTGATTGAACTTGTACTCTCCATATTCATCACCATCTACCTCAAGTTCGCGGTGCGCCTGCCGGGACCGGTATGAAACAACCAGCCCCGCCAGCCGCTGTCCGGAACTGGGCCGTTGGGGCTCAAAATGAGCCCTCATCCGCCCCAGCCCGGTACTGGGGGTGCCGCTCACACACCACCCCCAGGAGCTTTTTACGGCCCTCCAGCCAACCTTTTTTTTTTTTTTTTTTTTTTTTTTTTATACTGGAGAAAATCCTGCATCGGATACCCTCACGCCGCCGGGGGGCAACGTGAGGGTTATGTGGGACTCTTACCCACTAAAAACTCCAGTGCCGCTTGCGCATAATTGAACCAGGGTGCGGGATCGCGTGAGCATGCTCCGCGCCCCGGTCCAGCGCTTCGATCGCCCGCAGATGGTAGTTCCGGGGATCTTCCTCCCGTGGAGAGCTGAACCTCTCCACCTTGCTTCAAAACTGAAGCGCGGCTACCCGGCTTCCTCCTCGGGTTCCTCCCTATGTGGTGACGAACGCCCCCGCATTCGCCACCGGGAGGGATGTTAAGGAGGCCTCAGATGGTCGAGGCCTCCGCGTCGTCCTCTACGACGGTCTGATATGAGCCTGGATAAGCTCATGAGCCTAAAGCTCCATGTCTTCCCCCCCGACTTCAGGCCTCCCTGAGGCGTTGGGCGCAGTTTCCTGCGTTTCCCCCATAGGGGTCGGGGCCATCCTAGCCGGCCTACTTTTCCTCCTATTGGAGGTGACGCAGGCGCTGCTGCCGACCTTGTGATTCGCCGGCCTTTCGGCGTCTGCACACACAGGGCAATGTATAGCAGCGGAGCATTCCGCTGCCTTGTGCCCAGCCACGCCACAGCGGAAGCACAACCCGCTGCGGTCTATCTTCGCTTTGCAGCTTTGCCGGACGTGGCCGGCCTCAAAGCAGCGGAAACACCGCATTGCCCTGGGCTGCAACAACTTCGCCTGAATGGCGACCCATCCGAGTAAGATTCGGCCCCCCTGCGTCACCTTTTTGGCCGCCGCTATCGGACAGCGCACCAATACGCTGCCGGACCCCCGAGCGGGGCGGTGAATTTCACCCACCCTCACCTGGCTGGCAGAACAACTCCCTCGCGTTGCAACTGCCCAGGCGATCTCCTCTTTCGTGACGGAGTCGTCCAGCCCCGTCAGGCGTACCTCCACACACCTCGTGGGCCTGGAGACCTGGACGACTCCGTCACCCACCTTCTCCGAAAAGACGGCCTGGAGCTGCTCTGCCAGTCGATCTGCTTTGGCAGCGCTGGTGGCTCCGGGAACCTCGAGCTTCCGTGCTCCGGTAGCCGTCTCCCTTATTTTCAAGAAGGGTATTTCAAGGCTGACTACGTCAACCTCCTTCTTAGCCATCGAGAGGATCGATCTGTAATCGACCCCCTTAGCTGCCGCCTCCGGCTGCAACGTCAGCACAATTGCCGACGACCGAGGCACGGAGAGCTTCGGCGGCGCCTTCTTCTTCTTGGCCACCGGAGCCTTCGTCGCACGTGGCTTGGTCCCCTTCTTGACCACAGTGGACCACGACTCTTTAGCTGAAGGAGCCGACGAAGAAGAAGCCTGGTGCAAGGACGCCTGCTCTGCCTCTTGCGCCGCCAAGCTCTTCTTCTTCGTCTTCTGCTTCTTCTTCCCCTTGGTCTCAGGGGGCGTCACCTCCGTGGGTTTAGAGGGCGGGACCTCTGCTACCTCAATCACAGGCTCCGAACGAGAAGTCCTGTGGTCGCCAGCCAAAGGAGGTCGCAAAAGCCTACCCTCCACAGCCTCCATGTAGGAGCGCATTCTACCACCTATCTCCTGCATCATCTTATGCAGGGCCTGGTCCAGCATACGCTGTGTAACCACAGCCGAAGATTCTGCAGGAGGGGCCGCAGGTTGAAATTGCGGCAACGGCGAAAAGTCAGGCCTGCTTTCCCTACACGGAGGAGGGGAGGGCAGGCTCTCTCTGTAGGCTGTATACAGCTCAGGAGAAGCTGCAGGGGCTTGGTCCGTGCGACCAGACTGCTGAAGGCTGGCTTTCAGCTCCGCCAGCTGGTTCTTGAGCTCAGCGATTTCAGCAGCCTGTCTCACTTCGCTCGCCTTGAGCCTTTCATAAGCCTCCTGCAGCTTTCTCATCTCGTCCGACTCGTTCGTCTTGGCCAGGAGTAGGGCCCTTTCCCTAATGGCGTCTGCCGCCTCGTTAAGGGCACCACGACTTCCGCCCTTCAAATTCATGCACTTCTTGACGACGCCGAGTATTACGTCGACGTCGTCAAGAATGCCTTGCGTCAGCTCCGAGGAGAGTTGCTCCTCAGAGGCTGACGGTGCCGGTCTCTTTGCGGCTCGCTTCATCCGAGCTCGTGAAGCCATGACAATGGATTCTTCCTCCACCTCCAGCTGAAGAGCCTGCTTCTTCAGCTGGATATATTTTTCTTGGGCCTCTGCCAGCCCAATGAACTCCCCAGTTGTTGCGGGTCGTCCTCGTTTTTTCCTTTTCTCCCTGGAGGGAGTCTGGGAGTCGTCGTCTTCGACCTCCATGTCGCTTCCGGGGGCAGAGACGCAACCGGGATTCCGGGAGAATCTACTGCCGCCGGGCAGTGTGTCAACTTCGAGCGATCCCACCCTCAACCTGGCGGGTTTATCGTCGTCAGTCATGTCTAATAGCCTGTCGATAGATCGGGCTTTTTCCAGCACTACTACTGGCAACCTTCTGCCCCCCCCAGAAAACGCGGGGCAGCCTGAACCTGAAGGTCCAGGGAGGGATTCTCCGGCGGAGCCGGTACCCTCCTGGGGTAGTTTAATTTGGAAAGTTGCGTTATTCATCATTGAAGCATCAGTCTCGGAAGTCCGTGTTCTTGCATTAGTCGTCGTGTAAGCATCATCAGGTACCCATTTACTCGCCAAGGTCATCGTATCGATATCCAACTCCTGTACAAATTTGCCCCCCCCAGAGAACGTGGGGCAGCCTGGACCCGGGGGTCCAGGGAGGGATTCTCCGGCATAGCCGGTACCCTCCTGGGGTAGTTCACTTGGATTTGTACTCGCCATACTCCTAGAAACTACTCCTCCAGTTCGCGGTACGCCTGCCGGGACCGGTATAAACAACCGGCCCCGCCAGCCGCTACCCGGAACTGGGCCGTTGGGGCTCAAATTGAGCCCTCATCCGCCCCAGCCCGGTACTGGGGGTGCCGCTCACACACCACCCCCAGGAGTGTTTAACGACTCTCCAGTCGGCCAGAGATCAGCCGCCGGTCAACATGACCGACGTTGCCCGGGGTGCGCCACGCGGAGGCTCTCTGACGTGCACCCCGCCCTCCAGCCAACCTAACCTAACCTTTTTTTTTTTTTTTTTTTTTTTTTTTTTTTTTTTTTTTTTTTAAAGAGGGGAAAATCCTGCATTGGATACCCTCACGTTGCCGGGGGACAACGTGAGGGTTATGTGGGACTCTTACCCACTAAAAACCCCTCTGCCGCTTGCGCATAGTGGACCAGGGTACGGGATCGCGTGAGCATGCTCCGCGCCCTGGTCGCGCGCATCGATCGCCCGTAGGTGTTCTGGACGGGCGATCTTCCTCCAGTGGAGAGACTTCTCCCCACCCCTCCAAGCTTCATACTGAAGCGCGGCTACCCGGCTTCAACGCCCTCGGGTCTTCCTCCTATCGTGGTGGCGAACGCCCCCGCATTCGCCACCAGGAGGGGATGTTGTGGAGACCTCAGGTGGTCGAGGCCTCCGAGTCGTCACCAACGACGATCTTCCACTAGCCCGGAGAAGCTAGGGGCCATTACAGCTCCATAGCTTCTCCGGCTTCAGGCCCCGCTGAGGCGCTGGGCGCAGGATTCTGCGCCTTCCTCTCCTTCTTCTTCCTGCTGGATGAGTCGCAGGCGTTGCTGCCCACCTTATGATTCGCCGGTTTCCCAGCCTCGGCACAAACAGGGCAGTGCACAGCAGCGGTGCATTCCGCCGCCTTGTGCCCAGCCACGCCACAGCGGAAGCACAACTCGCTACGGTCGTGCTTCGACTTGCAGCTTCGCCGTACGTGGCCAGCCTCAAGGCAGCGGAAGCACCGCAAAGCCCTAGGCTGCAGCAACTTCGCCTGAATGGCGACCCATCCTAACAGGATGCGACCCCCTTGCGTGACCTTCTTGGCCGCCGCTATGGGGCATCGCACCAGGACGCTGCCGGACCCGCGGGGGGGGCGATGGATTTCCCCCACCCTCACCGAGCTGGCAGAACAGCTCCCTCTTATAGAGATCGCCCAAGCGATCTCCTCCTTCGTGACGGAGTCGTCCAGACCCGTCAGGCGCAACTCCACGCACCTCGTGGGCCTGGAGACCTGGACGACCCCATCACCTATCTTTTCCGTAAAGACGGCTTGCAACTGCTCTGCCAGACGGTCGGCTTTGTCAGCGCTCGTGATGCCGGGAACCTCGAGTTTCCGTGATCCGGTTGCTGTCTCCCTGATCTTCAGATACGGGATCTCGAGGCTCACGACATCCACTTCCTTCTTCGCCAAGGAGAGCACCGACTTATAGTCGATGCCCTTGGCAGCCGCCTCCGGCTGCAACGTCAGCACTACGGCCGACGAGCGGGGCACGGAGAGCTTTGGTGGCGGCTTCTTTCTGTTGGCCTGCGGGGCTTTCGCCGCACGCGGTTTGGCCCCCTTCTTGACAACCGTGGACCACTTCTCTGTGGCCACAGGTGGGGCGGAAGAAGAAGAGGCGGTCTGCGGCAGAGCAGCCTGCTCAGCCTCTTTGGCCGCCATGGATTTCTTCTTCTTCCCTTTCGTCTTTTTGCCCTTGCCTTCCGGGGCAGCCACGGTGTTATTGGCCACCACCTCCGGTGACAAGGACGGCGCCACCGCTTGAGCGGACCTTCGATCTCCCGCCAAAGGTGGTCGCAGGAGACGGCCCTCTACCGCCTCCATATAGGACCTCATCGTGGCTCCAATGTCGCCCATCATTTTCTGCAGCGCGCAGTCTAGCATCTGCTGAGTCACCAAAGTCGATGGCTCAGCAGATTGACGCCGCGGCAGGGGTGGTAACTCTTCCCTGCCTCTTCGACGTGGAAGAGGCGGAGAGCTCCCACCCTCTCTGTCCTGTCCGGTATGTGCAGGAGGCTCAACAGGAGCCTGGTCCATTCCGCAGGACTGCAGAGTCGCCTTCAGTTCATCCACCTGCTTCTGAAGATCTGCGATCTCTGCAGCCTGTTTAGCCTCGTTGGCCTTCAGTCTCCTGTAGGCCTCCTGAAGTTTTCCCATCTCGTCCGTTGTGCTTGCCTTGGCCAGAATGAGGGCTTTCTCTCTGATGGAGTCAGCGGCCTCATTAAGGGCACCACGACTGCCGCCCTTAAGGTTCATACATTTCTTGACGACGCCGAGTATAACGTCGACGTCGTCAAGAATGTCTTGCGTCAGCTCCGAGGAGAGTTGCTCCTCGGAGGCTGACGGCGCCGGTCTTTTTGCGGCTCGCTTCATGCGAGCTCGCGAAGCCATAGCTATGGTCTCCTCCTCTACCTCCAGCTGAAGAGCCTGCCTCTTCAGCTGGATGTATTTTTCCTGGGCCTCCGCTAGCCCAATGAACTCCCCAGTTGTTGCGGGTCGTCCTCGCTTCTTCCTTTTTTCCCTGGAGGGAGTCATGGAGTCCTCCTCGACCTCCATGTCGCTTCCAGGGGCAGAGACGCAGCCGGGATTCCGGGAGAAGTTACTGCCATCCGGCAGATCCAACAGCCTCTCTATGGATCGGGCCTTCTCCAAGACCACGACCGGCCTCCTTGCGTGTGTCAACATTTTGGCATCCATCTCGGGTGTCCGTGTTCCAGCATGTGTCGTCGTGTTATCCTCATCGGGTATCCATTGGCTTGCCAGGGTCATCGTGTTTAAATCTAATCGGCGTACAAACTTGCCCCCCCCAGAAAACGTGGGGCAGCCCGAGCCCGAAGACTCGGGGAGGGATTCTCCCTTTCGGGTACCCTCCTGGGGTAGTGTTATTGAATCTGTACTATCCATCTTCAACTCCACAAACCACTAGTTCGCGGTACGCCCGCCGGGACCGGTATTAAACACCGGCCCCGCCGGCCGCTACCCGGAACTGGGCCGTTGGGGCTCAAAATGAGCCCTCATCCGCCCCAGCCCGGTACTGGGGGTGCCGCTCACACACCACCCCCAGGAGTTTTTTACGACTCTCCAGTCGGCCAGAGATCAGCCGCCGGTCAACGTGACCGGCGTTGCCCAGGGTGCGCCACGAGGAGGCTCTCTGACGTGCACCCCAACCTAACCTAACCTAACCTAACCTTTTTTTTTTTTTTTTTTTTTTTTTACCCTGGGGAAAATCCTGCATAGGATACCCTCACGTTGCCGGGGGACAACGTGAGGGTTATGTCGGACTCTTACCGACTAAAAACCCCAGCTCCGCTTGCGCATAATGGACCAAGGTGCGGGATCGCGTGAGCATTACTCCGCGCCTTGGTCACGCGCTTCGGTCGCCCGCAGATGTTCGTTACGGGGACCTTTCTCCCGTGGGAAGCTATATCTCCCCACCATGCCTCTCAAAGCGGAATACCCGGCTTCAAACCTCACGGGTCTTCCTCCCTTTGTGGCAACGAACGCCCCCGCGTTCGCTGCCGGGAGGGGGTGTTGTGAAGGCCTCAGGTGGTCGAGGCCTCCGTGTCACCTTTACGGCGGTTTGCCTGGAGAGGCTATGGGCCCTCACAGCTCCATATCCTCTCCGGCTTCGGGCCTCACCGAGGCACTAGGCGCCTCCTGCGCCTTTTCTCCGGACGCCGAAGTCTTCTTCGGCAGCCTACCATCTTTTCTCCTGCCTGCGGAGTCGCATGCCCTGCTGCCTACTTTATGCTTAGCCGGCTTCCCAGCTCCCTCACACACAGGGCAGTTCACTGCCGCAGAGCAGTCCGCCGCCTTGTGCCCGGCCACGCCGCAACGGAAGCACAGCTCACTGCGGTCGACCTGAGACTTGCAAGTCCGCCGCACGTGGCCGAGCTCGAGGCAGCGGAAGCACCTCGTGGCCCTGGGCTCCAGGAGCTTCACCTGAAGCGCCACCCAGCCCAACAGGATTTTCCCGTCTTTTGCCAACTTCTTGGCAGCCGCCACCGGGCACCGGACGAGCACACTGCCCGACCCGTACGGAGCACGGCGCATTTCCCCGACTCGGACCTGATTGGCCGGACAGCCTCCATTAAAGGCAACTGCCCAGGCGATCTCCTCCGTGGTGATGGAATCGTCCAGGCCCGTGAGACGCAATTCCACACTCTTGAATGGCCTCGTGACCTGGACCATTCCCTCGCCCACCTTTTCGGTGAAGACCGCCTGCAGCTGCTCCGCCAAGCGATCCGCCTTAGCTGCGCTCGTGCTGCCGGGCACTTCCAGCTTGCGAGCTCCAGTGGCCGTCTCCCTGATTTTCAAGAAGGGGATGTCCAAGCTGGTGACGTCCACCCCCCCCTTGGCCATCAGCAGCACCGACTTGTAGTCGACGCCACTGGAGACCGCTTCCGGCTTGAGCGTCAGCACCACGGCAGACGAGCGAGGTACCGACAGCTTCGATGGTGCCATCTTCTTTTTGGCCGGTGGAGTCTTGGCCTTGCTCCCCTTGGCCCCTTTCTTCACAACTGTGGACCACTTCTCCGTGGCCACAGGTGGGGTGGAAGAAGAAGAAGCTGCCGGTGGTAGGGCAGCCTGCTCAGCCTCTTTGGCCGCCAGGGACTTCTTCTTCTTTCCCTTCTTCTTTTTCCCCGAGCTTTCCGGGGCGACCACGATGTTATCGGTCGCGACCTCCGGAGCCGGGGACGGTACCACCGCTTGGGGGGACCTTCGGTCACCTGCCAGAGGGGGTCGTAAAAGACGGCCCTCTACCGCCTCCATATACGATCTCATCGTACCCCCGATGTCCCGCATCATTTGCTGCAGCGCACGATCTAGCATCTGCTGAGTCACCACAGCTGATGGCTCCAACGACTCAGCAGATTGGCGCCGCAGCAAGGGCGGAAACTCTTCCCTGCCTCCTCGACGTGGAGGAGGCGGAGAGCTCTCACCCACTCTGTCCTGTCCGGTTGGTGTCGGAGGCTCAACAGGAGCCTGGCCCATTCCACAGGACTGCAGAGTCGCCTTCAACTCCGCCACCTCCCTTTTAAGGTCCGCGATCTCTGCAGCCTGTTTCGCCTCATTGGCCTTCAACCTCCTGTAGGCCTCCTGGAGCTTCTCCAGCTCGTCTGTTGCGTTGGTTTTGGCCAACAAGGATGCCCTCTCTCGGATGGCATCCGCGGCTTCGTTGAGGGCGCCACGACTGCCGCCCTTCAAGTTCATGCATTTTTTGACGACGCCGAGTATCACGTCGACGTCGTCAATAATGCCTTGCGTCAGCTCCGAGGAGAGTTGCTCCTCAGAGGCTGACGGCGCCGGTCTTTTGGCGGCTCTCTTCATCCTGGCCCGCGCGGCCAGCACCACCGACTCTTCCTCTGCTTCCAGCTGAAGAGACTGCCTCTTCAGCTGGATATACTCTTCCTGGGCCTTCGCTAATCCTACGAAATCGCCCGTTGTTGCAGGACGGCCCCGCTTCTTTCGCTTCTCTCTGGAGGGAGTCATCGTCTCGTCCTCAACCTCCATATCACTACCAGGAGCGGAGACGCAGCCTGTGCTGCGGAAGGGCTTGAAGCTCCCTAACGCTCCACTCTCCTCCACACTGTCCGCCGATGTTCCGGCTTCTAATAATCTATCAATCGAGGGGGTCCTTTCCAGGACCACCCTCGGCATCTGCAGCTTACCGCCCCCCCCAGAAAACGCGGGGCAGCCTGAGCCAGCAAGCTCAGGGAGGGATTCTCCGGCGGTCAAGCCGGTACCCTCCTGGGGTATTGCGATTTTATAAGTTGCACTGTCCATCATGTGTATGTCCGTCTCAGAAGTCCGTATGTTAGCATGGGTCGTCATTTTATCGTCATCGGGGTACCATTTCGAAGCCAAAGTCATCGTGTTTATGTCCAGTTCTCGCACAAATTTGCCCCCCCCAGAGAACGCGGGGCAGCCTGGGTCCGAAGACCCAGGGAGGGATTCTCCCTTGCGGGTACCCTCCTGGGGTAGTGAATGTTTATTTGTACAAGCCATCCTGAAACTCCACATACCTCATAGTTCGCGGTACGCCTGCCGGGACCGGTATAAACAACCGGCCCCGCCAGCCGCTATCCGGAACTGGGCCGTTGGGGCTCAAATTGAGCCCTCATCCGCCCCAGCCCGGTACTGGGGGTGCCGCTCACACACCACCCCCAGGAGTTTTTAGCGACTCTCCAGTCGGCCAGAGATCAGCCGCCGGTCAACATGACCGACGTTGCCCGGGGTGCGCCACGCGGAGGCTCTCTGACGTGCACCCCAACCTTTTTTTTTTTTTTTTTTTTTTTTTTTTTTTTTTACCCTGGGGAAAATCCTGCATAGGATACCCTCACGTTGCCGGGGGACAACGTGAGGGTTATGTCAGACTCTTACTGACTAAAAACCCCAGCTCCTCTTGCGCATAACGGACCAGAGAACGGGATCGCGTGAGCATTAACTCCGCGCTCTGGTCACGCGCCTCGATCGCCCGCCGATGTTAGTTACGGGGATCTTTCACCCGGGGGGAGCCATTCTCCCCCCCTTGCTTCATGCTGAAGCTCGAGGATATACCTGGCTTCAGGGTGCCACAGGTCTTCCTCCCTGTATGGTGACGAACGCCCCCGCATTCGCCACCGGGAGGGGATGTTGTGGAGGTCTCAGGTGGTCGAGACCTCCGGTCACCTTAACGGCGATTGGCCTGGAGAAGCTATGAGCCATTACGACTCCATAGCCTCTCCGGCTTCGGGCCTCACTGAGGCGCTGGGCGCTTCCTGCGTCTTCCTCCCCGAGGCCGGAGCCTTCTTCGTCGGCCTGCCTTCCCTCCTCTTGATGGAGGAGTCGCACGAGCCGCTCCCGACCTTGTGATTTGCCGGCTTCTCGGCTGCCTCGCACACGGGGCAATGTACCGCTGCCGAGCAATCCGCTGCCTTGTGGCCAGCCACGCCACAGCGAAAGCAAAGCTCGCTGCGGTCCACCTGCGACTTGCAGGTTCGCCGCACGTGGCCGACCTCAAGGCAGCGGAAGCACCTCGTTACTCTGGGCTCCAGGAGCTTCACCTGGAGCGCTACCCAGCCCAGGAGAATTCGCCCCTCCTTGGCTACCTTCTTGGCCGCCGCCACCGGGCACCGGACGAGCACGCTGCCCGACCCGTATGGCGCACGGCGCACCTCCCCAACCTTCACCTGATTGGCTGGGCAGCCTCCATTGAAGGCTACAGCCCAGGCGATCTCCTCGGTGGTGACGGAATCGTCCAGGCCCGAGAGGCGTATCTCTACGCTCTTGAACGGCCTCGTGACCTGGACCATCCCTTCACCCACCTTCTCGTCGAAGACCGCCTGGAGCTGTTCGGCCAGTCGGTCTGCCTTGGTCGCGCTCGTGGCGCCGGGCACCTCCAGTTTGCGGCCTCCAGTGGCCGTCTCCCTGATCTTCAAGAAGGGGATGTCTAACGCAGTGACGTCCACCCCCCCCTTGGCCAGCATCAGCACCGACTTATAGTCGACGCCACTGGAGACCGCTTCCGGCTTCAACGTGAGTACTACGGCTGACGAGCGAGGCACCGAGAGTTGGGCCGGTGTCAACCTCTTCCTCGTCGCCGCTGGGGCTTTCTTCTTGTCCTTCTTGGACCCTTTCTTCACTACCGTGGACCACGTCTCGCCCTCCACGGTAGCTGACGAAGAAGAAGCCGGCTGCCGAGCGGCCTCCGCCTCTTTGGCAGCCATCGACTTCTTTTTCTTCTTTTTCTTCCCCTTTTCAGGGGGTGTCACGTCCGAGGGCTTGGAGGGAGGCTGGGTCGCAGGTACCTCCGGAGCGGGATCTGGGCGCCGAGTTCTGCGGTCGCCCGCCAGAGGGGGCCGCAGAAGTCTGCCCTCCATCGTCTCCATAAACGACCTCATCCTCCCTCCTATCTCCTGCATCATACCTTGCAGGGCACGGTCGAGCGTCTGCTGGGTTACCACGGCCGACGGCTCCACCGGTGGTTCGGCCGAGGTCCCCGCAGTACGCCGCCGCGGCAAGGTGGGAAACTCATCCGTACTTCCTCGCCGAGGAGGAAGAAGGGAGTCCTCTGTGTTGTCCCCATCAAAAGAAGCTCCAGGGGCCTGTTCGTCTCGGCAAGGCTGCCGGAGACTCTCGCGAAGCTCGTCGAGCTCCTTGCGAAGCCCCGCAATCTCCGCAGCCTGCCTCGCTTCATTGGCCTTCAATCGCTCATATGCCTCCTGGAGCTTCCTCATCTCCTCGGAGGTGTTGGATTTGGCCAGGATCAGGGCCTTCTCCCTGATCGAGTCTGCAGCCTCGTTAAGGGCACCCCTACTTCCACCCTTCAAATTCATACATTTCTTGACGACGCCGAGTATGACGTCGACGTCGTCAAGAATGTCTTGAGTCAGCTCAGAGGAGAGTTGCTCCTCTGAGACTGACCTAGCCGGTCTCTTGGCGGCACGCTTAAGTCTCGCCTTCGCAGCGAGTGCCACCGTCTCTTCTTCCACTTCCAACTGTAGGGACTGCTTCTTGAGGAGCAGGTATTTCTCCTGGGCGTCAGCCAGCCCTATGTATTCGCCCGTTGTTGCGGGCCTTCCCCTCTTCTTCTTTTTCTCCCTGGAGGGAGCCTGCCAGTCGTCCTCCACCTCCATATCGCTCCCAGGAGCGGAGGCGCAGCCGGTACTCCGGAAGAACCTGCTACCGGAGTACGATGTTCCCTCTTCAACGCTGGCCGCCGATGTTCTGGCCGACCAACGACTATCGCCTACGTCCAGCAATCTATCTATAGAGGGGGTCCTCTCAAGAACCACCCTCGGCTCCTGCAACAGTGTGCCCCCCCCAGAAAACGTGGGGCAGCCTGAACCCGGGGGTCCAGGGAGGGATTCTCCGGCGGTTGAGCCGGTACCCTCCTGGGGTAGTGTTATTTTCATTGTTGCACTATCCATCATAGCTCTATTATCAGAAGTCCTTGTTCCTGCATGGGTCATCGTTTCGTCATCATCAGATATCCATTTGGTCGCCACGGTCATTGTTGAGAAATCGAGTTCACGTACAAACTTGCCCCCCCCAGAAAACGTGGGGCAGCCTGAGCCCGAAGGCCCAGGGAGGGATTCTCCCTTGCGGGTACCCTCCTGGGGTAGTCGTTGTTTGTTTGTACCTTCCATCCTAAACACCAACATACCACCAGTTCGCGGTGCGCCTGCCGAGACCGGTATAAACAACCGGCCCCGCCAGCCGCTGTCCGGTACTGGGCCGTTGGGGCTCAAAATGAGCCCTCATCCGCCCCAGCCCGGTACTGGGAGGTGCCGCTCACACACCACCCCCCAGGAGTTTTTAGCGACTCTCCAGTCGGCCAGAGATCAGCCGCCGGTCAACATGACCGACGTTGCCCGGGGTGCGCCACGCGGAGGCTCTCTGACGTGCACCCCACGTGCACCCCAACCTTTTTTTTTTTTTTTTTTTTTATCTGGAGAAAATCCTGCATCGGATACCCTCACACCGCCGGGGGACAGTGTGAGGGTTATGTGGGACTCTTACCCACTAAAAACTCCAGAGCCGCTTGCGCATAGTGGACCAGGGTACGGGATCGCGTGAGCATTACTCCGCGCCCTGGTCGCGCGCCTCGATCGCCCGCGGATGTTATTTACGGGGATCTTCCTCCCGTGGAGAGACATTCTCCCCACCCCTTCTAGCTTCATCTTGAAGCGCGGCAACCCGGTACAAGTGCCCCTCGGGTCTTCCTCCTGTCGTGGTAGCGAACGCCCCCGCATTCGCCACCAGGAGGGGATGTTAGGGAGGCCTCAGGTGGTCGAGGCCTCCGCGTCGTCGTCTCCTACGACGATCTCCAATAGCCTGGAGAAGCTAGGGGCCATTACAGCTCCATAGCTTCTCCGGCTTCAGGCCCCACTGAGGCGCTGGGCGCAGAGTCCTGCACTATCCCTCCCTTCTTCCTCCTCCTGCTCGAAGAGTCGCAGGCGTTGCTGCCAACCTTATGGCTTGCCGGTTTCCCGGCCTCGGCACATACCGGGCAGTGCACAGCAGCGGAGCATTCCGCCGCCTTGTGCCCAGCCACGCCACAGCGGAAGCACAGCTCGCTTCGGTCCACTTTGGACTTACAGCTTCGCCGCACGTGGCCAGCCTCAAGGCAGCGGAAGCACCGCAAAGCCCTAGGCTGCAGCAACTTTGCCTGTATGGCAACCCACCCTAACAGGATTCGGCCCCCCTGCGCGACCTTCTTGGCCGCCGCTATGGGGCACCGGATCAGCACGCTGCCCGAACCACGGGGAGGGCGGTGGATCTCCCCCACCCTCACCGAACTGGCAGAGCAGCTCCCTCTTGTTGCGACCGCCCAGGCGATCTCCTCCTTCGTAACGGAGTCGTCCAGCCCCGTCAGGCGCATCTCCACACACTTCATGGGCCTGGAGACCTGGACGACTCCGTCACCCACCTTCGCCGAGAAGACGGCCTGGAGCTGCTCTGCCAGACGGTCGGCTTTGGCAGCGCTCGTGGCTCCGGGCACCTCGAGCTTTCGCGCTCCGGTGGCCGTCTCCCTTATCTTTAGGAAGGGGATGTCCAAACTGACGACATCCACCTCCCGCTTAGCCGTTGCCAGGATCGACTTATAGTCGATCCCCTTGGCTACCGCCTCCGGCTGCAGCGTCAGTACCACAGCCGAAGAGCGGGGCACCGACAACTTGGGCGGCGACTTCGTCTTCGCCTTTTTCGGCGGGGCTTTCGCCGAACTCTTCTTAGCTCCCTTCTTCACCACTGTGGACCACGTCTCACCCTCCACAGCTGATGAAGAAGGAGCTGGGGCCGGACGTCGGATGGCCTGCTCCGCCTCTTTGGCAGCCATCGACTTCTTGGGCTTCTTCTTCTTTTTCCCCTTGCTGTTAACGGGGGCATCCACACTCACCGAGGGCACGACCTCCGGTGCCGCAGGAGCTGGCGCCACTTGGGGAGCCCTACGATCTCCCGCCAGAGGGGGGCGCAAAAGTCTGCCCTCCACTGCTTCCATGTAGGACCTCATCCTACTTCCTATCTCCTGCATCATTGTTTGCAGGGCGCTGTCAAGCATCTGCTGAGTCACCACCGCCGATGGCTCAGCAGAAGACTCCACCGCCCGCCGCTTCGGCATGGGTGGGAAGTCTACCCCGCTTTCTCTGCAAGGAGAAGGAAGAGGAGGGTCCTGGTCGTCTATATGGGCCAGAGAGGCCGCAGGGGTATGGGCCTGATGGGTCTGAAGAAGGCTGGCTTTCACCTCGTCCAGCTCTTTGCGGAGTTCCGCAACTTCTTCAGCCCGCTTCGCCTCACTAGCCTTTAGCCTCTCGTAGGCCTCTCGGAGTTTAACGAATTCCTCCGATTCGTTCGTCTTCGCCAACAGGAGCGCTCTCTCCCGTATGGCGTCTGCAGCCTCATTCAGTGCACCTCGAGTCCCCCCCTTGAGGTTCATGCACCTCTTGACGACGTCTAGGATGACATCGACGTCGTCAATTATCCCCTGCTGCAGTTCTGAGGCCAGCTGTTCGCCAGACGCAACTGGGGCTGGCCTTTTAGCAGCTCGCTTCATCCTCGCTCTTGAAGCAACCGCCACAGCCTCCTCCTCTACTTCCAGCTGCAGCCCTTGCTTTTTCAAGAGGAGGTACTGCTCTTGGGCATGAGCGAGCCCCACATAATCGCCTGTTGTGGCAGGTCTTCCCCTTTTCTTCCTTTTCTCCCCGGATGGAGTGGGAGAATCGTCTTCAACCTCCATATCACTTCCGGGGGCAGAAACGCAACCGGGAGTCCGAAAGAATTTACTGCCCGCCTGAAGTGCGTCACTATCCTGTGAACCCGTCCTCAACCTGGCGGGTCTATCGCTGTCAGTTGCATCCAGCAACCTGTCAATCGATCGGGCCTTCTCCAAGACCACGACCGGTAACCTTGCGTCAGTCAACATTAGGGCATCAGTCTCGGGTGTCCGTGTTCCAGCATGTGTCATCGTAATGTTGTCATCGGGTATCCATCGGCTTGCCAGGGTCATCGTGTTTAAATCGAGTCGGCGTACAAATTTGCCCCCCCCAGAGAACGTGGGGCAGCCTGAGCCCGAAGGCCCAGGGAGGGATTCTCCCTTGCGGGTACCCTCCTGGGGTAGTTCAATTGAATTCGTACTCTCCATCATTCCGAACTACTCCTCCAGTTCGCGGTACGCCTGCCGGGACCGGTATAAACAACCGGCCCCGCCAGCCGCTATCCGGAACTGGGCCGTTGGGGCTCAAATTGAGCCCTCATCCGCCCCAGCCCGGTACTGGGGGTGCCGCTCACACACCACCCCCAGGAGCTTTTTACGGCCCTCCAGCCGGCCAGAGATTCGCCGCCGGTCAACATGACCGACGTTGCCCAGGGTGCGCCACGCGGAGGCTCTCTGACGTGCACCCCACGTGCACCCCAACCTTTTTTTTTTTTTTTTTTTTTTTTTTTTTTTTTTATACTGGGAAAAATCCTGCATAGGATACCCTCACGTTGCCGGGGGACAACGTGAGGGTTATGTGGGACTCTTACCCACTAAAAAACCCAGTTGCCGCCTTGCGCACATAGCGACCAAAGCCGAGGGCTCACGTGAGCATGCACCTCCAAGCTTAGTCGTGCGCTTGGGTCCCCGCAGGTGGTAAATCGGGAACCCTCACCTCGAGGGAGGCAGATGTGCGCCTCCCTCATGCTTCTCTGATGTTCAGAAGCGCGACACAGCCGTGCTTCTCCACACGGGTTCTCCATTAGTGGTGACAGACGCCCCCGCGTCTGCCACCTGGAGCTTACACCTACGGAGGCATTTGGTGAAAATAGCCTCCTCCTCTTCGGCGTCGTCCACCGGTTCTTCCACGCCGTTGGGCAGGCGCATCGACCGCCCTTTCACGCTGTCTCTCAGCGTCCTCCTTCTTCTCCATTACGCGCTCGCAGAATTCCGCGACAGCGTTCCATGCCCTCTCACTCCCGAGCATGGTTCGAACCACGACCGGAAGAGAGAGGTCATGGCCCACTGCCGCGGTTAATTCGCGGCGCTCCTCTTCCCAAGCAGGGCACTCTTCCACCACGTGCTTGGAAGTTTCCACTGCGCACCCGTCGCAGTGGTGGCATCTGGGCGTGGGCTCCCTTCCGGCTACCTGGTGCAGGTACTTACCAAAGCAGCCGTGACCGGTAAGCACCTGCACCAGTCGGAAGGTGAGCACCCCGTGTGTCCTGTCGACCCACTCCATAAGCAGAGGACGAATGGCCTCTATCGTCGTCAGTCCGGTTGTTGCGGAGGTCAGTCTATCCCTCCACGCATCCAGCAATGCCCTTCGAAGGCTGGCTTTCCGGGCTTCCTCCTCTCGCGTCGGGATAGACTCACCCCGCCTGAGTCTGTCTTTTCGCCACTTGTAGAGATCGCCGTAGACATGGGCCACCAAATCCCATGGCGGGGAGCACGCCAGCAGGCACGCCGCCTCGCACGCTACCGTGCGGTATCCGCGTATCACCCTGACAGCCAAGATCCTGTGAATGTTCCGCAGGATAGCAGCACCTTTGGCTGTCAGGGCTTCGTGCCAAACTGGCGCTCCGTATAAGGCCATGGATTTGGCGACTCCCAAGTACAGGGACCGACAACCCTCGCCTGCACCCCCGATGTTGGGCAGTACGCCCGCTAAAGCGGAGGCAGTGCCTTTGACCCTGGGGGCCAGTTCCGCGAAGTGGGTGTCGAAGGTCCATCTGTTGTCCAGGACGAGGCCCAGATACTTCATCCTGGTACCGACTTGTATCTGGACCCCGCCGATGGTCATGTGAGTCCCTCGTTGTGTCGCCCTGCGCGGGCCGTGGAAGCATATGGCTTCTGTCTTCTCCAGGGCCACTTCCAGCCCCAGGAGCCGAATCCTTCGCACGACCTGCGCAACGCTCGCCGTCGCCAGGCGGATCGCCTCTCGGATGGTGTCGCCGCGAGCTGTGACGAGCGTGTCATCGGCATAGCAGGTCACAGCGGCCCCGGGCAGGAGGGCACCGCGCAACACCCAGTCATAACCGATGTTCCACAGGAGCGGTCCAAGTACCGACCCCTGTGGAACACCGCATGACATCTCCCTATGGTGGGTGTTCCCATCCTGCCCGACGCATATGACCTGCCTGTCCCCCAGGTACGAACGGACCAACCTACAGAGGTACTGAGGCACCTGATGGTACTTCAGACCTTCCATGATACACTCCCAGGGGAGGCTGTTGAATGCGTTGGCTATGTCGAGCGACACAGCCAACAGCACTTTCCCCTGGGAGGTCGCCTCATCCGAGAGGGCCTTGACGCGGAGGATCGCGTCGATCGTCGATCGGCCCTCTCGGAATCCGAACTGCACCTCTGATAGGTCGGGCCCGTTGCGGGTCAGATGTCGCGTAAGACGCCGCACGATGACACGCTCAAAAAGCTTACCGGCCTCATCCAGGAGGACGATAGGCCTGTAGGCTGAGGGCGAATCCGCCGGGCGACCCTGCTTCTTCAATAGGACGAGGCGCCCTACCTTCCACGGCTGCGGAAACTGGCCCGACTGCAAGCAGGCGTCGAACAGTCTCCGGAGCCTATCGCCTAGAGCGTCCAGAGCCAACGCCAGAGCGCGGCCCGGGATCCCATCAGGACCCGGAGCGGTGTTTTTGGCTCGGAGACGGCTCACAGCCACGTCCAGTTCCGCAACCGTGACCGAAGGTGCCTCGTCTTGCACGCACCGTGCACCCGCTGTCGCAGAGAACGGAGGCTGATGTTCTGCCCTTCTCGGAAAGAGCGCTGCCAGAATCTCGACCAAAAGCTGCGGCTGGAGACTCTGGGTGACCGGGGGAGCCCGAGGGCGCAAGAAACCCAACACCATGCGGTAGGGGCGTCCCCACGGATCAGCGTCCAGAGTCCCCAGGAGGTCCTCCCTCGCCCGCGCTTTGGCCTCTCTTATCGAGACCTGTAGCGTCTTCTTCGCGTCTCTGTAGGTGTCGTACAGCAGCACCTCTACCGCCGCATCCCTACCGAAACGTCGCCTACGGTGTCTAGCGTACTGGCGCCTCGCGGCCACGCACACAGCGCGCAATTGCGCAATTTCGCGAGACCACCAGTACGCTTGCCTCTTTGGAGGGTGGGGTCGGACTCGGGGCATAGCCGCGTCAGCAATACGCGCCATGGCGTCCCTAAACCACCGAGTCTCCTCCACCACATCCACTGGACCGTCCGGCGGCGCAGGCCAGGACGCAACGATAGAGGCCTCCGCAAGCAAGTCCTTGTTGAGCCTCTTTACGGCCCACCTGGGGGACGATGTGTCCTCTCCCCTGGGAGCTGGAGCCGTCGCCGAGGGGTAGATGTTGAAGCGAATGTAGAGATGGTCGGAAAGGGTTTCCGCTCCCTCGACGACGTTCCAGTCCCGTACATGCCGGGCGACGGCAGGGCTACCCAATGTGATGTCCACAATTGAGCCGCCCTGCTGCCGGACGCACGTATTCGTCGACCCCTGGTTCAAGATGGACAGGCCGACCTCCAACGTCCATTCATGTAAGGCCCTACCACGCATGTCAGTGGCGGGACATCCCCACGCTTGAGACTTCGCGTTGAAATCGCCCGCCACTAACATGGGGCAGGGCAACGTTCGTCTAACGAAATCTCCCAAACGATCTAAGAAGGACTCGAATTCTGCGTAAGCGCGGTTTGGCGAGAAGTACACGCTTACGAGCACGAGCTCACCCCACCGCGCCGCCACAAACCCCGAGTCCCTCGTCAGCGCAGTCAGGATCGGAGACCCGACCGCGTTACTCGATATAATGGCCGCTGTGCCCGACAAGTCCCCCAGCCAGTTATCCCTGGGAGGGATGTAGTAAGGCTCAGCGACCAATATGGCCTGGATAGACCACTCGGCCATGGTCTGAATCAGGAGATCCTGAGCCACGGCCGAGTGGTTTATGTTCGCCTGTAAGATCCTTCGGGCCATATTGGTCACTGGGTCTCCATCGCCATCTCCTCCTCAGGCACCCTAGAGGTGCCGGGCACAGCAGCAGCTGTCAAGTCCGTGGGTGGCCGGGAACTCCTGGCCGCCTTCCCTTTCTTTTTGGCCTGGGGAGCACAGGATTTGCTCCCCAGGCGGTGATTCGCCGGTCGCTTCGCCGCCGCGCAGAGTGGGCAGTGCGGATCGGCTGAACATCCTGAGGCCTTATGGCCGACCTGTCCGCAGCGGTAGCACTGCCCACTGCGGTCCTCCTCAGCTGTGCAGCGAGACCTAACGTGGCCCGTTTGGAGGCAACGGAAGCATCTCGCGGCTTTGGGTTGCAGCAGCTTCACCTGTACTGCAACCCAACCTATTAAAAGCCTGCCTTCCTGCGCGAGCTTCTTAGCTACTGCCACCGGGCAGCTAACCCAAGCCGTGCCGGAGCCGTGGGGCGAGCGACGTATCTCTCCTACCCTGACGCTCGAGACAGAGCAGGCACCCTTCGCCGCCACGACGCCAGCAATTTCTTCTTTGGTGGTAGAGTCGTCTAGACCCACCAGGCGTAACTCCGCGCTCTTCGTGGGTCTAGACACCTCTACCATCTTGTCCCCGATGGCCTCATTCAGGGCCACCTGGAGTTTCTCCGCTAACCGGTCCGCCTTCTCGGAACTGGTCGCTCCCGGCACTTCCAGCTTCCGTGCCCCGGAAGCCGTTTCCCTGAATTTTAAGAAGGGGATCTCCAGACTCGCAACATCCACCCTCTCTTTTGCGACGGAGACCACCTTCCTGTAGTCGACCCCTGCGCTCTCAGCTTCCGGCCGAAGGGTCAAAACGACCGCCGACGAGCGAGGGACGACCAGCCTGGCCGGGGTCAGCTTCGGTGGCGAAGTCTTCCCCTGGCTTGGACGCTTCTTGTTGGCTCCACGCTTGACCACCGTGGTCCAACTATCCTTTGCTGCAGCGGGAGCAGACGTCCGCGGTCGAGGAACCGGCGGCAGCTCGCTCACTGCAGGCGGCTTAGCGGCCTTCTTCTTTTTGCCCTTCTTTTTAGGGTCTTTGACTCCCGTCTGAGCAACGACGGGTTGCGTCGTCACTGCCTCCTCAGCCGACGCGACTGCCGCCTGAGCGGCTCTGCGGTCCGCAGCTAGAGGAGGGCGCAGACGTTCCTCCGGGAGAAGTCTACTCTCTATGCCCTCAAAGCGGGCGCTGACCATGTTCATGATCTGGAGCGTTTGCGCTCGCAGCATCTCCTGCAGTAGCTCCCCTACTGCTGGTGTGGCTTGAGCGCCAGGGTCACCTTGGCGCTTCTTTGGTATCGGCGGGAGTACCTCTCTCGCCACTCTCTTCGGAGGAGGATCCGCCTCATCACCACAAGTCACGTCCATGACTGGCCGCTCCATGGGTTCCTGGCTGCGGAGTCCTTCGACAGTTTCCTTCATTTCCGCCAACTGGTTACGGAGGTCAGCAAGTTCTTTTTGCTGACGGAGCAACTCTGCCTTCATCCGGGCGTTCTGCTCTTCCAAACGAGTCGTCTCACTCGAGGTGGTTCGATGTCGGTACTCATGGAGTACCTCCTCGATGGAGTCCAGAGCCTCGTAAAGGGCTCTCTGGGACGTGCCTTTCAGGCGTCTCGATTTCTTGGCGACGGCGAAAATCATGTTGATGTCCACTTTACCTCTCTCGTGGAGGTCGGGATTAACGCCGCCGACAGGTCCTTTTAATAATGAGGCGGCCTCGCGCGCACGCTTGGCCTCCATCCTTAGGTCATGAATCTCCTTGTCAGCCTGGAGAAGGAGTTCTTCTCTTTCGAGACGCATGACCTCCTCCTTTGCCTTTGCCAGGCCAACAAATTCGCCCGTGGTCGCCGGTCTGCCTCTACCCTTCTTGGTGGGCGTACCGCGAGCTCTCTTTTCCTTTTGCGAGTTGTCTGTCTCGCATCCAGATCCGGTGTCCGAAGTCTTGCTCGAAAGTGCAGGGCTCGGTCCCCGCTTCCGGAAGAACTTGGATCTGTATGGTTCCTCCGCACCCTTCGAGGACGCCACAGTCACCATACTGACCCTACTGCCAGTACTACTGTCTGAAAGACAGTCCAGAGACATCTTCTCTAAAACCACAACGGGTGATCCCGATCGCAAAGCACCAAAAGTCCTTGAGCTAGCCAGAGTCGTCGAAGTATTCGCATCTTGCAACACGTTGCCCCCCCCAGAGAACGCGGGGCAGCCTGAGCCGGAAGGCCCAGGGAGGGATTCTCCGGCAGAGCCGGTACCCTCCTGGGGTAATTCAAATTGAAATGTTGCACTGTCCATCATTGTTATGTTATCGGGTATCCATGTTCGCGCCAAGGTCATTGTATTGTAATCCAGTTTGTGCACAAATTTGCCCCCCCCAGAAAACGTGGGGCAGCCTGGACCCGAAGGCCCAGGGAGGGATTCTCCGGCAGAGCCGGTACCCTCCTGGGGTAGTATGCTTGTATTTATGCACTCCATCTTTCGCTCCTTTCCCCTCTCGTTCGCGGTACGCCCGCCGGGACCGGTATTAAAACACCGGCCCCGCCGGCCGCTACCCGGAACTGGGCCGTTGGGGCTCAAGATGAGCCCTCATCCGCCCCAGCCCGGTACTGGGGGTGCCGCTCACACACCACCCCCAGGAGTTTTTAGCGACTCTCCAGTCGGCCAGAGATCAGCCGCCGGTCAACGTGACCGGCGTTGCCCAGGGTGCGCCACGAGGAGGCTCTCTGACGTGCACCCCACGTGCACCCCAACCTAACCTAACCTAACCTTTTTTTTTTTTTTTTTTTTTTATACTGGGAAAAATCCTGCATTGGATACCCTCACGCTGCCGGGGGACAGCGTGAGGGTTATGTGGGACTCTTACCCACTAAAAAACCCAGTTGCCGCCTTGCGCACATAGCGACCAAAGCCGAGGGCTCACGTGAGCATGCACCTCCAAGCTTAGTCGTGCGCTTGGGTCCCCGCAGGTGGTAAATCGGGAACCCTCACCTCGAGGGAGGCAGATGTGCGCCTCCCTCATGCTTCTCTGATGTTTAGAAGCGCGACACAGCCGTGCTTCTCCTCACGGGTTCTCCATTAGCAGTGACAGACGCCCCCGCATCTGCCACCTGGAGCTTACACCTACGGAGGCATCTGGTGGAAATAGCCTCCTCCTCTTCGGCGTCGTCTGCCGGTTCTTCCACGCCGTTGGGCTGGCGCATCGACCGCCCTTTCACGCTGCCTCTCAGCGTCCTCCTTCTTTTCCATTACGCGCTCGCAGAATTCCGCGACAGCGTTCCATGCCCTCTCACTCCCGAGCATGGTTCGAACCACGACCGGAAGAGAGAGGTCATGGCCCACTGCCGCGGTTAATTCGCGGCGCTCCTCTTCCCAAGCAGGGCACTCTTCCACCACGTGCTTGGAAGTTTCCACTGCGCACCCGTCGCAGTGGTGGCATCTGGGCGTGGGCTCCCTTCCGGCTACCTGGTGCAGGTACTTACCAAAGCAGCCGTGACCGGTAAGCACCTGCACCAGTCGGAAGGTGAGCACCCCGTGTGTCCTGTCGACCCACTCCATAAGTAGAGGACGAATGGCCTCTATCGTCGTCAGTCCGGTTGTTGCGGAGGTCAACCTATCCCTCCACGCATCCAGCAGTGCCCTTCGAAGGCTGGCTCTCCGGGCTTCTTCCTCTCGTGTCGGGATAGACTCACCCCGCATAAGTCTATCTTTCCGCCACTTATACATGTCGCCATAAACATGGGCCACCAAATCCCATGGCGGGGAGCACGCCAGCAGGCACGCCGCCTCGCACGCCACCGTGCGGTATCCGCGTATCACCCTGACAGCCAAGATCCTGTGAATGTTCCGCAGGATAGCAGCACCTTTGGCTGTCAGGGCTTCGTGCCAAACTGGCGCTCCGTATAAGGCCATGGATTTGGCGACTCCCAAGTACAGGGACCGACAACCATCGCCTGCACCCCCGATGTTGGGCAATACGCCCGCTAAAGCGGAGGCAGTGCCTTTGACCCTGGGGGCCAGCTCCGCGAAATGGGTGTCGAAGGTCCACCTGTTGTCCAGGACGAGGCCCAGATACTTCATCCTGGTACCGACTTGTATCTGGACCCCGCCGATGGTCAAGTGAGTCCCTCGTTGTGTCGCCCTGCGCGGGCCGTGGAAGCATATGGCTTCTGTCTTCTCCAGGGCCACTTCCAGCCCCAGGAGCCGAATCCTTCGCACGACCTGCGCAACGCTCGCCGTCGCCAGACGGATCGCCTCTCGAATGGTGTCGCCGCGAGCTGTGACGAGCGTGTCATCGGCATAGCAGGTCACAGCGGCCCCGGGCAGGAGGGCACCGCGCAACACCCAGTCATAACCGATGTTCCACAGGAGCGGTCCAAGTACCGACCCCTGTGGAACACCGCATGACATCTCCCTATGGTGGGTGTTCCCATCCTGCCCGACGCATATGACCTGCCTGTCCCCCAGGTACGAACGGACCAACCTACAGAGGTACTGAGGCACCTGATGATACTTCAGTCCTTCCATGATACACTCCCAGGGGAGGCTGTTGAATGCGTTGGCTATGTCGAGCGACACAGCCAACAGCACTTTCCCCTGGGAGGTCGCCTCATCCGAGAGGGCCTTGACGCGGAGGATCGCGTCGATCGTCGATCGGCCCTCTCGGAATCCGAACTGCACCTCTGATAGGTCGGGCCCGTTGCGGGTCAGATGTCGTGTAAGACGCCGCACGATGACACGCTCAAAAAGCTTACCGGCCTCATCCAAGAGGACGATAGGCCTGTAGGCTGAGGGCGAATCCGCCGGACGACCTTGCTTCTTTAATAGGACGAGGCGCCCTACCTTCCACGGCTGCGGAAACTGGCCCGACTGCAAGCAGGCGTCGAACAGTCTCCGGAGCCTATCGCCTAGAGCGTCCAGAGCCAACGCCAGAGCGCGGCCCGGGATCCCATCAGGACCCGGAGCGGTGTTTTTGGCTCGGAGACGGCTCACAGCCACGTCCAGTTCCGCAACCGTGACCGAAGGTGCCTCGTCTTGCACGCACCGTGCACTCGCTGTCACAGAGAACGGAGGCTGATGTTCTGCCCTTCTCGGGAAGAGCGCTGCCAGGATCTCCACCAAAAGCTGCGGCTGGAGACTCTGGGTGACCGGGGGAGCCCAAGGGCGCAAGAAGCCCAACACCATGCGGTAGGGGCGTCCCCACGGATCAGCGTCCAGAGTCCCCAGGAGGTCCTCCCTCGCCCGCGCTTTGGCCTCTCTTATCGAGACCTGTAGCGTCTTCTTCGCGTCTCTGTAGGTGTTGTACAGCAGCACCTCTACCGCCGCATCCCTACCGAAACGTCGCCTACGGTGTCTAGCGTACTGGCGTCTCGCGGCCACGCACACAGCGCGCAATTGCGCAATTTCGCGAGACCACCAGTACGCTTGCCTCTTTGGAGGGTGGGGTCGGACTCGGGGCATAGCCGCGTCAGCAATACGTGTCATGGCGTCCCTAAACCACCGAGTCTCCTCCACCACATCCACTGGACCGTCCGGCGGCGCAGGCCAGGACGCAACGATAGAGGCTTCCGCAAGTAAATCCTTGTTGAGCCTCTTTACGGCCCACCTGAGGGACGACGTGTCCTCCCCCCTGGGAGCTGGAGCCGTCGCCGAGGGGTAGATGTTGAAGCGGATATAGAGATGGTCGGAAAGGGTTTCCGCTCCCTCGACGACGTTCCAGTCCCGTACATGCCGGGCGACGGCAGGGCTACCCAATGTGATGTCCACAATTGAGCCGCCCTGCTGCCGGACGCACGTATTCGTCGACCCCTGGTTCAAAATGGACAGGCCGACCTCCAACGTCCATTCATGTAAGGCCCTACCACGCATGTCAGTGGCGGGACATCCCCACGCTTGAGACTTCGCGTTGAAATCGCCCGCCACTAACATGGGGCAGGGCAACGTTCGTCTAACGAAATCTCCCAGACGGTCTAAGAAGGACTCGAATTCTGCGTAAGCGCGGTTTGGCGAGAAGTACACGCTTACGAGCACGAGCTCACCCCACCGCGCCGCCACAAACCCCGAGTCCCTCGTCAGCGCAGTCAGGATCGGAGACCCGACCGCATTACTCGATATAATGGCCGCTGTGCCCGACAAGTCCCCCAGCCAGTTATCCCTGGGAGGGATGTAGTAAGGCTCAGCGACCAATATGGCCTGGATAGACCACTCGGCCATGGTCTGAATCAGGAGATCCTGAGCCACGGCCGAGTGGTTTATGTTCGCCTGTAAGATCCTTCGGGCCATATTGGTCACTGGGTCTCCATCGCCATCTCCTCCTCAGGCACCCTAGAGGTGCCGGGCACAGCAGCAGCTGTCAAGTCCGTGGGTGGCCGGGAACTCCTGGCCGCCTTCCCTTTCTTTTTGGCCTGGGGAGTACAGGATTTGCTCCCCAGGCGGTGATTCGCCGGTCGCTTCGCCGCCGCGCACAGTGGGCAGTGCGGATCGGCTGAACATCCTGAGGCCTTATGGCCAACCTGTCCGCAGCGGTAGCACTGCCCACTGCGGTCCTCCTCAGCTGTGCAGCGAGACCTAACGTGGCCCGTTTGGAGGCAACGGAAGCATCTCGCGGCTTTGGGTTGCAGCAGCTTCACCTGTACTGCAACCCAACCTAGTAAAAGCCTGCCTTCCTGCGCGAGCTTCTTGGCTACTGCCACCGGGCAGCTAACCCACGCCGTGCCAGAGCCGTGGGGCGAGCGACGTACCTCTCCTACCCTGATGCTCGAGACGGAGCAGGCACCCTTCGCCGCCACGACGCCCGCAATTTCCTCTTTGGTGGTAGAGTCGTCTAAACCCACCAGGCGTAACTCCGCGCTCTTCGTGGGTCTAGACACCTCTACCATCTTGTCCCCGATGGCCTCATTCAGGGCCACCTGGAGTTTCTCCGCTAACCGGTCCGCCTTCTCGGAACTGGTCGCTCCCGGCACTTCCAGCTTCCGTGCCCCGGAAGCCGTTTCCCTGAATTTTAGGAAGGGGATCTCCAGACTCGCAACATCAACCCTCTCTTTTGCGACGGAGACCACCTTCCTATAGTCGACACCTGCGCTCTCGGCTTCCGGCCGAAGGGTCAAAACGACCGCCGACGAGCGAGGGACGACCAGCCTGGCCGGGGTCAGCTTCGGTGGCGAAGTCTTCCCCTGGTTTGGACGCTTCTTTGCTCCACGCTTGACCACCGTGGTCCAGCTTTCCTTTGCTGCAGTGGGAGCAGACGTCCGCGGTCGAGGAACCGGCGGTAACTCGCTCACTGCAGGCGGCTTAGCAGCCTTCTTCTTTTTGCCCTTCTTTTTAGGGTCTTTAGGCCCCGTCTGAGCAACGACGGGTTGCGCCGTCACTGCCTCCTCAGCCGGCGCGACTGCCGCCTGAGCGGCTCTGCGGTCCGCGGCTAGAGGAGGGCGCAGACGTTCCTCCGGGAGAAGTCTATTCTCTATACCCTCAAACCGGGCGCTCACCATGCTCATAATCTGGAGCGTTTGCGCTCTAAGCATCTCCTGCAGCAGCTCCCCTACTGCTGGTGTGGCTTGAGCTACAGAGTCAACTTGTCGCTTCTTGGGTATCGGCGGAAGTTCTTCCCTCGCCACTCTCTTCGGAGGAGGGTCCGCCCCATCGTCACAAGTCACGTCCATGACTGGTCGCTCCATGGGCTCCTGGCAGCGAAGTCCCTCGACAGTTGCCTTCATCTCTGCCAACTGGCTTCGAAGGTCAGCAAGCTCTTTTTGCTGACGGAGCAACTCTGCCTTCATCCGGGCGTTTTGCTCTTCCAGGCGAGCCGTCTCGCTCGAGGTGGTTCGTTTGCGATACTCGTGGAGTACCTCCTCGATAGAGTCTAGAGCCTCATACAGGGCTCTCTGGGATGTGCCTTTCAGGCGTCTAGATTTTTTGGCGACAGCGAAAATCATGTTCACATCCACTTTACCTCTCTCGTGGAGGTCAGGATTATCGCCGCCGACAGGTCCTTTTAATAATGAGGCGGCCTCGCGCGCACGCTTGGCCTCCATTCTCAGGTCGTGAATCTCCTTATCAGCCTGGAGAAGGAGTTCTTCTCTTTCGAGGCGCAACACCTCCTCCTTTGCCTTTGCCAGGCCAATAAATTCGCCCGTGGTCGCTGGTCTGCCTCTGCCCTTCTTAGTGGGCGTACCGCGAGCTCTCTTCTCCTTCTGCGAGTTGTCCGTCTCACATCCAGATCCGGTGTCCGAAGTCTTGCTCGAAAGCGCAGGGCTCGGTCCCCGCTTCCGGAAGAACTTGGATCGGTATGGTTCCTCCGCACCCTTCGAGGACGCCACAGTCACCATACTGACCCTACTGCCAACACTACTGTCTGAAAGACAGTCCAGAGACATCTTCTCCAACACCACTACAGGTGAACCCGATCGCAAAGCACCAGAAGTCCTTGAGCTAGCCATAGTCGTCGAAGTATTCGCATCACGCAACACGTTGCCCCCCCCAGAGAACGCGGGGCAGCCTGAGCCAGAAGGCCCAGGGAGGGATTCTCCGGCAGAGCCGGTACCCTCCTGGGGTAATTCAAATTCAAATGTTGCACTACCCATCTTTGTCTGTTGATCAGGTATCCATGTCCGCGCCAAAGTCATTGTTCGGAAGTCCAGTTTGTGCACAAATTTGCCCCCCCCAGAAAACGTGGGGCAGCCCGAGCCCGAAGACTCGGGGAGGGATTCTCCGGCAGAGCCGGTACCCTCCTGGGGTAGTTTGCTTGGATTTATGCACTCCATTCTCCTGAAACCACTCCTCCAGTTCGCGGTACGCCCGCCGGGACCGGTATTAAAACACCGGCCCCGCCGGCCGCTACCCGGAACTGGGCCGTTGGGGCTCAAAATGAGCCCTCATCCGCCCCAGCCCGGTACTGGGGGTGCCGCTCACACACCACCCCCAGGAGTTTTTTACGACTCTCCAGTCGGCCAGAGATCAGCCGCCGGTCAGCATGACCGACGTTGCCCGGGGTGCGCCACGCGGAGGCTCTCTGACGTGCACCCCAAAGAAAGGTTTCTTAACCGAGTAAGCCCCATTTAGTTAGACGGGTTTATAAGCCCTTTCAAACATTCGCTGTGCTCTGAGAAACGCTACGGAATCGTCAACCGCATAGGTTTTATATCCTCCCCTACGGAGACGATCCGGCCTGCGTCAATCAAGACGCGGCGCTTTCCGCCCTATCTCCGGGGACTTTCCACAGGGTGAAAATGACCAGTAACGGCCCAGTATGTAACCCCGAGAGTTGAACTGGTTAGAATCCTCAACCTAACCTTTTTTTTTTTTTTTTTTTTTTTTTTTTTTTTTTTTTTTAAAGAGGGGAAAATCCTGCATTGGATACCCTCACGTTGCCGGGGGACAACGTGAGGGTTATGTGGGACTCTTACCCACTAAAAACCCCTCTGCCGCTTGCGCATAGTGGACCAGGGTACGGGATCGCGTGAGCATGCTCCGCGCCCTGGTCGCGCGCATCGATCGCCCGTAGGTGTTCTGGACGGGCGATCTTCCTCCAGTGGAGAGACTTCTCCCCACCCCTCCAAGCTTCATACTGAAGCGCGGCTACCCGGCTTCAACGCCCTCGGGTCTTCCTCCTATCGTGGTGGCGAACGCCCCCGCATTCGCCACCAGGAGGGGATGTTGTGGAGACCTCAGGTGGTCGAGGCCTCCGAGTCGTCACCAACGACGATCTTCCACTAGCCCGGAGAAGCTAGGGGCCATTACAGCTCCATAGCTTCTCCGGCTTCAGGCCCCGCTGAGGCGCTGGGCGCAGGATTCTGCGCCTTCCTCTCCTTCTTCTTCCTGCTGGATGAGTCGCAGGCGTTGCTGCCCACCTTATGATTCGCCGGTTTCCCAGCCTCGGCACAAACAGGGCAGTGCACAGCAGCGGTGCATTCCGCCGCCTTGTGCCCAGCCACGCCACAGCGGAAGCACAACTCGCTACGGTCGTGCTTCGACTTGCAGCTTCGCCGTACGTGGCCAGCCTCAAGGCAGCGGAAGCACCGCAAAGCCCTAGGCTGCAGCAACTTCGCCTGAATGGCGACCCATCCTAACAGGATGCGACCCCCTTGCGTGACCTTCTTGGCCGCCGCTATGGGGCATCGCACCAGGACGCTGCCGGACCCGCGGGGGGGGCGATGGATTTCCCCCACCCTCACCGAGCTGGCAGAACAGCTCCCTCTTATAGAGATCGCCCAAGCGATCTCCTCCTTCGTGACGGAGTCGTCCAGACCCGTCAGGCGCAACTCCACGCACCTCGTGGGCCTGGAGACCTGGACGACCCCATCACCTATCTTTTCCGTAAAGACGGCTTGCAACTGCTCTGCCAGACGGTCGGCTTTGTCAGCGCTCGTGATGCCGGGAACCTCGAGTTTCCGTGATCCGGTTGCTGTCTCCCTGATCTTCAGATACGGGATCTCGAGGCTCACGACATCCACTTCCTTCTTCGCCAAGGAGAGCACCGACTTATAGTCGATGCCCTTGGCAGCCGCCTCCGGCTGCAACGTCAGCACTACGGCCGACGAGCGGGGCACGGAGAGCTTTGGTGGCGGCTTCTTTCTGTTGGCCTGCGGGGCTTTCGCCGCACGCGGTTTGGCCCCCTTCTTGACAACCGTGGACCACTTCTCTGTGGCCACAGGTGGGGCGGAAGAAGAAGAGGCGGTCTGCGGCAGAGCAGCCTGCTCAGCCTCTTTGGCCGCCATGGATTTCTTCTTCTTCCCTTTCGTCTTTTTGCCCTTGCCTTCCGGGGCAGCCACGGTGTTATTGGCCACCACCTCCGGTGACAAGGACGGCGCCACCGCTTGAGCGGACCTTCGATCTCCCGCCAAAGGTGGTCGCAGGAGACGGCCCTCTACCGCCTCCATATAGGACCTCATCGTGGCTCCAATGTCGCCCATCATTTTCTGCAGCGCGCAGTCTAGCATCTGCTGAGTCACCAAAGTCGATGGCTCAGCAGATTGACGCCGCGGCAGGGGTGGTAACTCTTCCCTGCCTCTTCGACGTGGAAGAGGCGGAGAGCTCCCACCCTCTCTGTCCTGTCCGGTATGTGCAGGAGGCTCAACAGGAGCCTGGTCCATTCCGCAGGACTGCAGAGTCGCCTTCAGTTCATCCACCTGCTTCTGAAGATCTGCGATCTCTGCAGCCTGTTTAGCCTCGTTGGCCTTCAGTCTCCTGTAGGCCTCCTGAAGTTTTCCCATCTCGTCCGTTGTGCTTGCCTTGGCCAGAATGAGGGCTTTCTCTCTGATGGAGTCAGCGGCCTCATTAAGGGCACCACGACTGCCGCCCTTAAGGTTCATACATTTCTTGACGACGCCGAGTATAACGTCGACGTCGTCAAGAATGTCTTGCGTCAGCTCCGAGGAGAGTTGCTCCTCGGAGGCTGACGGCGCCGGTCTTTTTGCGGCTCGCTTCATGCGAGCTCGCGAAGCCATAGCTATGGTCTCCTCCTCTACCTCCAGCTGAAGAGCCTGCCTCTTCAGCTGGATGTATTTTTCCTGGGCCTCCGCTAGCCCAATGAACTCCCCAGTTGTTGCGGGTCGTCCTCGCTTCTTCCTTTTTTCCCTGGAGGGAGTCATGGAGTCCTCCTCGACCTCCATGTCGCTTCCAGGGGCAGAGACGCAGCCGGGATTCCGGGAGAAGTTACTGCCATCCGGCAGATCCAACAGCCTCTCTATGGATCGGGCCTTCTCCAAGACCACGACCGGCCTCCTTGCGTGTGTCAACATTTTGGCATCCATCTCGGGTGTCCGTGTTCCAGCATGTGTCGTCGTGTTATCCTCATCGGGTATCCATTGGCTTGCCAGGGTCATCGTGTTTAAATCTAATCGGCGTACAAACTTGCCCCCCCCAGAAAACGTGGGGCAGCCCGAGCCCGAAGACTCGGGGAGGGATTCTCCCTTTCGGGTACCCTCCTGGGGTAGTGTTATTGAATCTGTACTATCCATCTTCAACTCCACAAACCACTAGTTCGCGGTACGCCCGCCGGGACCGGTATTAAACACCGGCCCCGCCGGCCGCTACCCGGAACTGGGCCGTTGGGGCTCAAAATGAGCCCTCATCCGCCCCAGCCCGGTACTGGGGGTGCCGCTCACACACCACCCCCAGGAGTTTTTTACGACTCTCCAGTCGGCCAGAGATCAGCCGCCGGTCAACGTGACCGGCGTTGCCCAGGGTGCGCCACGAGGAGGCTCTCTGACGTGCACCCCATCCTCAACCTAACCTTTTTTTTTTTTTTTTTTTTTTTTTTTTTTTTTTTTTTTTTTTTTTTTTTTTTTTTTTTTTTTTTTTTTTTTTTAAAGAGGGGAAAATCCTGCATAGGATACCCTCACGTTGTCGGGGGACAACGTGAGGGTTATGTCAGACTCTTACTGACTAAAAACCCCTCTGCCGCTGGCGCATAGTGGACCAGGGTACGGGATCGCGTGAGCATTACTCCGCGCCCTGGTCGCGCGCATCGATCGCCCGTAGATGTTCTGGACGGGCGATCTTCCTCCAGTGGAGAGCAATTCTCCCCACCCCTTCTTGCTTCATTCTGAAGCGCGGCTACCCGGCTTCAACGCCCTCGGGTCTTCCTCCTATCGTGGCAGCGAACGCCCCCGCATTCGCCACCAGGAGGGGATGTTGTGGAGGCCTCAGGTGGTCGAGGCCTCCGAGTCGTCACCAACGACGATCTTCCACTAGCCCGGAGAAGCTAGGGGCCATTACAGCTCCATAGCTTCTCCGGCTTCAGGCCCCGCTGAGGCGCTGGGCGCAGGATTCTGCGCCTTTCTCTCCTTCCTCTTCCTGCCGGAGGAGTCGCAGGCGTTGCTGCCAACCTTGTGATTGGCCGGTTTCCCGGCCTCGGCGCAAACAGGGCAGTGCACAGCAGCGGTGCATTCCGCCGCCTTGTGCCCAGCCACGCCACAGCGGAAGCACAACTCGCTGCGGTCGTGCTTCGATTTGCAGCCTCGCCGCACGTGGCCAGCCTCAAGGCAGCGGAAGCACCGCAAAGCCCTAGGCTGCAGCAACTTCGCCTGAATGGCGACCCATCCTAACAGGATGCGACCCCCTTGCGTGACCTTCTTGGCCGCCGCTATGGGGCATCGCACCAGGACACTGCCGGACCCGCGGGGGGGGCGATGGATTTCCCCCACCCTCACCGAGCTGGCAGAACAGCTCCCTCTTATCGAGATCGCCCAAGCGATCTCCTCCTTCGTGACGGAGTCGTCCAGACCCGTCAGGCGCATCTCCACGCACCTCGTGGGCCTGGAGACCTGGACGACCCCATCACCTACCTTCTCGCTGAAGACAGCTTGAAGCTGCTCCGCCAGCCGGTCTGCCTTGGCAGCGCTAGTGATGCCGGGAACCTCGAGCTTCCGTGCTCCGGTTGCCGTTTCCCTGATTTTCAGGAACGGAATCTCGAGGCTCACAACATCGACCTCCTTCTTCGCCAAGGAGAGCACCGACTTGTAGTCGATGCCCTTAGCAGCCGCCTCCGGCTGCAGCGTCAGTACCACAGCCGAAGAGCGGGGCACCGACAGCTTGGGCGGCGACTTCTTCTTATTGGCCGGTGGGGCTTTCGCCGCACGTGGTTTGGCCGCCTTCTTCACGACCGCGGACCACTTTTCTGCGGCCGCAGGTGGGGTTGAAGAAGAAGAAGAGGCCGGCGGTAGAACGGCCTGCTCTGCCTCCCGAGCCGCCATGGTCTTCTTCTTCTTCTTTTTCTTCTTCCCCTTTTCAGGGGGTGTCACGTCCTGGGTTTTGGAGGACTGGGCCTCAGTCGTTGCCGGAGCAAGATCCGGGTGGCGAACCAAGCGGTCGCCCGTCAGGGGTGGTCTTAAGAGCCTGCTCTCCACAGCCTCCATGTAGGAGCGCATTCTGCCTCCTATCTCCGTCATCATCCCGCGTAGGGCCTGGTCCAGCATTTGCTGCGTCACCACCGCTGCAGGCTCAGCTGGAGGTTCCACAGGTTGACGACGAGGCAGCGGGGGAAGGTCCGGCCTGCTATCCCTACACGGAGGAGGGGAGGGCAGGCTCTCTCTACACGCTGCGTATGGCGCAGGAGAAGCTGCAGAGGCTTGGTCCACAAGACAGGGCTGCTGAAGGCTGGCTTTCAGCTCCGCCAGCTGACCCTTGAGCTCAGCGATTTCAGCAGCCTGTCTCGCTTCACTCGCCTTCAGCCTCTCGTAGGCCTCCTGCAGCTTCCTCATCTCCTCGGAGGTGTTGGTCTTTGCCAGTATCAGGGCCTTCTCCCTTATGGCATCCGCTGCCTCATTAAGGGCGCCCCTACTTCCTCCCTTTAAATTCATACATTTCTTGACGACGCCGAGTATGACGTCGACGTCGTCAAGAATGTCTTGCGTCAGCTCCGAGGAGAGTTGCTCCTCGGAAGCTGACGGCGCCGGTCTTTTCGCAGCTCGCTTCATCCGAGCTCGCGCGGCCATTACGATGGACTCTTCCTCCACCTCCAGCTGAAGAGACTGTCTCTTAAGCTGTATATATTTTTCTTGGGCCGCTGCCAGCCCAACAAACTCTCCGGTTGTAGCAGGTCGGCCCCGCTTCTTTCTTTTTTCTCTGGAGGGAGTCTGTGAGTCCTCCTCGACCTCCATGTCGCTTCCGGGGGCAGAGACGCAACCGGGATTCCGGAAGAATCTACTGCCGCCGTGTAGCGTGTCATCGTCATGTGAGCCCGCCCTTGATCTGGCGGTGTTATTGCTATCAGGCACATCTAACAGCCTGTCAATTGAGGGCGTCCTTTCCAGGACCACCCTCGGAAACTGCAGCCTTGCGCCCCCCCCAGAAAACGCGGGGCTGCCTGGACCCAAGGGCCCAGGGAGGGATTCTCCGGCGGTTAAGCCGGTACCCTCCTGGGGTAGTCTGATTTTCAAAGCTGTACTTTCCATCATGCTTTCGTTATCCGAAGTCCATATTCCTGCCTGTGTCGTCGTATTTGCGTCATCGGGTATCCATCGGCTTGCCAAGGTCATTGTGTCCACGTCCAACTCCCGCACAAATTTGCCCCCCCCAGAAAACGTGGGGCAGCCCGAGCCCGAAGACTCGGGGAGGGATTCTCCATTTCTGGTACCCTCCTGGGGTAGTGTGATTTGATTCGTGCTCTCCATGATCATCACCACATACCTCCAGTTCGCGGTACGCCCGCCGGGACCGGTATTAAACACCGGCCCCGCCGGCCGCTACCCGGAACTGGGCCGTTGGGGCTCAAGATGAGCCCTCATCCGCCCCAGCCCGGTACTGGGGGTGCCGCTCACACACCACCCCCAGGAGTTTTTTACGACTCTCCAGTCGGCCAGAGATCAGCCGCCGGTCAACGTGACCGGCGTTGCCCGGGGTGCGCCACGCGGAGGCTCTCTGACGTGCACCCCATCCTCAACCTAACCTAACCTTTTTTTTTTTTTTTTTTTTTTAAAGAGGGGAAAATCCTGCATAGGATACCCTCACGTTGCCGGGGGACAACGTGAGGGTTATGTCAGACTCTTACTGACTAAAAACCCCTCTGCCGCTGGCGCATAGTGGACCAGGGTACGGGATCGCGTGAGCATTACTCCGCGCCCTGGTCGCGCGCATCGATCGCCCGTAGATGTTCTGGACGGGCGATCTTCCTCCAGTGGAGAGCAATTCTCCCCACCCCTTCTTGCTTCAAACTGAAGCGCGGCTACCCGGCTTCAACGCCCTCGGGTCTTCCTCCTGTCGTGGCAGCGAACGCCCCCGCATTCGCCACCAGGAGGGGATGTTGTGGAGGCCTCAGGTGGTCGAGGCCTCCGAGTCGTCACCAACGACGATCTTCCACTAGCCCAGAGAAGCTAGGGGCCATTACAGCTCCATAGCTTCTCCGGCTTCAGGCCCCGCTGAGGCGCTGGGCGCAGGGTTCTGCGCCTTCTTCTCCTTCCTCTTCCTGCCGGAGGAGTCGCAGGCGTTGCTGCCAACCTTGTGATTGGCCGGTTTCCCGGCCTCGGCGCAAACAGGGCAGTGCACAGCAGCGGTGCATTCCGCCGCCTTGTGCCCAGCCACGCCACAGCGGAAGCACAACTCGCTGCGGTCGTGCTTCGATTTGCAGCCTCGCCGCACGTGGCCAGCCTCAAGGCAGCGGAAGCACCGCAAAGCCCTAGGCTGCAGCAACTTCGCCTGAATGGCGACCCATCCTAACAGGATGCGACCCCCTTGCGTGACCTTCTTGGCCGCCGCTATGGGGCATCGCACCAGGACACTGCCGGACCCGCGGGGGGGGCGATGGATTTCCCCCACCCTCACCGAGCTGGCAGAACAGCTCCCTCTTATCGAGATCGCCCAAGCGATCTCCTCCTTCGTGACGGAGTCGTCCAGACCCGTCAGGCGCATCTCCACGCACCTCGTGGGCCTGGAGACCTGGACGACCCCATCACCTACCTTCTCGCTGAAGACAGCTTGAAGCTGCTCCGCCAGCCGGTCTGCCTTGGCAGCGCTAGTGATGCCGGGAACCTCGAGCTTCCGTGCTCCGGTTGCCGTTTCCCTGATTTTCAGGAACGGAATCTCGAGGCTCACCACATCGACCTCCTTCTTCGCCAAGGAGAGCACCGACTTGTAGTCTATTCCCTTGGCTACCGCCTCCGGCTGCAGCGTCAGTACCACAGCCGAAGAGCGGGGCACCGACAGCTTGGGCGGCGACTTCTTCTTATTGGCCGGTGGGGCTTTCGCCGCACGTGGTTTGGCCGCCTTCTTCACGACCGCGGACCACTTTTCTGCGGCCGCAGGTGGGGTTGAAGAAGAAGAAGAGGCCGGCGGTAGAACGGCCTGCTCTGCCTCCCGAGCCGCCATGGTCTTCTTCTTCTTCTTTTTCTTCTTCCCCTTTTCAGGGGGTGTCACGTCCTGGGTTTTGGAGGACTGGGCCTCAGTCGTTGCCGGAGCAAGATCCGGGTGGCGAACCAAGCGGTCGCCCGTCAGGGGTGGTCTTAAGAGCCTGCTCTCCACAGCCTCCATGTAGGAGCGCATTCTGCCTCCTATCTCCGTCATCATCCCGCGTAGGGCCTGGTCCAGCATTTGCTGCGTCACCACCGCTGCAGGCTCAGCTGGAGGTTCCACAGGTTGACGACGAGGCAGCGGGGGAAGGTCCGGCCTGCTATCCCTACACGGAGGAGGGGAGGGCAGGCTCTCTCTACACGCTGCGTATGGCGCAGGAGAAGCTGCAGAGGCTTGGTCCACAAGACAGGGCTGCTGAAGGCTGGCTTTCAGCTCCGCCAGCTGACCCTTGAGCTCAGCGATTTCAGCAGCCTGTCTCGCTTCACTCGCCTTCAGCCTCTCGTAGGCCTCCTGCAGCTTCCTCATCTCCTCGGAGGTGTTGGTCTTTGCCAGTATCAGGGCCTTCTCCCTTATGGCATCCGCTGCCTCATTAAGGGCGCCCCTACTTCCTCCCTTTAAATTCATACATTTCTTGACGACGCCGAGTATGACGTCGACGTCGTCAAGAATGTCTTGCGTCAGCTCCGAGGAGAGTTGCTCCTCGGAAGCTGACGGCGCCGGTCTTTTCGCAGCTCGCTTCATCCGAGCTCGCGCGGCCATTACGATGGACTCTTCCTCCACCTCCAGCTGAAGAGACTGCCTCTTAAGCTGTATATATTTTTCTTGGGCCGCTGCCAGCCCAACAAACTCTCCGGTTGTAGCAGGTCGGCCCCGCTTCTTCCTTTTTTCTCTGGAGGGAGTCTGCGAGTCCTCCTCGACCTCCATGTCGCTTCCGGGGGCAGAGACGCAACCGGGATTCCGGAAGAATCTACTGCCGCCGTGTAGCGTGTCATCGTCATGTGAGCCCGCCCTTGATCTGGCGGTGTTATTGCTATCAGGCACATCTAACAGCCTGTCAATTGAGGGCGTCCTTTCCAGGACCACCCTCGGAAACTGCAGCCTTGCGCCCCCCCCAGAAAACGCGGGGCTGCCTGGACCCAAGGGCCCAGGGAGGGATTCTCCGGCGGTTAAGCCGGTACCCTCCTGGGGTAGTCTGATTTTCAAAGCTGTACTTTCCATCATGCTTTCGTTATCCGAAGTCCATATTCCTGCCTGTGTCGTCGTATTTGCGTCATCGGGTATCCATCGGCTTGCCAAGGTCATTGTGTCCACGTCCAACTCCCGCACAAATTTGCCCCCCCCAGAAAACGTGGGGCAGCCCGAGCCCGAAGACTCGGGGAGGGATTCTCCATTTCTGGTACCCTCCTGGGGTAGTGTGATTTGATTCGTGCTCTCCATGATCATCACCACATACCTCCAGTTCGCGGTACGCCCGCCGGGACCGGTATTAAACACCGGCCCCGCCGGCCGCTACCCGGAACTGGGCCGTTGGGGCTCAAGATGAGCCCTCATCCGCCCCAGCCCGGTACTGGGGGTGCCGCTCACACACCACCCCCAGGAGTTTTTAACGGCTCTCCAGCCGGCCAGAGATTCGCCGCCGGTCAACGTGACCGACGTTGCCCAGGGTGCGCCACGCGGAGGCTCTCTGACGTGCACCCCAACCTAACCTTTTTTTTTTTTTTTTTTTTTTTTTTTTTAAACTGGGAAAAATCCTGCATAGGATACCCTCACGTTGCCGGGGGACAACGTGAGGGTTATGTGGGACTCCTACCCACTAAAAAACCCAGTGCCGCTTGCGCATAATTGAACCAGGGTGCGGGATCGCGTGAGCATGCTCCGCGCCCCGGTCCAGCGCATCGATCGCCCGTAGATGGTCTGGACGGGCGATCTTCCTCCCGTGGAGAGCCAGTCTCCCCACCTTGCTCCATACAGAAGCGCGGCTACCCGGCTTCAACTCGGGCTCCTCCCTATATGGCAACGAATGCCCCCGCATTCGCTACCGGGAGGGGATGTTATGGAGGCCTCAGATGGTCGTGGCCTCCATGTCGTCACCAACGACGATCTCCTAGAGAGCCTATGGGCCTAGAGCTCCATGGCTACTTCGGCTTCAGGAGCCACTGGGGCGCCAGGCGCAGAACTCTGCACCCTCCTCTGCGTCTTTCTCCTGCCGCTCGACGAGGAGTCGCAGGAGCCGCTGCCCACCTTGTGGTTTGCCGGTCTTCCGGCCTCCTCACAGACAGGGCAGTGTACGGCAGCGGAGCATTCCGCCGCCTTGTGCCCGGCCACGCCACAGCGGAAACACAACCCGCTGCGATCCGTCTTTGACTTGCATTTCTGCCGCACGTGGCCGACCTCAAGGCAGCGGAAACACCGCATCGCCCTGGGCTGCAGCAACTTTGCCTGGATGGCTAGCCACCCAAGCAAAATTCGGCCCTCCTGTGTCACCTTCTTGGCGGCTGCTATCGGGCAGCGCACCAACACGCTGCCCGACCCACCAGATGGACGGTGGATCTCCCCCACTCTAACCTGGGTGGCAGAGCAACTCCCTCTCGTGGCGACCGCCCAGGCGATCTCCTCCTTCGTAACGGAGTCGTCCAGCCCCGTCAGACGCATCTCCACGCACTTCGTGGGCCTGGAGATCTGAACGACTCCGTCCCCCACCTTCTGTGAGAAGACGGCCTGGAGTTGCTCCGCCAGACGGTCAGCTTTGGCGCCGCTCGTGGCACCCGGGACCTCCAGCTTGCGCGCCCCGGTGGCCGTCTCCCGTATCTTAAGAAAGGGGATGTCGAGGCTGACAACATCCACCTCCTTCTTTGCCATCGACAACACCGATTTGAAATCGAGGCCTTTGGCTGCCGCCTCCGGCTGCAGCGTCAGCACTATGGCCGACGAGCGAGGCACGGAGAGCTTGGGTGGCGGCTTCTTCTTTTTGGCCGGTTGGGCTTTCGCCGCCCGTGGTTTGGCCCCCTTCTTGGCGACCGTGGACCACTTCTCAGTGGCCACAGGTGGAGCGGAAGAAGAAGAAGGGGCCGTTGGCAGAGCAGCCTGCTCGGCCTCTTTGGCCGCCATGGATTTCTTCTTCTTCCCTTTCGTCTTCTTGCCCTTGTCTTCCGGGGCAGCCACGGTGTTACTGGCCACCACCTCCGGTGACAAGGACGGTGTCACCGCTTGCGCGGACCTTCGGTCACCCGCCAAAGGTGGTCGCAGGAGACGGCCCTCCACCGCCTCCATATACGATCTCATCGTAGAAGCAATGTCGCCCATCATTTTCTGCAGCGCGCAGTCCAACATCTGCTGAGTCACCACAGTCGATGACTCAGCAGATTGACGCCGCGGCAGGGATGGGAACTCTTCCCTGCCTCTTCGACGTGGAAGAGGCGGAGAGCTCCCACCCTCTCTGTCATATCCGGGTGTAGGAGGCTCAACAGGAGCCTGATCCAATCCACAGGACTGCAGAGTCGCCTTCAAATCTTCGACCTCCCTTTGAAGTTCCGCGATCTCTGCAGCCTGCTTGGCCTCGTTGGCCTTCAGCCTCTGGTAGGCTGCCTGGAGCTTCTCCAGCTCGTCCGAGGTGTTGGCCTTAGCCAACAAGGTTGCCCTCTCTCGGATAGCGTCCGCTGCTTCATTGAGGGCGCCACGACTGCCGCCCTTTAAATTCATGCATTTTTGGACGACGCCGAGTATAACGTCGGCGTCGTCAATAATGCCCTGCGTCAGCTCCGAGGAGAGTTGCTCCTTAGAGGCTGACGGCGCTGGTCGTTTGGCGGCTCTCTTCATTCTGGCCCTCGAGGCCATCGCCACCGATTCCTCTTCCGCCTCAAGCTGAAGAGACTGCCTCTGCAGCTCGAGGTATCGCTCCTGGGCCGCCGCCAATCCCACAAACTCCCCTGTGGTCGCGGGCCGGCCCCGTTTCTTCTTTTTTTCCCTGGAGGGGGTCAGTGTGTCGTCGTCCACCTCCAAATCACTCCCCGGAGCGGAGACACAGCCTTCGCTGCGGAAGAATGTACTCCTCATTCCCCTCTCCTCCACACTGGCCGCCGATGTTCCTGCGGACCAGCAAGTGTCACCTACCTCCATCATCTTATCAATCGAGGGGGTCCTTTCCAGGACCACCCTCGGCACCTGCAACCTTGTGCCCGTTGCACTATCCATCATTTCCAGTTTTAATGCTTGGGTCATCGTGTTAGCGTCGTCGGGAATCCATTTGCTAGCAAGGGTCATCGTGTTTATGTCAAGTCGGCGTACAAATTTGCCCCCCCCAGAGAACGTGGGGCAGCCTGGACCCGAGGGCCCAGGGAGGGATTCTCCGGTAGAGCCGGTACCCTCCTGGGGTAGTTCTATAGAATTTGTACTTTCCATCCTGCTGAACTACTCCTCCAGTTCGCGGTACGCCTGCCGGGACCGGTATAAACAACCGGCCCCGCCAGCCGCTACCCGGAACTGGGCCGTTGGGGCTCAAAATGAGCCCTCATCCGCCCCAGCCCGGTACTGGGGGTGCCGCTCACACACCACCCCCAGGAGCTTTTTACGGCCCTCCAGCCGGCCAGAGATTCGCCGCCGGTCAACTTGACCGACGTTGCCCAGGGTGCGCCACGCGGAGGCTCTCTGACGTGCACCCCACCCCAACCTTTTTTTTTTTTTTTTTTTTTTTTTTTTTTTTTTTTACCCTGGGGAAAATCCTGCATAGGATACCCTCACGTTGCCGGGGGACAACGTGAGGGTTATGTCAGACTCTTACTGACTAAAAACCCCAGCTCCTCTTGCGCATAACGGACCAGAGAACGGGATCGCGTGAGCATTAACTCCGCGCTCTGGTCACGCGCCTCGATCGCCCGCCGATGTTAGTTACGGGGATCTTTCGCCCGGGGGGAGCCATTCTCCCCCCCTTGCTTCATGCTGAAGCTCGAGGATGTACCTGGCTTCAGGGTGCCACAGGTCTTCCTCCCTATGTGGCAACGAACGCCCCCGCGTTCGCTGCCGGGAGGGGATGTTGTGGAGGCCTCAGGTGGTCGAGACCTCCGGTCACCTTAACGGCGATTGGCCTGGAGAAGCTATGAGCCATTACAGCTCCATAGCTTCTCCGGCTTCAGGCCTCACTGAGGCGCTGGGCGCTTCCTGCGCCTTCCTTCCTGCGGCCGGCGCCTTCCTCGTCGTCGGCCTGCCCTCTCTCTTCCTAGTAGAGGAGTCACAAGTGCCGCTCCCGACCTTGTGATTCGCCGGCTTCCCGGCAGCCTCACAAACGGGGCAATGCACCGCAGCAGAGCAATCCACTGCCTTGTGCCCGGCCACGCCACAGCGAAAGCAAAGCTCGCTACGGTCCACCTGCGACTTGCAGGTTCGCCGGACGTGGCCGATCTCAAGGCAGCGGAAGCACCTCGTGATTCTGGGCTCCAGGAGTTTCACCTGGAGCGCCACCCATCCTAACAGGATTCTTCCTTCCTTTGCGACCTTTTTGGCCGCCGCCACCGGGCACCGGACGAGCACACTGCCCGACCCGTATGGCGCACGGCGCACCTCCCCCACCTTCACCTGGTGGGCCGGGCAGCCTCCATTGAAGGACACAGCCCAGGCGATCTCCTCGGTGGTGACGGAATCGTCCAGGCCCGAGAGGCGTATCTCTACGCTCTTGAACGGCCTCGTGACCTGGACCATCCCTTCACCCACCTTCTCGTCGAAGACCGCCTGGAGCTGTTCAGCCAGTCGGTCTGCCTTGGTCGCGCTCGTGGCGCCGGGCACCTCCAGTTTGCGGGCTCCAGTGGCCGTCTCCCTGATCTTCAAGAAGGGGATGTCCAAAGCTGTGACGTCCACCCCCCCCTTGGCCAGCATCAGCACCGACTTGTAGTCGACGCCACTGGAGACCGCTTCCGGCTTGATGGTAACAACCACGGCGGACGACCGAGGCACCGAAAGTTGAGCCGGTGAAATCTTCTTCTTTGCCGAAGATTGGGCTTTTTTCTTATCCTTGGCGGTCCCTTTCTTCTTCACTACCGCGGACCACGTCTCGCCCTCCACGGGAGCTGACGAAGAAGGAGCCGGCTGTCGAGTGGCCTCCGCCTCTTTGGCCGCCATCGACTTCTTCTTCTTCTTACTTTTCTTCCCCTTTTTAGGGGGTGTCTCGTCCGAGGGTTTGGAGGGAGGCTGAGTCATAGGTGCCTCCGGAGCGGAATCTGGGCGCCGAGTTCCGCGGTCACCCGCAAGCGGGGGCCGCAGAAGTCTGCCCTCCATCGCCTCCATGTATGATCTCATCCTCCCTCCGATCTCCTTCATCATACCCTGGAGAGCACGGTCCAGCGTCTGTTGGGTAACCACGGCCGACGGCTCCGCCGGTGGTTCTGCCGAGGTCCCCGCAGTACGCTGCCGCGGCAAGGGTACGAACTCATCCTGACTTCTTCTCGGAGGAGGAAGAGGAGAGTCCTCTGTGTTGTCCCCATCAAGCACACTAGGAGCTACAGGGGCTTGATCGTCTTGGCAGGGCCGCAGCATCGCCTTCAGCTCTGCCACCTGCCTCTGAAGGTCCGCGATTTCTGCGGCCTGCCTAGCCTCGTTGGCCTTCAGCCTCTCGTAGGCCTCCTGCAGCTTCCTCGTTTCCTCGGAAGCGTTAGTTTTGGCCAGTATCAGGGCCTTCTCCCTGATCGCGTCAGCCGCTTCGTTAAGGGCACCACGACTTCCGCCCTTAAGATTCATGCATTTCTTGACGACGCCGAGTATGACGTCGACGTCGTCAAGAATGTCTTGCGTCAGCTCCGAGGAGAGTTGCTCCTCGGAGGCTGACGGCGCCGGTCTTTTTGCGGCTCGCTTCATGCGAGCTCGCGAAGCCATCACCATCGACTCCTCCTCTACCTCCAGCTGAAGAGCCTGCTTCTTCAGCTCGATGTATTTTTGTTGAGCCTCTGCAAGCGCAACGAACTCCCCAGTTGTTGCGGGTCGTCCTCGCTTCTTCTTCTTTTCTTTGGAGGGAGCCTGGAAGTCCTCCTCAACCTCCATGTCACTTCCGGGGGCAGAAACGCAACCGGAAGTCCGGAAGAATTTACTGCCCGCCTGAAGTGCGTCACAATCCTGTGATCCCGTCGTCAACCTGGCGGGTCTGTCCTCGTCAGGCAGATCCAGCAACCTGTCAATCGATCGCGCCTTCTCTAAGACCACGACCGGCATCCTTGCGTCAGTCATCATTTTGGCATCAGACTCGGGTGTCCGTGTTCTCGCTTGGGTCATCATGTTAACATCATCGGGTATCCATTGGCTAGCTAGGGTCATCGTGTTCAAGTTCAGTCGGCGTACAAATTTGCCCCCCCCAGAGAACGTGGGGCAGCCTGAACCCGAGGGTCCAGGGAGGGATTCTCCGGCAGAGCCGGTACCCTCCTGGGGTAGTTCATTGGAATTTGTACTACTCATCCTTCCAAACTACTCCTCCAGTTCGCGGTACGCCCGCCGGGACCGGTATTAAAACACCGGCCCCGCCGGCCGCTACCCGGAACTGGGCCGTTGGGGCTCAAGATGAGCCCTCATCCGCCCCAGCCCGGTACTGGGGGTGCCGCTCACACACCACCCCCAGGAGTTTTTTACGACTCTCCAGTCGGCCAGAGATCAGCCGCCGGTCTACGTGACCGGCGTTGCCCGGGGTGCGCCACGCGGAGGCTCTCTGACGTGCACCCCACCCCACCCCAACCTTTTTTTTTTTTTTTTTTTTTTTTATCTGGAGAAAATCCTGCATCGGATACCCTCACACCGCCGGGGGACAGTGTGAGGGTTATGTGGGACTCCTACCCACTAAAAACTCCAGAGCCGCTTGCGCATAGTGGACCAGGGTACGGGATCGCGTGAGCATTACTCCGCGCCCTGGTCGCGCGCCTCGATCGCCCGTAGATGTTATTTCCGGGGATCTACCTCCAGTGGAGAGCATTCTCTCCACCCCTCCTTGCTTCATACTGAAGCGCGGCAACCCGGCTTCATCCTCGGGTCTTCCTCCTGTCGTGGTGGCGAACGCCCCCGCATTCGCCACCAGGAGGGGATATTAGGGAGGCCTCAGGTGGTCGAGGCCTCCGCGTCGTCGTCTCCCACGACGATCTCCCAACAGCCTGGAGAAGCTAGGGGCCATTACAGCTCCATAGCTTCTCCGGCTTCAGGCCCCACTGAGGCGCTGGGCGCAGAGTCCTGCGCTATCCCTCCCTTCTTCCTCCTCCTGCTCGAAGAGTCGCAGGCGTTGCTGCCGACCTTATGGTTTGCCGGTTTACCGGCCTCGGCACACACCGGGCAGTGCACAGCAGCGGAGCATTCCGCCGCCTTGTGCCCAGCCACGCCACAGCGGAAGCACAACTCGCTTCGGTCCACTTTGGACTTACAGCTTCGCCGTACGTGGCCAGCCTCAAGGCAGCGGAAGCACCGCAATGCCCTAGGCTGCAACAGCTTCGCCTGGATGGAGACCCATCCGAGCAGGATTCGGCCTCCCTGCGTCACCTTCTTTGCCGCCGCTACCGGACAGCGCACCAGCACGCTGCCAGACCCGCGGGGGGGGCGATGGATTTCCCCCACCCTCACCGAGCTGGCAGAACAGCTCCCTCTAGTGGCGACCGCCCAGGCGATCTCCTCCTTCGTAACGGAGTCGTCCAGCCCCGTCAGGCGCATCTCCACGCACTTCATGGGCCTGGAGACCTGGACGACTCCGTCACCCACCTTCTCCGAGAAGACGGCCTGGAGCTGCTCTGCCAGGCGGTCGGCCTTAGCAGCGCTCGTCGCCCCGGGGACTTCGAGCTTGCGCGCTCCGGTGGCTGTCTCCCTTATCTTAAGGAAGGGTATTTCAAGGCTAACGACGTCAACCTCCTTCTTAGCCAACGCCAACACCGACTTGTAGTCGATGCCCTTGGCTGCCGCCTCCGGCTGCAGCTTCAATACCACAGCCGAAGAACGGGGCACCGACAGCTTGGGCGGCGACTTCTTCTTGGCCTTGTTCGGCGCCGGGGCTTTGGCCGAGCTCTTCTTGGCCCCCTTCTTCACCACTGTGGACCACGTCTCACCCTCCACAGCTGATGAAGAAGGAGCTGGACCTGGACGTCGTATGGCCTGCTCCGCCTCCTTGGCAGCCATCGACTTCTTAGTCTTCTTCTTTTTCCCCTTGTTGTTAGCGGGGGCAGCCACACTACCAGAGGGCACGACCTCCGGTGCCGCAGGAGCTGGCGCCGTTTGGGGAGCCCTACGATCTCCCGCCAGAGGGGGGCGCAGAAATCTGCCCTCCACTGCCTCCATGTAGGACCTCATCCTACCTCCTATCTCCTGCATCATTTTTTGCAGGGCGCTGTCCAGCATCTGCTGAGTCACCACCGCCGATGACTCAGCAGAAGACTCCACCGCCCGCCGCTTCGGCAAGGGTAGGAAGTCTTCCCTGCTTTCTCTGCAAGGAGAAGGAGGAGGAGGGTCCTGGTCGTCTATGTCGGCCAGGGAAGTCACAGGGGTGTAGACCTGACGGGCCTGCTGCAGGCTGGCTTTGACTTCCTCCAGTTCTTTGCGGAGCTCCGCTACCTCCTCAGCCCTCTTCGCCTCATTGGCTTTAAGCCTTTCATAGGCCTCCCGGAGTTTTGTGAACTCCTCCGTCTCATTTGTTTTCGCCAACAGGAGCGCCCTCTCCCGTATGGCGTCTGCGGCCTCGTTCAAGGCACCTCGAGTCCCCCCCTTGAGGTTCATGCACCTCTTGACGACGTCTATGATGACATCGACGTCATCGACGATGCCCTGTTGCAGCTCTGAGGCTAGCTGCTCCCTAGAGGCAGGTGCAGCTGGCCTTTTCGCGGCTCGCCTCATCCTTGCTTTCGAAGCAATCGCCACAGACTCCTCCTCTGCGTCCAGCTGTAGCCCTTGCTTCTTTAGAAGAAGGTATTGCTCCTGGGCGTGAGCGAGCCCCACATACTCTCCCGTTGTGGCAGGCCTACCTCTCTTCTTCCTCTTCTCCCTAGATGGTGTGGGAGAATCCTCGTCTAACTCCATGTCGCTCCCAGGGGCTGAGGAGCACCCAGAGCGCACGAAGAACTTCGTACCGCTGCTTCCACCCGGCAGCGATAACCTGTCTATCGAGGCGGTCCTTTGCAGGACCACTACCGGCAACCTTTCGCCCCCCCCAGAAGACGCGGGGCAGCCTGAGCGATGCTCAGAGAGGGATTCTCCGACTTCGGAGAAGTCGGTACCCTCCTGGGGTAATCTTATTTTAAAAGTTGCACTTGTCATCATTTTTCCTTCGGTCTCGAGAGTCCGTGTTCCTGCCTGTGTCGTCGTATTAGCGTCATCGGGTATCCATCGGCTTGCCAAGGTCATTGTTTCTACGTCCAACTCCCGCACAAATTTGCCCCCCCCAGAAAACGTGGGGCAGCCCGAGCCCGAAGACTCGGGGAGGGATTCTCCATTTCTGGTACCCTCCTGGGGTAGTGTGATTGAATTCGTGCACTCCATATTCAACTCCACATACCTCCAGTTCGCGGTACGCCCGCCGGGACCGGTATTAAAACACCGGCCCCGCCGGCCGCTACCCGGAACTGGGCCGTTGGGGCTCAAAGTGAGCCCTCATCCGCCCCAGCCCGGTACTGGGGGTGCCGCTCACACACCACCCCCAGGAGTTTTTATCGACTCTCCAGTCGGCCAGAGATCAGCCGCCGGTCAACATGACCGACGTTGCCCGGGGTGCGCCACGCGGAGGCTCTCTGACGTGCACCCCAAAAATGTGGAACGCTTCACGATTTTGCGTGTCATCCTTGCGCAGGGGCCATGCTAATCTTCTCTGTATCGTTCCAATTTTAGTATATGTACTGCCGAAGCAAGTACACCCCACCCCAACCTTTTTTTTTTTTTTTTTTTTTTTTTTTACCCTGGGGAAAATCCTGCATAGGATACCCTCACGTTGCCGGGGGACAACGTGAGGGTTATGTCAGACTCTTACTGACTAAAAACCCCAGCTCCTCTTGCGCATAACGGACCAGAGTGCGGGATCGCGTGAGCATTAACTCCGCGCTCTGGTCACGCGCCTCGATCGCCCGCAGATGTTAACACGGGGATCTTTCGCCCGGGGGGAGCCATTCTCCCCCCCTTGCTTCATGCTGAAGCTCGAGGATATACCTGGCTTCAGGGTGCCACAGGTCTTCCTCCCTATATGGTGACGAACGCCCCCGCATTCGCCACCGGGAGGGGATGTTGTGGAGGTCTCAGATGGTCGAGACCTCCGGTCACCTTAACGGCGATTGGCCTGGAGAAGCTATGAGCCATTACGACTCCATAGCCTCTCCGGCTTCGGGCCTCACTGAGGCGCTGGGCGCTTCCTGCGTCTTCCTCCCCGAGGCCGGAGCCTTCTTCGTCGGCCTGCCTTCCCTCCTCTTGATGGAGGAGTCGCAGGAGCCGCTCCCGACCTTGTGATTTGCCGGCTTCTCGGCTGCCTCGCACACGGGGCAATGTACCGCTGCCGAGCAATCCGCTGCCTTGTGGCCAGCCACGCCACAGCGAAAGCAAAGCTCGCTGCGGTCCACCTGCGACTTGCAGGTTCGCCGCACGTGGCCGACCTCAAGGCAGCGGAAGCACCTCGTCACTCTAGGCTCCAGGAGTTTCACCTGGAGCGCCACCCAACCCAGAAGGATTCGCCCCTCCTTCGCGACCTTCTTGGCCGCCGCCACCGGGCAACGGACGAGCACGCTGCCCGACCCGTATGGCGCACGGCGCACCTCCCCCACCTTCACCTGGTTGGCCGGGCAGCCTCCATTGAAGGCCACAGCCCAGGCGATCTCCTCGGTGGTGACGGAATCGTCCAGGCCCGAGAGGCGTATCTCTACGCTCTTGAACGGCCTCGTGACCTGGACCATCCCTTCACCCACCTTCTCGTCGAAGACCGCCTGGAGCTGTTCGGCCAGTCGGTCTGCCTTGGTCGCGCTCGTGGCGCCGGGCACCTCCAGTTTGCGGCCTCCAGTGGCCGTCTCCCTGATCTTCAAGAAGGGGATGTCTAACGCAGTGACGTCCACCCCCCCCTTGGCCAGCATCAGCACCGACTTATAGTCGACGCCACTGGAGACCGCTTCCGGCTTCAACGTGAGTACTACGGCTGACGAGCGAGGCACCGAGAGTTGGGCCGGTGTCAACCTCTTCCTCGTCGCCGCTGGGGTTTTCTTCTTGTCCTTCTTGGACCCTTTCTTCACTACCGTGGACCACGTCTCGCCCTCCACGGTAGCTGACGAAGAAGAAGACGGCTGCCGAGCGGCCTCCGCCTCTTTGGCAGCCATCGACTTCTTTTTCTTCTTTTTCTTCCCCTTTTCAGGGGGTGTCACGTCCGAGGGCTTGGAGGGAGGCTGGGTCGCAGGTACCTCCGGAGCGGGATCTGGGCGCCGAGTTCTGCGGTCGCCCGCCAGAGGGGGCCGCAGAAGTCTGCCCTCCATCGTCTCCATAAACGACCTCATCCTCCCTCCGATCTCCTGCATCATACCTTGCAGGGCACGGTCGAGCGTCTGCTGGGTTACCACGGCCGACGGCTCCACCGGTGGTTCGGCCGAGGTCCCCGCAGTACGCCGCCGCGGCAAGGTGGGAAACTCATCCGCACTTCCTCGCCGAGGAGGAAGAGGGGAGTCCTCTGTGTTGTCCCCATCAAAAGAAGCTCCAGGGGCCTGTTCGTCTCGGCAAGGCTGCCGGAGACTCTCGCGAAGCTCGTCGAGCTCCTTGCGAAGCCCCGCAATCTCCGCAGCCTGCCTCGCTTCATTGGCCTTCAATCGCTCATATGCCTCCTGGAGCTTCCTCATCTCCTCGGAGGTGTTGGATTTGGCCAGGATCAGGGCCTTCTCCCTGATCGAGTCTGCAGCCTCGTTAAGGGCACCCCTACTTCCACCCTTCAAATTCATACATTTCTTGACGACGCCGAGTATGACGTCGACGTCGTCAAGAATGTCTTGAGTCAGCTCAGAGGAGAGTTGCTCCTCTGAGACTGACCTAGCCGGTCTCTTGGCGGCACGCTTAAGTCTCGCCTTCGCAGCGAGTGCCACCGTCTCTTCTTCCACTTCCAACTGTAGGGACTGCTTCTTGAGGAGCAGGTATTTCTCCTGGGCGTCAGCCAGCCCTATGTATTCGCCCGTTGTTGCGGGCCTTCCCCTCTTCTTCTTTTTCTCCCTGGAGGGAGCCTGCCAGTCGTCCTCCACCTCCATATCGCTCCCAGGAGCGGAGGCGCAGCCGGTACTCCGGAAGAACCTGCTACCGGAGTACGATGTTCCCTCTTCAACGCTGGCCGCCGATGTTCTGGCCGACCAACGACTATCGCCTACGTCCAGCAATCTATCTATAGAGGGGGTCCTCTCAAGAACCACCCTCGGCTCCTGCAACAGTGTGCCCCCCCCAGAAAACGTGGGGCAGCCTGAACCCGGGGGTCCAGGGAGGGATTCTCCGGCGGTTGAGCCGGTACCCTCCTGGGGTAGTGTTATTTTCATTGTTGCACTATCCATCATAGCTCTATTATCAGAAGTCCTTGTTCCTGCATGGGTCATCGTTTCGTCATCATCAGATATCCATTTGGTCGCCACGGTCATTGTTGAGAAATCGAGTTCGCGTACAAACTTGCCCCCCCCAGAAAACGTGGGGCAGCCTGAGCCCGAAGGCCCAGGGAGGGATTCTCCCTTGCGGGTACCCTCCTGGGGTAGTCGTTGTTTGTTTGTACCTTCCATCCTAAACACCAACATACCACCAGTTCGCGGTGCGCCTGCCGAGACCGGTATAAACAACCGGCCCCGCCAGCCGCTGTCCGGTACTGGGCCGTTGGGGCTCAAAATGAGCCCTCATCCGCCCCAGCCCGGTACTGGGAGGTGCCGCTCACACACCACCCCCCAGGAGTTTTTAGCGACTCTCCAGTCGGCCAGAGATCAGCCGCCGGTCAACATGACCGACGTTGCCCGGGGTGCGCCACGCGGAGGCTCTCTGACGTGCACCCCACCCCACCCCAACCTAACCTTTTTTTTTTTTTTTTTTTTTTTTTTTTTTTTTTTTTTTAGACTGGGAAAAATCCTGCATTGGATACCCTCACGTTGCCGGGGGACAACGTGAGGGTTATGTGGGACTCTTACCCACTAAAAAACCCAGTTGCCACTTGCGCATAACGGACCAGGGTGCGGGATCGCGTGAGCATTACTCCGCGCCCTGGTCACGCGCTTCGGTCGCCCGCAGGTGTTCGTGGCGGGGACCTTTCTCCCGTGGGGAGCTATATCTCCCCACCTTGCTTCATGCTGAAGCAGCGGAATACCCGGCTTCAGGACACACGGGTCTTCCTCCCTATGTGGCAACGAACGCCCCCGCGTTCGCTGCCGGGAGGGGATGTTGTGGAGGCCTCAGATGGTCGAGACCTCCGTATCACCTTTGCGGCGAATAAGCCTGGAGAAGCTATGAGCCATTACGACTCCATAGCCTCTCCGGCTTCAGGCCTCACCGAGGCACTGGGCACCTCCTGCGCCTTCCCTCCGGACGCCGGAGCCTTCCTTGTCGGCCTGCCATCCTTCCTCCTGATCGAGGAGTCGCACGAGCCGCTCCCGACCTTATGATTCGCCGGCTTCCCGGCTGCCTCACACACTGGGCAGTGTACCGCAGCGGAGCATTCCGCTGCCCTGTGCCCGGCCACGCCGCAGCGGAAGCAGAGGTCACTGCGGTCCACCTGCGACTTGCAGGTTCGCCGCACGTGGCCGACCTCCAGGCAGCGGAAGCACCTCGTTGCCCTTGGCTCCAGGAGCTTGACCTGGAGCGCTACCCAGCCCAGGAGAATCCTACCCTCCTTCGCGACCTTCTTGGCCGCCGCCACCGGGCACCGGACGAGCACACTGCCCGACCCGTATGGCGCACGGCGCACCTCCCCCACCTTCACCTGGTGGGCCGGGCAGCCTCCGTTAAAGGCCACAGCCCAGGCGATCTCCTCGGTGGTGACGGAATCGTCCAGGCCCGAGAGGCGTATCTCGACGCTCTTGAAGGGCCTCGAGACCTGGACCATCCCTTCACCCACCTTTTCGTCGAAGACCGCCTGGAGCTGTTCCGCCAGCCGGTCCGCCTTTGTCGCGCTCGTGGCGCCGGGCACCTCCAGTTTGCGGGCTCCAGTGGCCGTCTCCCTGATCTTCAAGAAGGGGATGTCCAAGCTGGTGACGTCCACCCCCTTCTTGGCCATCAGGAGCACCGACTTATAGTCGACGCCACTGGAGACCGCTTCCGGCTTGATCGTCAGGACCACGGCGGACGTGCGTGGCACTGAGAGTTGGGCCGGCGACATCTTTTTCTTCTTCGCCTCTGGGGCTTTCTTCTTGCCCTTGTTGTTGGCCCCTTTCTTCACCACCGTGGACCACGTCTCGCCCTCCACGGCGGCTGATGAAGAAGGAGCCGGCTGCCGAGCGGCCTCCGCCTCTTTGGCCGCCAGCGACTTCTTCTTCTTCGGCTTTTTCGCCTTCTTCCCCTTTTCAGGGGGTGTCGCGTCCGGGGTTTTGGAGGGAGGCTGAGTCACATGTGCCTCCGGAGTAGGGTCCGAGCGCCGAGTTCTGCGGTCGCCCGCCAGAGGGGGCCGCAGGAGTCTGCCCTCCATGGCCTCCATATATGCCCTCATCCTCCCACCAATTTCCTGCATCATGCCTTGTAGGGCACGATCCAACGTCTGTTGTGTTACCACGGCCGACGGCTCCACCGACGCTTCTGCCGGCATCTCCGCATTACGCCGCCGTGGCAAGGATGGGAACTCCTCCCTACTTCTCCGCCGTGGAGGAAGAGGAGAGTCCTGACCCTCTATGTAGGTCCCATCAGAGGAAGCTCCAGGGGCCTGTTCTTCTCGGCAGGGCTGCTGGAGACTCTCACGAAGCTCCTCGATCTCCTTGCGAAGTCCCGCGATCTCCGCAGCCTGCTTCGCCTCGTTGGCTTTCAACCTTTCATATGCCTCCTGGAGCTTCCTCATCTCCTCGGAGGTGTTGGATTTCGACAGGATCAGGGCCTTCTCCCTGATCGAATCTGCCGCCTCGTTAAGGGCACCCCGACTTCCACCCTTCAAATTCATACATTTCTTGACGACGCCGAGTATGACGTCGACGTCGTCAAGAATGTCTTGGGTCAGCTCAGAGGAGAGTTGCTCCTCTGAGACTGACCTAGCCGGTCTCTTGGCGGCACGTTTGAGCCTCGCCTTCGCAGCGAGTGCCACCGTCTCCTCCTCAACTTCCAGTTGTAGGGACTGTTTCTTGAGGAGCAGGTACTTCTCCTGGGCGTCAGCCAGCCCTATGTATTCGCCCGTTGTTGCGGGCCTTCCCCTCTTCTTCTTTTTCTCCCTGGAGGGAGCCTGCCAGTCGTCCTCCACCTCCATATCGCTCCCAGGAGCGGAGGCGCAGCCGGTACTCCGGAAGAACCTGCTACCGGAGTACGATGTTCCCTCTTCAACGCTGGCCGCCGATGTTCTGGCCGACCAACGACTATCGCCTACGTCCAGCAGTCTATCTATAGAGGGGGTCCTCTCAAGAACCACCCTCGGCTCCTGCAACAGTGTGCCCCCCCCAGAAAACGTGGGGCAGCCTGAACCCGGGGGTCCAGGGAGGGATTCTCCGGCGGTTGAGCCGGTACCCTCCTGGGGTAGTGTTATTTTCATTGTTGCACTATCCATCATAGCTCTATTATCAGAAGTCCTTGTTCCTGCATGGGTCATCGTTTCGTCATCATCAGATATCCATTTGGTCGCCACGGTCATTGTTGAGAAATCGAGTTCGCGTACAAACTTGCCCCCCCCAGAAAACGTGGGGCAGCCTGAGCCCGAAGGCCCAGGGAGGGATTCTCCCTTGCGGGTACCCTCCTGGGGTAGTCGTTGTTTGTTTGTACTGTCCATCTTAACACCAACCTACCTCCAGTTCGCGGTACGCCCGCCGGGACCGGTATTAAACACCGGCCCCGCCGGCCGCTACCCGGAACTGGGCCGTTGGGGCTCAAAATGAGCCCTCATCCGCCCCAGCCCGGTACTGGGGGTGCCGCTCACACACCACCCCCAGGAGCTTTTTACGGCCCTCCAGCCGGCCAGAGATTCGCCGCCGGTCAACTTGACCGACGTTGCCCAGGGTGCGCCACGCGGAGGCTCTCTGACGTGCACCCCACCCCAACCTAACCTAACCTAACCTTTTTTTTTTTTTTTTTTTTTTTTTTTTTTTTTTTTTTTTTTTTTTACCCTGGGGAAAATCCTGCATAGGATACCCTCACGTTGCCGGGGGACAACGTGAGGGTTATGTCAGACTCTTACTGACTAAAAACCCCAGCTCCTCTTGCGCATAACGGACCAGAGTGCGGGATCGCGTGAGCATTAACTCCGCGCTCTGGTCACGCGCCTCGATCGCCCGCAGATGTTAACACGGGGATCTTTCGCCCGGGGGGAGCCATTCTCCCCCCCTTGCTTCATGCTGAAGCAGCAGAGGATAAACCTGGCTTCAGGTGCAGCAGGTCTTCCTCCCTATATGGCAACGAACGCCCCCGCGTTCGCTGCCGGGAGGGGATGTTGTGGAGGCCTCAGGTGGTCGAGGCCTCCATATCACCTTTACGGCAATGGCCAGGAGAAGCTATGAGCCATTAAGACTCCATAGCCTCTCCGGCATCGGGCCTCACTGAGGCGCTGGGCGCTTCCTGCGCCTTCCTTCCGGAGGCCGGAGCCTTCCTTGGCGGCCTGCCCTCTCTCCTCTTGATCGAGGACTCGCAAGAGCCGCTCCCAACCTTATGGTTTGCCGGCTTCTCGGCTGCCTCGCATACGGGGCAATGCACCGCGGCAGAACAATCCGCTGCCTTGTGACCGGCCACGCCACAGCGGAAGCAAAGCTCGCTGCGGTCCACCTGCGACTTACAGGTTCGCCGCACGTGGCCGACCTCAAGGCAGCGGAAACACCTCGTAACTCTGGGCTCCAGGAGCTTCACCTGGAGCGCTACCCAGCCCAGGAGAATTCGCCCTTCCTTCGCTACCTTTTTGGCAGCTGCCACCGGGCACCGGACGAGCACACTGCCCGACCCGTATGGCGCACGGCGCATCGTCCCCACCTTCACTTGATTGGCCGGGCAGCCTCCGTTGAAGGCCACAGCCCAGGCGATCTCCTCGGTGGTGACGGAATCGTCCAGGCCCGAGAGGCGTATCTCTACGCTCTTGAACGGCCTCGTGACCTGGACCATCCCTTCACCCACCTTCTCGTCGAAGACCGCCTGGAGCTGTTCGGCCAGTCGGTCTGCCTTGGTCGCGCTCGTGGCGCCAGGCACCTCCAGTTTGCGGCCTCCAGTGGCCGTCTCCCTGATCTTCAAGAAGGGGATGTCTAACGCAGTGACGTCCACCCCCCCCTTGGCCAGCATCAGCACCGACTTGTAGTCGACGCCACTGGAGACCGCTTCCGGCTTGATGGTCAGCACCACGGCAGACGACCGAGGCACCGAAAGTTGAGCCGGTGAAAACTTCTTCTTTGCCGCTGGGGCTTTCTTCGCGCCCTTGTTGGCCCCTTTCTTCACCACCGTGGACCACGTCTCGCTCTCCACGGTGGCTGAAGAAGGAGCCGGCTGCCGAGCGGCCTCCGCCTCTTTGGCCGCCAGCGACTTCTTCTTTTTTGGCTTTTTCGCCTTCTTCCCCTTTCCCTCGGGGGGTGTCACGTCCGGGGACTTGGAGGCCTGAACCTCAGCCATCACCGGAGCAGGATCCGGCCGGCGAGCAATGCGGTCACCCGCCAGGGGGGGCCGCAGAAGTCTGCCCTCCATGACCTCCATGAAGGACCTCATTTTCCCTCCGATCTCCTGCATCATGTTTTGCAGGGCACGGTCCAGCGTTCCCTGAGTGACGACCGCCGACGGTTCCACCGGCGCCTCTGCTGGTGTCTCCGCGGTACGCCGCCGCGGCATGGGTGGAAACTCTTCCTTGCCTCCTCGACGTGGAGGAGGCGGAGAGCTCTCATCCTCTCTGTCGTATCCGGTTGTTGCCGGAGCAGCCCCAGGGGCCTGGTCCAATCCGCAGTGCTGCAGAGTCGCCTTCAGATCAGCCACCTCCTTCTGAAGCGCCGCGATCTCTGCAGCCTGTTTGGCCTCGTTGGCCTTTAGCCTCTTATAGGCCTCGTGGAGCTTCTCCAGCTCATCTGAGGTATTCACCTTGGCTAGTGTTAGGGCTTTCTCCCTAATGGAGTCCGCAGCCTCATTAAGGGCGCCCCGACTCCCTCCCTTCAGATTCATACATTTCTTGACGACGCCGAGTATGACGTCGACGTCGTCAAGAATGTTCTGCGTCAGCTCCGAGGAGAGTTGCTCCTCAGAGGCTGACGGCGCCGGTCTTTTGGCGGCTCTCTTCATTCTGGCCCGCTCGGCCATGACCACCGACTCCTCCTCTGCCTCAAGCTGCAGAGACTGCCTCTTTAGGTTCAGGTATGTCTCCTGAGCCTTTGCCAAACCCACAAACTCACCAGTCGTTGCAGGTCGGCCCCTCTTCTTTTTCTTTTCTCTGGAGGGAGTAAACGCTTCGTCCTCGACCTCCATGTCGCTCCCAGGAGCGGAGACGCAACCTTCGTTGCGGACAAACCTGCTCCCCAGCACTCCCTTCTCCTCCACACTGGCCGCAGATGTTGTAGCGGACCAGCGGGTATCTCCAATATCCGACATCCTATCTATCGAGGGGGACCTTTCCAGGACCACCCTCGGCATCTGCAGCTTGGCGCCCCCCCCAGAAAACGCGGGGCAGCCTGAGCCCGAAGGCCCAGGGAGGGATTCTCCGGCGGTGAAGCCGGTACCCTCCTGGGGTAGTGTTATTTTACAAGGTGCACTATCCATGTTTCCTTCCTGATCATGAGTCCGTGTCATAGCGTGGGTCGTCATGTTTACGTCATCGGGGTACCATTTGCAAGCCAAGGTCATCGTTTCGAAATCTAACTCCCGCACAAATTTGCCCCCCCCAGAGAACGTGGGGCAGCCTGGACCCGAAGGCCCAGGGAGGGATTCTCCGGCAGAGCCGGTACCCTCCTGGGGTAGTTTCATTTTATTCGTGCTCTCCATCCTGGAACGCCACAAAACCACCAGTTCGCGGTGCGCCTGCCGGGACCGGTATGAAACAACCGGCCCCGCCAGCCGCTGTCCGGAACTGGGCCGTTGGGGCTCAAAATGAGCCCTCATCCGCCCCAGCCCGGTACTGGGGGTGCCGCTCACACACCACCCCCAGGAGTGTTTAACGACTCTCCAGTCGGCCAGAGATCAGCCGCCGGTCAACATGACCGACGTTGCCCGGGGTGCGCCACGCGGAGGCTCTCTGACGTGCACCCCAACCTAACCTAACCTAACCTAACCTAACCTAACCTAACCTAACCTAACCTTTTTTTTTTTTTTTTTTTTTTTTTTTTTTTTTTTTTTTTTTTTTTTTTTTTTTTTTTTTTTTTTTTTTTTTTTTTTTTTTTTTTTTTTTTTTTTTTTTTTTTTATACTGGAGAAAATCCTGCATCGGATACCCTCACGCCGCCGGGGGGCAACGTGAGGGTTATGTGGGACTCTTACCCACTAAAAACTCCAGTGCCGCTTGCGCATAATTGAACCAGGGTGCGGGATCGCGTGAGCATGCTCCGCGCCCTGGTCCAGCGCATCGATCGCCCGTAGGTGGTAATTCCGGGGATCTTCCTCCCGTGGAGAGCTGAACTTCTCCACCTTGCTCCATACAGAAGCGCGGCTACCCGGCTTCATCCTCGGGTTCCTCCCTATATGGTGACGAACGCCCCCGCATTCGCCACCGGGAGGGATGTTAAGGAGGCCTCAGGTGGTCGAGGCCTCCGCGTCGTCACTTACGACGATCTCCCTTGAGGAGCTTATGGGCCTAGAGCTCCATGTCCTCTCCAGCTTCGGGCCTTACTGAGGCGCTGGGCGCAGAATTCTGCGCTTTCCCCTCTGTCCTTCTCCTACTTTTTGAGGAGTTGCAGGCGCTGCTACCCACTTTATGATTTGCCGGTTTTTCGGCCTCTGCACAGACAGGGCAGTGAACGGCAGCGGAGCATTCCGCCGCCCTGTGCCCGGCCACGCCACAGCGGAAACACAAGTCGCTGCGGTCCGTCTTCGATTTGCATCTCTGCCGCACGTGGCCGACCTCAAGGCAGCGGAAACACCGCATCGCCCTGGGCTGCAGCAGCTTTGCCTGGATGGCAAGCCACCCAAGCAGAATTCGGCCCTCTTGCGTCACCTTTTTGGCGGCCGCTATCGGGCAACGCACCAACACGCTGCCCGACCCACCAGATGGACGGTGGATCTCCCCCACTCTCACCTGGACGGCAGAGCAGTTCCCCCTCGTGGCCACTGCCCAGGCGATCTCCTCCTTCGTGACGGAGTCGTCCAGACCCGTCAGACGCATCTCCACGCACTTCGTGGGCCTGGAGACCTGAACGACTCCGTCACCCACCTTCTGCGAGAAGACAGCCTGGAGTTGTTCCGCCAGGCGGTCGGCTTTGGCGCCGCTCGTGGCACCCGGGACCTCCAGCTTGCGCGCCCCGGTGGCCGTCTCCCTTACCTTTAAAAAGGGGATGTCGAGGCCGACAACGTCCACTTCCTTCTTGGCCAACGACAGCACGGACTTATAGTCCATGCCCTTGGCAGCCGCCTCCGGCTGCAGCGTCAGCACTATGGCCGACGAGCGGGGCACGGAGAGCTTTGGTGGCGACTTCTTTTTGCTGGCCGGTTGGGCTTTCGCCGCCCGTGGTTTGGCCCCCTTCTTGACGACTGTGGACCACTTCTCAGTGGCCACAGGAGGGGCGGAAGAAGAAGAAGCCGTTTGCAAAGCAGCTTGCTCGGCCTCTTTGGCCGCCATGGACTTCTTCTTCTTCTTTCCCTTCTTATTCCCCGAGCTTTCCGGGGCGGCCACGTTGGTCTTGGCCACTACCTCCGGTGCCGGAGACGGTGCCACCGCCTGAGCGGACCTTCGGTCTCCTGCCAAAGGTGGTCTCAAGAGACGGCCCTCCACCGCCTCCATATATGCTCGCATCGTAGCTCCGATGTCACCCATCATCTTCTGCAGCGCGCAGTCTAACATCTGCTGAGTCACCACAGCCGACGACTCCGGAGACTCAGCAAATTGACTCCGCGGCAGGGATGGGAACTCTTCCCTGCCTCTTCGCCGTGGAAGAGGCGGAGAGCTCCCACCCTCTCTGTCATGTCCATGTGTAGGAGGCTCAACAGGAGCCTGATCCATCGCGCAGGGCTGCAGCATCGCCTTCAGATCTTCGACCTGCCTTTGTAGTTCCGCGATCTGTGCAGCCTGCTTGGCCTCGTTGGCCTTCAGCCTCTGGTAGGCTACCTGGAGCTTCTCCAGCTCATCCGAGGCGTTGGTCCTTGCCAACAAGGTTGCCCTCTCTCGGATCGCATCCGCTGCTTCATTGAGGGCGCCACGACTGCCGCCCTTTAAATTCATGCATTTTTTGACGACGCCGAGTATAACGTCGACGTCGTCAATTATGCCCTGCGTCAGCTCCGAGGAGAGTTGCTCCTCAGAGGCTGACGGCGCCGGTCTTTTGGCGGCTCTCTTCATCCTGGCCCTCGAGGCCATCGCCACCGCTTCCTCTTCAACCTCGAGCTGAAGAGACTGCCTCTGCAGCTCGAGGTATCGCTCCTGGGCCGCCGCCAGTCCCACAAACTCCCCTGTGGTCGCAGGTCGGCCCCGTTTCTTCTTCTTTTCCCTGGAGGGGAACAGTGCGTCGTCGTCCACCTCCAAGTCACTCCCCGGAGCGGAGACACAGCCTTCGCTGCGGGAGAAACTACTCCTCGTTCCCCTCTCCTCCACACTGGCCGACGATGTTGTTGCGGACCAGCGAGTGTCGCCTATCTCTGTCATCCTATCAATCGAGGGGGTCCTTTCCAGAACCACCCTCGGTACCTGCAGCTTGGCGCCCCCCCCAGAAAACGCGGGGCAGCCTGAGCCTGAAGGCCCAGGGAGGGATTCTCCGGCGGTTAAGCCGGTACCCTCCTGGGGTAGTGTTATTTCACAAGTTGCACTGTCCATCATTGTAGAATCGGTCTCGGGAGTCCGTGTTCCAGCCTGTGTCGTCGTATTTGCGATATCCGGTATCCATCTGCTAGCCAAAGTCATTGTTTTGAGGTCCAACTGTCGCACAAATTTGCCCCCCCCAGAAAACGTGGGGCAGCCCGAGCCCGAAGACTCGGGGAGGGATTCTCCATTTCTGGTACCCTCCTGGGGTAGTGTGATTAGATTCGTGCTCTCCATGATCATCACCACATACCTCATAGTTCGCGGTACGCCTGCCGAGACCGGTATAAAAACCGGCCCCGCCAGCCGCTATCCGGAACTGGGCCGTTGGGGCTCAAATTGAGCCCTCATCCGCCCCAGCCCGGTACTGGGGGTGCCGCTCACACACCACCCCCAGGAGTTTTTAGCGACTCTCCAGTCGGCCAGAGATCAGCCGCCGGTCAACATGACCGACGTTGCCCGGGGTGCGCCACGCGGAGGCTCTCTGACGTGCACCCCAACCTAACCTAACCTAACCTTTTTTTTTTTTTTTTTTTTTTTTTTTTTTTTTTTTTTTTAAAGAGGGGAAAATCCTGCATAGGATACCCTCACGTTGCCGGGGGACAACGTGAGGGTTATGTCAGACTCTTACTGACTAAAAACCCCTCTGCCGCTTGCGCATAGTGGACCAGGGTACGGGATCGCGTGAGCATGCTCCGCGCCCTGGTCGCGCGCATCGATCGCCCGTAGGTGTTCTGGACGGGCGATCTTCCTCCAGTGGAGAGACTTCTCTCCACCCCTTCTTGCTTCATTCTGAAGCGCGGCTACCCGGCTTCAACGCCCTCGGGTCTTCCTCCTATCGTGGCAGCGAACGCCCCCGCATTCGCCACCAGGAGGGGATGTTGTGGAGGCCTCAGGTGGTCGAGGCCTCCGTGTCGTCGTCTCCTACGACGATCTCCAATAGCCTGGAGAAGCTAGGGGCCATTACAGCTCCATAGCTTCTCCGGCTTCAGGCCCCACCGAGGCGCTGGGCGCAGAGTTCTGCACCTTCCTCTCCTTCTTCTTCCTGCTGGAGGAGTCGCAGGCGTTGCTGCCAACCTTGTGATTGGCCGGTTTCCCGGCCTCGGCGCAGACAGGGCAGTGCACAGCAGCGGTGCATTCCGCCGCCTTGTGCCCAGCCACGCCACAGCGGAAGCACAACTCGCTGCGGTCGTGCTTTGACTTGCAGCCTCGCCGCACGTGGCCAGCCTCAAGGCAGCGGAAGCACCGCAAAGCCCTAGGCTGCAGCAACTTTGCCTGGATGGCAACCCACCCTAGCAGGATTCGGCCCCCCTGCGTGACCTTCTTGGCCGCCGCTATGGGGCATCGGATCAGCACGCTGCCCGAACCGCGGGGAGGGCGGTGGATCTCCCCCACCCTCACCGAGCTGGCAGAACAGCTCCCTCTTATAGAGATCGCCCAAGCGATCTCCTCCTTCGTGACGGAGTCGTCCAGACCCGTCAGGCGCATCTCCACGCACCTCGTGGGCCTGGAGACCTGGACGACCCCATCACCTACCTTCTCGGCGAAGACAGCTTGAAGCTGCTCCGCCAGACGGTCCGCCTTGGCAGCGCTCGTGATGCCGGGAACCTCGAGCTTCCGCGCTCCGGTAGCCGTCTCCCTGATCTTGAGAAACGGAATCTCGAGGCTCACGACATCCACTTCCTTCTTTGCCAAGGAGAGCACCGACTTGTAGTCGATGCCCTTGGCAGCCGCCTCCGGCTGCAACGTCAGCACTACGGCCGACGAGCGGGGCACGGAGAGCTTTGGTGGCGGCTTCTTCTTGTTGGCCGGTGGGGCTTTCGCCGCACGTGGTTTGGCCGCCTTCTTCACGACCGCGGACCACTTTTCTGCGGCCGCAGGTGGGGTGGAAGAAGAAGAAGAGGCCGGCGGTAGAGCGGCCTGCTCTGCCTCCCGAGCCGCCATGGTCTTCTTCTTCTTCTTTTTCTTCTTCCCCTTTTCAGGGGGTGTCACATCCTGGGTTTTTGAGGACTGGACCTCTGGTGTCACTGGCACGGGTTCCGACCGAGGTGTTTTGCGGTCGCCCGCCAAAGGAGGTCGCAACAGCCTACCCTCCACAGCCTCCATGTAGGAGCGCATCCTGCCACCTATCTCCTGCATCATCTTATGTAGGGCGTGGTCCAGCATCTGCTGTGTAACCACCGCCGAAGATTCTGCAGGAGGGGCCGCTAGTTGACGTTGCGGCAACGGCGAAAAGTCTGGCCTGCTTTCCCTGCACGGAGGGGGGGAGGGCAGGCTCTCTCTGCAGGCTGTATACAGCTCAGGAGAAGCTGCAGGGGCTTGGAACGTGTGACCAGACTGCTGAAGGCTGGCTTTCAGCTCCGCCAGCTGGTTTTTTAGCTCAGCAATCTCAGCAGCCTGACTCACATCCCTTGCCTTAAGCCTTTCGTAGGCCTCCTGCAACTTCCTCATCTCGTCCGTAACATTGGTCTTGGCCAACAGGACGGCCCTCTCTCTAATGGCGTCTGCGGCCTCGTTGAGGGCACCACGACTCCCGCCCTTCAAGTTCATGGATTTCTTGACGACGCCGAGTATCACGTCGACGTCGTCAAGAATGCCTTCCGTCAGCTCCGAGGAGAGTTGCTCCTCAGAGGCTGACGGTGCCGGTCTTTTGGCGGCTCTCTTCAACCTGGCCCTCGAGGCCATCGCCACCGATTCCTCTTCCGCCTCAAGCTGAAGAGACTGCCTCTTCAGCATGAGGTACCGTTCCTGGGCATCCGCCAATCCCACAAACTCCCCTGTGGTCGCGGGCCGGCCCCGTTTCTTCTTTTTCTCCCTGGAGGGGGTCATTGTGTCGTCCTCCACCTCCAAATCACTCCCGGGAGCGGAGACACAACCTTCACTGCGGAAGAATCTACTCCCCGTTCCCCTCTCCTCCACACTGGCCGCCGATGTTCCTGCGGCCCAGCGAGTGTCGCCTAACTCCGTCATCCTATCAATCGAGGGGGTCCTTTCCAAGACCACCCTCGGCACCTGCAACTTTGTGCACGTTGCACTATCCATCATTTCCAATTCCGAAGCATGGGTCATCGTGTTAGCATCGTCGGGTATCCATTTGCTAGCAAGGGTCATCGTGTTAATATCAAGTTGGCGTACAAATTTGCCCCCCCCAGAGAACGTGGGGCAGCCTGGACCCGAGGGTCCAGGGAGGGATTCTCCGCTACCAGAGGCAGCGGTACCCTCCTGGGGTAGTTCAATTGAATCTGTACAATCCATTCTCCTGGAACTACTCCTCCAGTTCGCGGTACGCCTGCCGGGACCGGTATAAACAACCGGCCCCGCCAGCCGCTACCCGGAACTGGGCCGTTGGGGCTCAAAATGAGCCCTCATCCGCCCCAGCCCGGTACTGGGGGTGCCGCTCACACACCACCCCCAGGAGTTTTTAACGACTCTCCAGTCGGCCAGAGATCAGCCGCCGGTCAACGTGACCGGCGTTGCCCAGGGTGCGCCACGCGGAGGCTCTCTGACGTGCACCCCAACCTAACCTAACCTTTTTTTTTTTTTTTTTTTTTTTTTAGAGTGGAGAAATCCTCATGGATACCCTCACGCCGCCGGGGGGCAACGTGAGGGTTATGTCGGACTCCTACCGACTAAAACTCCACTTTCCGCTTATGCGCATAATGGACCAGGGTGCGGGTTCACGGTGAGCATTCTCCGCGACCCTGGTCTGCGCTCCGATCGCCCGTAGATGTTATTACACGGGGACCTTCCTCCCGTGGAGAGAGATTCCTCTCCACCTGCCTCAACCGAAGCTGCGGAATATACCCGGCTTCAACCTCTCGGGTCTTCTCCTATGTGACAGCGAGCGCCCCCGCGCTCACTGCCAGGAGGTGATGTTATGGGGGCCTCTGATGGTGGAGACCCCCGTCTCTCCTTCTTCGGCGACCGGATCGCCCTCGGCGAACGTCAGGCGCCCCGGCTGCCCTCTCCCGCTCACGTTCAGCCTCCTCCTTGCTGGACATGACGCCCTCACAAAAGGCCACTACGGCAGCCCATTCTCTTTTCCCCCCGACCATAGCGTTGACCACGGCCGGCAGGGAAAGGTCACTTCCGATGACCGCCACTAGGGCGTTCCGCTCTGATGTCCAAGCAGGGCACACCTGCAGTGTATGCTCTGCTGTGTCCTCGTCGCTATTGCAGTGGTGACAGGAAGATGTCGGCTCTCTTCCGGCGATCTGGTGCAGATACTTGCCGAAACATCCGTGACCGGTCAGTACCTGCACCAGTCGGAAAGTGAGACCTCCATGCTTCCTGTTCACCCACTCTGCAAGTCGCGGTCCTATGGCCTCGACCACTCCACGCCCGGAGTCGGCAGAGGCCAAGGTCTGGCTCCAGAGTCTGATCTCGGTACACTGCAGGTGTACCTTGAGAGCCTCTTTTTCGGCCGGGGCCACTCTCTCCCCCCGGGCCACTCTGTCGCTGCACCACTGGTACGTCGTAGCATGGGAGTGTGCTACCAGCTCCCACGGTACGGTACCGGCCAGTAGACACGCTACCTCTGACGACACTGTGCGATACCCTCTTATCATCCTGAGGGCCATCACACGCTGTAGCCTCCTCAGGATGTTAGCGCCACAGGTCGTCAGGGCATCGTGCCAGACCGGGGCCCCGTACAGCGCCATGGAGCGCACCACTCCCATGTACAGGGCACGGCATCCAGCTCCGGAACCTCCCAAGTTGGGCAGGAGGCCGGCTAGCGCGTTGGCGCTTCGCGTCACTTTCGGCTCTAGCTGACGGAAATGAGCGTCGAAAGTCCACCTTCCGTCCAAGACAAGCCCCAGGTATTTCATAGTGGGCTTAACGTCTATTCGGACGCCGCCCACTATGATATGCGTGTCCGAGGGTGGAGCTCTTCGGCGGCCGTGAAAACAGACGGCCTCTGTCTTATTCAGGGCCACCTCGAGCCCCAGTCTCCTAATTCGCCCAACCACCTGGGCAACGCTGGCTGTGGCCAGATGTAAGGCCTGTCGGAGAGTCTTCCCCCGTGCCGTCACCAGCGTATCGTCGGCGTAGCAGGTTACCCCTACGCCGGGCAGGAGGGCTCCGCGCAACACCCAATCGTACCCGATGTTCCACAGGAGCGGGCCAAGAACCGACCCCTGTGGAACACCGCACGAAATGTCCCTGTGGTGGGTGTGCGTATCCTGCCCGACGCAGAAGACCTGCCGGCCCACCAGGTAGGACCCTACCAGTCTACGGAGGTACCCAGGAATCCTGTGATACCTCATGCCCTCCGTTATGCATTCCCAGGGGAGGCTGTTAAATGCGTTAGCTATATCTAACGACACAGCTAACAGCACTCCCCCCTGGGAAACGGCTTCTTCCGAGAGGGCCTTGACGCGAAGGATCGCGTCGACCGTCGAACGACCCTCTCGGAAGCCAAACTGCACGGGCGACAGGTCGGGCCCCACTCTGGTGAGGTGTTGGACCAGGCGCTGTGCGACGATCCTCTCGAAGAGTTTGCCGACCTCGTTCAGCAAGACGATCGGGCGGTAGCCAGCCGGAGACTCGACTGGCCTACCCTGCTTGCGCAGGAGAACGAGGCGGCCCACCTTCCAGGACGAGGGAAACTCCCCTGCCTCTAGGCAGGCATGGTATAAGCTGCGGAGCCTATCCCCCAACGCCCCCATCGCTAGGACCCAGATGCGGCCAGGAACTCCGTCGGGCCCCGGAGCGGTATTTCTACCTCGGAGCCGTCTCACGGCCGCATCTAGTTCCGCGCTCGTGACTGTCGGAACGACATCAGGTCCGTCTCCCGCCGAGGGCACAGCCGGCACCCTGAAGGGGAGTGAGAACTGCCCCCTCTGCGGGAACAGTGCCGCCATGATGTCGTTCAACAAACGCGGCTCCAGGCTCTGGGTAATTGGAGGGGCCCATGGACGCACGAAGCCGAGCACCACCTTGTAAGGGCGCCCCCACGGGTCGTCTTCCACGGCCTCCAACAACTCGTACCACGCCTGAGACTTCGCCTTGCGTATGGCAACCTGCAAGGTTTTTCGCGCCTCCCTCAGATGTTCGTAGAGACGCGCCTCGACAGCCGCGTCTCGACCTCGTCGCAACCTGCGGTGTCTCGAGTACTGGCGCCTCGCGACCACGCATGATGCACGCAAGCATGCAATGTCGCGAGACCACCAGTACACTTGCTTCCTCGAAGGCGGAGACCGGACTCGGGGCATAGCGGCGTCCGCAATACTCCTTATCGCATCCCCGAACCAGCCCGCCTCCAGGGCGACATCCACCGATCCCACAGGCGGCGGGAGCCACGACGCAACTATCGAGGCCTCTGTCGCCAAGTCCATTCTGAGTTTGTTAAGGGCCCATCTCGGGCCCGATGTCATGTCCGGGTTTTGGATTGGAGGCGATGGAGAGGGGCAGACATCAAACCTGATGTATAAGTGGTCTGAAAGAGACTCTACCCCTTCCATCACTCTCCAATTCCTGATGAGTCTTGCGACAACAGGGGATGCGAACGTGATGTCCACAATAGAGCCCCCCTGTTGCCGCACGCAGGTATTGACCGACCCCCTGTTGATAACAGAGAGGCCGGTCATGGTGGTCCAGTCCGTTAGGGCCCTGCCCCGAGCGTCAGTGACGGGGGACCCCCACGCCGACGCCTTGGCGTTAAAGTCCCCCGCCACTAGCACAGGACAGGGCGCAGTCTGTCCGAGGAAGACTCTGAGGTCTTCGAGGCAGTCCTCGAACTCGGCGAGGGTTTTGTTGGGCGAAAAGTATACTCCAACAACCACCATATCCCCCCACCGAGCCGCGACATACCCGTTGCCCCTTTTCCTCGTTATGAGGATTGGAGTCCCCACAGCAGTCGATGTGACGATGGCCACCGTGCCCGTCAGATCGCCCACCCAGTTGTCTCTGGGCAGGACTCTATACGGTTCGGCGACCACCGCCAACCGTATCGACCACTCGGCCATGGTTTGGAGCAGGAGGTCCTGAGCCACGGCCGAGTGGTTGATATTTGCTTGGAGAAGCTTATGGGCCATATTATTAATTAGTGTCCATAGCCTGCCCTCCTTCGGGCCTCACTGAGGCACTAGACACGGTTTTCGCCGCTGTCCCTCTCGAGGCTTGGGCCTTCTTTTTGGAGGCCTTACCTTTTTTCGCAGAACCACAAGCTCTGCTGCCCAGTTTGTGGTCCGCTGGCCTCTTGGAGTCTGCGCAGACCGAGCAGTGCAACGAGGCGGAGCACTCCGCCGCCTTGTGGCCGGCCACCCCGCAGCGGAAGCAGAGCTCACTTCTGTCCACCTGTGACGTGCAGCTCTGCCTCACGTGGCCGACCTCGAGGCAGCGGTAGCACCTCGTGGCCCTAGGCTCCAGGAGTTTGGCTTGGATCGCGACCCAGCCCAGGAGAATTCTCCCTTCCTTGGCCACCTTCTTGGCCGCAGCCACCGGGCAACGGACAAGTACGCTGCCCGACCCGTATGGAGCACGGCTCACCTCCCCCACCTTGACTTGGTTGGCCGGGCAGCCTCCATTGAAGGCCACAGCCCAGGCGATCTCCTCAGTTGTGACGGAATCGTCCAGGCCCGTCAGGCGTAATTCCACACTTTTGAATGGCCTTGACACCTGGACCATTCCGTCACCCACCTTTTCGGTGAAGACCGCCTGGAGCTGCTCGGCCAAGCGGTCAGCCTTGGCGGCGCTCGTGCTGCCGGGTACTTCTAGCTTGCGGGCTCCAGTGGCAGTCTCCCTAATTTTCAAATAGGGGATGTCGAGGCCAGTGACGTCCACCCCCTGTTTGGCCATCAACAACACCGACTTATAGTCGATGCCACTGGAGACCGCTTCCGGCTTTAACGTCAGCACCACGGCAGACGAGCGCGGCACCGTCAGCTTGGGAGGTGCCTTCTTCTTCTTGGCCTTTTGCGGGGCCTTGGCCTTGCTCCCCTTGGCCCCTCTCTTGGCCACTGTGGACCATTTCTCTGCGGCAGGTGGTGCAGAAGAAGAAGAAGAGGAGGCCGGCGTCCGAGCAGCCTGCTCGGCCTCTTTGGCCGCCAGGGATTTCTTCTTCTTCCCCTTTTTCTTTTTCCCCGAGCCTTCCGGGGCGGCCACGTTGTTGTTGGCCGCAACCACCGGTGCCGGGGACGGCGCCACCGCCTTGGCCGCCCTATCCGCCGCCCTTAAGTCGGCTGCCAGCGGGGGCCGTAGACGTCGCTCCGGGAGGAGCCTCTCCTGTAGGGAATCCAGCCGAGCGTTTATGATGTCCCCCATTGTGTGAAGGACACCTTGCATGGCCTGTTGGAGCATCTCGTGCGTCACCGCGTTGGAGGGATGCTCCAAACTCTCCGCTGGCCGTTTCTGTGGTAAGGAGGGAAACTCCTCCCGCGCTGCCTTCTTTCGAGGCGGAAGGGGTACTTCGCCCGCTACCTCCATAGGTATTGGAGTGGGAGCAGGCAGAGCCTCCGCCGCAGAGTCAAGGGCGCGAGCCCTCTTCATCTCGGCCTTGAGCTCCTCGATCTCTTTCTGGAGCTCTTCAATCTTTGAGGCCTGCCTGGCCTCTCTCACCTTCAGGTCAGAGTATGCCTCTTGGAGCCTGACTAACTCCTCCGAGGCCGATCGCTTTGCGAATGCCTTGACGGCATCCGCGATAGAGGCGGCAGCTTCTTTGAGCGCGCCTTGGCATATTCCCTTGAGGTTTTTCGACTTCTGGACGACCTGTAGAATTACATCTACGTCGCCCAGAATTCGTTTGTTGAGATCGGAGGCAAGCTCCTCCTCCGATCTTAGCGACGCCGGTAATCGCTTGGCGGCCCGCTCCAGCCTCGCTCTGGCCGCGACGTCCGCCACCTCTTCCTCGGCCTTGAGGTATATTTCCTCCCTCTTCAGCCGGACCACCTCAGCCTGCGCCTTGGCCAGGTCTATGTAGTCGCCCGTTGTTGCTGGGCGACCCTTTTTACGCTTTTTAGGGTTCTCCGGCCTTCCCTCCGGGACCTCCGTCTCTGGTGCGGACTCAGCGGACATAGACACGTCCATCTCCGCGTCCTCAACCGTATGATAAAATTTACTGAGGTAGGGTGAAGCCCTATCCTCAGCTTGAGTCCCCGACACCAATGTCGATCCGCTGGAGACCGAGAGGCGGTCCAGTGAAGGAGCCCTCTCCAATACCACTCTTGGTACGGTAAGCAAAACTTTGCCCCCCCCAGAAGACGAGGGGCAGCCTGGGCCAGGGGGCCCAGGGAGGGATTCTCCCGCGTCGGAGACGCGGGTACCCTCCTGGGGTAGTCTATTTTTAAGGTTTGCCTTATCCATCCTTGTTTCCTTCTCGGTTGTCCGTGTGCAAGCAAAGGTCGTCATTTCCGAGGTCGTCATGTCCAAATCGCATGCGAGATCAGAATTCCGTGTTCGTGCCAGGTTCGTCGTCGTGTTCTCGACTTCGCGTATGAATTTGCCCCCCCCAGAGAACGAGGGGCAGCCCGGACCCGAGGGTCCGGGGAGGGATTCTCCTGCGCCGGAGGCGCAGGTACCCTCCTGGGGTAGTTTTATTGAACTCATACTCTCCATCTTAGCTCCCAAAACCACGTCAGTTCGCGGTACGCCCGCCGGGACCGGTATTAAACACCGGCCCCGCCGGCCGCTACCCGGAACTGGGCCGTTGGGGCTCAAAATGAGCCCTCATCCGCCCCAGCCCGGTACTGGGGGTGCCGCTCACACACCACCCCCAGGAGTTTTTAGCGACTCTCCAGTCGGCCAGAGATCAGCCGCCGGTCAACATGACCGACGTTGCCCGGGGTGCGCCACGCGGAGGCTCTCTGACGTGCACCCCAACCTAACCTAACCTTTTTTTTTTTTTTTAAATCCTCATGGATACCCTCACGCCGCCGGGGGGCAACGTGAGGGTTATGTCGGACTCCTACCGACTAAAACTCCACTTTCCGCTTATGCGCATAATGGACCAGGGTGCGGGTTCACGGTGAGCATTCTCCGCGACCCTGGTCTGCGCTCCGGTCGCCCGTAGATGTTATTACACGGGGACCTTCCTCCCGTGGAGAGAGATTCCTCTCCACCTGCCTCAACCGAAGCTGCGGAATATACCCGGCTTCAACCTCTCGGGTCTTCTCCTATGTGACAGCGAGCGCCCCCGCGCTCACTGCCAGGAGGGGATGTTATGGGGGCCTCTGATGGTGGAGACCCCCGTCTCTCCTTCTTCGGCGACCGGATCGCCCTCGGCGAACGTCAGGCGCCCCGGCTGCCCTCTCTCTCTCGCGTTCTGCCTCCTCCTTCGAGAGCATCACGCACTCACAGAAGGCTACTACTGCAGCCCATTCTCTCTCTCCACCGACCATGGATTGAACCACTGCCGGCAGAGAGAGGTCATTTCCGATGATCGCCACTAGGGCGCTCCTTTCCACAGTCCAGGCAGGGCACACCTGCAGTGTATGCTCTGCTGTATCCTCTGCGGCGTTGCAGTGGTGACAGGAAGATGTCGGCTCTCTTCCGGCGATCTGGTGCAGATACTTGCCGAAACATCCGTGACCGGTCAGTACCTGCACCAGTCGGAAAGTGAGACCTCCATGCTTCCTGTTCACCCAGTCTGCAAGGCGCGGCCCTATGGCCTCGACCACTCCGCGGCCGGAGTCGGAAGAAGCCAAGGTCTGGCTCCAGAGCCTAGTCTCGGTACACTGCAGGTGTACCTTGAGTGCGTCTTTTTCGGCTGGGGCCACTCTCTGCCCCCGAGCCGCTCTCTCGCTGCACCACTGGTAAGTCACTGCATGGGAGTGTGCTACCAGCTCCCACGGTGCGGAGCCTGCCAATAGGCACGCTACCTCTGTCGACACTGTGCGATACCCTCTTATTATCCTGAGGGCCATCACGCGCTGAAGCCTCCTCAGGATATTAGCGCCACAGGTCGTCAGGGCATCGTGCCAGACTGGGGCCCCGTAAAGCGCCATGGAGCGCACCGCTCCCATGTACAATGCACGACAACCGGCGCCAGCCCCGCCCAGGTTGGGCAGCAGACCAGCTAGCGCATTGGCGCTACGCGTCACCTTCGGTTCTAGCTGCCGGAAGTGTGCATCGAACTTCCAGCGGCTATCCAGGACTAGCCCCAAGTACTTCATAGTGGGCCTTACGTCGATTCTGACCCCGCCCACTATGATATGTGTGTCGGGAGGCGGCGCTCTTCGGCGACCGTGAAAACACACGGCCTCCGTCTTGTTCAAGGCCACCTCTAGGCCGAGACGCCTAATCCTCCCGACAACTTGGGCTACACTGGCTGTCGCCAGATGCAACGCCTCTCTGAGGGTCTTCCCTCGTGCCGTCACCAAGGTGTCGTCTGCGTAGCATGTTACACCCACGCCGGGCAGGAGAGCTCCGCGCAGCACCCAATCGTACCCGATGTTCCACAGGAGCGGGCCGAGAACCGACCCCTGCGGAACACCGGACGATATCTCCCTTTGGTGGGTGCGCGCATCCTGACCGACGCAGATGACTCGCCTGCCCCCAAGGTAGGACCCTACCATTCGCCGTAGATACCTAGGTATCTTGTGGTACCTCATACCCTCGATTATGCATTCCCAGGGGAGGCTGTTAAAAGCGTTAGCGATGTCCAACGACACCGCTAACAGCACTCCCCCCTGGGAAACGGCTTCTTCCGAGAGGGCCTTGACACGAAGAATCGCGTCAACTGTCGACCGGCCCTCCCGGAAGCCAAACTGCACTGGTGATAGATCGGGCCCTACCCTGGTGAGATGTTGAACCAGGCGCTGCACGACTATCCTCTCAAAAAGCTTGCCTACCTCGTCAAGCAAAACAATCGGGCGATAGCCAGCCGGTGATTCGACTGGCCTACCCTGTTTGCGGAGAAGGACGAGGCGGCCCACCTTCCAGCACGAGGGAAACTCCCCCGACTCCAGACAGGCATGGTACAGGTTGCGGAGTCTGTCTCCCAACGCTCCCATCGCCAAGACCCAGATGCGGCCAGGAACTCCGTCGGGCCCCGGAGCGGTATTTCTACCACGGAGCCGTCTCACGGCCGCATCCAGTTCCGCGTTCGTGATGGCCGGAACGACGTCAGGCCCGTCTCCCACCGAGGGCACAGCCACAGTCCTGTAAGGGGGTGTAAACTGCCCCCTCTGTGGGAACAGTGCTGCCATAACGTCGTTTAACAAACGCGGTTCCAGGCTCTGGGTAATCGGAGGAGCCCATGGGCGCACAGAGCCTAGCACCACCTTATAAGGGCGCCCCCAAGGATCTCCCTCCACGGCCTCCAGCAACTCGTGCCACGCCTGGGACTTCGCCTTGCGTATGGCACCCTGCAGGGTCTTCCGTGCCTCCCTCAGTTCGTCATATAGACGCGCCTCGACAGCCGCATCTCGCCCTCGCCGCAGCCTCCGGTGTCTTGAATGGCGGCGTCTCGCGGCCACGCATGAAGCACGCAAGCATGCAATGTCGCGAGACCACCAGTACACCTGTTTCCTTGAAGGCAAAGACCGGATTCGGGGCATGGCGGCATCCGCAATGTGCTTCATCGCCTCCCCGAACCAGCCCGCCTCCAGGGCGACATCCACCTGTCCGTCCGGCAGCGGGAGCCACGACGCGACTATCGAGGCCTCTGTCGCCAAGTCCTGTCTTAGTTTATTAAGGGCCCATTTCGGGGCCGCTGTCATATCCGGGTTTTGGATTGGAGGCGATGGTGAGGGGCAGACATCAAACCTTATATAAAGATGGTCTGATAAGGATTCTACCCCCACCATCACTCTCCAATTCCGTATGAGTCTTGCGACAACAGGGGACGCGAACGTGATGTCCACGATAGACCCCCCCTGTTGTCGCACGCAGGTATTGACCGACCCCCTGTTAATGACAGAGAGGCCGGTCATGATGGTCCAGTCCGTTAAAACCCTGCCCCGCACGTCAGTGACGGGGGACCCCCACGCCGGCGCCTTGGCGTTAAAGTCCCCCGCCACGAGCACAGGACAGGGCGAAGTCTGTCCGAGGAAGACTCTCAGGTCTTCGAGGCAGTCCTCGAACTCGGCGAGGGTTTTGTTGGGCGAAAAGTATACTCCAACAACCACCATCTCCCCCCACCGAGCCGCGACATACCCGTTGCCTCTTTTCCTCGTTATGAGGATCGGAGTCCCCACAGCAGTCGATGTGACGATGGCCACCGTGCCCGTCAGATCGCCTACCCAGTTGTCTCTGGGCAAGACCCTGTACGGTTCGGCGACCACCGCCAACCGTATCGACCACTCGGCCATGGTTTGGAGCAAGAGGTCCTGAGCCACGGCCGAGTGGTTGATATTGGCTTGGAGAAGCTTATGGGCCATAATTAATTTGTGTCCATCGCCTGCCCTCCTTCGGGCCTCACTGAGGCACTGGACACGGTCTTCACCGCCGTCCCTCTCGAAGCTTGGGCCTTCTTTTTGGAGGCCTTACCTTTTTTCGCAGAGCCACAAGCTCTGCTGCCCAGTTTGTGGTCTGCCGGTTTCTTAGAATCGGCGCAGACGGAACAATGTAACGAGGCAGAGCACTCCGCCGCCTTGTGGCCCGCCACACCGCAGCGGAAACAGAGCTGACTGCGATCCACCTGCGACGTGCAGCTCTGCCTCACGTGGCCGACCTCGAGGCAGCGGAAGCACCTCGTGGCCCTAGGCTCCAGGAGCTTGGCTTGGATCGCGACCCAGCCCAGGAGAATTCTCCCTTCCTTGGCCACCTTCTTGGCCGCAGCCACCGGGCAACGGACAAGCACGCTGCCCGACCCGTATGGAGCACGGCTCACCTCCCCCACCTTGACTTGGTTGGCCGGGCAGCCTCCGTTGAAGGCCACAGCCCAGGCGATCTCCTCAGTGGTGACGGAATCGTCCAGGCCCGTCAGGCGCAATTCCACACTTTTGAATGGCCTTGACACCTGGACCATTCCTTCACCCACCTTTTCGGTGAAGACCGCCTGGAGCTGCTCGGCCAGACGATCCGCCTTGGCTGCGCTCGTGCTGCCGGGCACTTCGAGCTTGCGGGCTCCAGTGGCCGTCTCCCTGATTTTCAGGAAGGGGATGTCTAGGGCCGTGACATCCACCCCCCCCTTAGCAATCATCAGGACCGACTTATAATCGACGCCACTGGAGACCGCTTCCGGCTTTAACGTCAGCACCACGGCAGACGAGCGCGGCACCGTCAGCTTGGGAGGTGCCTTCTTCTTCTTGGCCTTTTGCGGGGCCTTGGCCTTGCTCCCCTTGGCCCCTCTCTTGGCCACTGTGGACCATTTCTCTGCGGCAGGTGGGGCAGAAGAAGAAGAAGCGGAGGCCGGCGTCCGAGCAGCCTGCTCGGCCTCTTTGGCCGCCAGGGATTTCTTCTTCTTCCCCTTTTTCTTTTTCCCCGAGCCTTCCGGGGCGGCCACGTTGTTGCTGGCCGCAGCCACCGGTGCCGGGGACGGCGCCATCGTCTTGGCCACCTTATCCGCCGCCCTTAAGTCGGCTGCCAGCGGGGGCCGCAGACGTCGCTCCGGGAGGAGCCTCTCCTGTAGGGAATCCAGCCGTGCGTTTATGATGTCCCCCATTGTGTGCAGGACACCTTGCATGGCCTGTTGGAGCATCTCATGCGTCACCACGTTGGAGGGATGCTCCACACGCTCCGCTTGCCGTTTCTGCGGTAAGGAGGGGAACTCCTCCCGCGCTGCCTTTTTTCGAGGCGGAAGGGGTACTGCGCCCGATACCTCCATAGGTATGGGAGTGGGAACAGGCCGATCCTCCGCCGCAGAGTCCAGGACGCGAGCCCTCCTCATCTCGGCCTTGAGCTCCTCTATCTGCTTCTGGAGCTCTTCGATCTGCGAGGCCTGCCTGGCCTCTCTCACCTTCAGGTCAGAATATGCCTCTTGGAGCCTGACCAACTCCTCCGAGGCCGGTCGCTTTGCGAATGCCTTGACGGCATCCGCAATAGAGGCGGCAGCATCTTGGAGCGCGCCTTGGCATCCTCCCTTGAGGTTTTTCGATTTCTGGACGACCTGTAGAATTACATCTACGTCGCCCAGAATTCGTTTACTTAGATCGGAGGCAAGCTCCTCCCCCGATCTTAGCGACGCCGGTAATCGCTTGGCGGCACGCTCCAGCCTTGCTCTGGCCGCGATGTCCGCCACCTCTTCCTCGGCCTTGAGGTATATCTCCTCCCTCTTCAGCCGAACCACCTCAGCCTGCGCTTTGGCCAAGTCTACGTATTCGCCCGTTGTCGCTGGGCGACCCTTTTTACGTTTTTTAGGGTTCTCCGGCCTTCCTTCCGGGACCTCCGTCTCTGGTGCAGACTCAGTGGACATAGACCCGTCCATTTCCGCATCCTCAACCCTGTGATAAAATTTGCTGAGGTAGGGTGAGGCCCTACCATCAGCTGCAGTCCCCGACACCAATGTCGATCCGCTAGAGACCGAGAGGCGGTCCAGTGAAGGAGCCCTCTCCAATACCACTCTCGGTACGGTAAGCAAAACTTTGCCCCCCCCAGAAGACGAGGGGCAGCCTGGGCCCGGGGGCCCAGGGAGGGATTCTCCCACGCCGGAGACGTGGGTACCCTCCTGGGGTAGTACATTTTTAAGCGTTGCTTTATCCATCCTTGTTTCCTTCTCAGTTGTCCGTGTGCAAGCAAAGGTCGTCATTTCCGAGGTCGTCATGTCCAAATCGCATGCGAGATCGGAGTTCCGTGTTCGTGCCAGGTTCGTCATAGGGTTTTCGATTTCGTGTACAAATTTGCCCCCCCCAGAAAACAAGGGGCAGCCCGGACCCGAGGGCCCGGGGAGGGATTCTCCTGCGCCGGAGACGCAGGTACCCTCCTGGGGTAGTCGTTGTTTATTCGTACCTTCCATCGTTCTCGCCTTTCCTCGTCAAGTTCGCGGTACGCCTGCCGGGACCGGTATGAAACAACCGGCCCCGCCAGCCGCTACCCGGAACTGGGCCGTTGGGGCTCAAAATGAGCCCTCATCCGCCCCAGCCCGGTACTGGGGGTGCCGCTCACACACCACCCCCAGGAGTGTTTAACGACTCTCCAGTCGGCCAGAGATCAGCCGCCGGTCAACATGACCGACGTTGCCCGGGGTGCGCCACGCGGAGGCTCTCTGACGTGCACCCCAACCTAACCTTTTTTTTTTTTTTTTTTTTTTTTTTTTTTTTTTTTTTTTTTTTTTTTTTTTTTTTTTTTTTTTTTTTACCCTGGGGAAAATCCTGCATAGGATACCCTCACGTTGCCGGGGGACAACGTGAGGGTTATGTCAGACTCTTACTGACTAAAAACCCCAGCTCCTCTTGCGCATAACGGACCAGAGTGCGGGATCGCGTGAGCATTAACTCCGCGCTCTGGTCACGCGCCTCGATCGCCCGCAGGTGTTCGTAACGGGGATCTTTCGCCCGGGGGGAGCCATTCTCCCCCCCTTGCTTCATGCTGAAGCTCGAGGATATACCTGGCTTCAGGGTGCCACAGGTCTTCCTCCCTATATGGTGACGAACGCCCCCGCATTCGCCACCGGGAGGGGATGTTGTGGAGGTCTCAGATGGTCGAGACCTCCGGTCACCTTAACGGCGATTGGCCTGGAGAAGCTATGAGCCATTACGACTCCATAGCCTCTCCGGCTTCGGGCCTCGCTGAGGCGCTGGGCGCTTCCTGCGCCTTCCTTCCTGAGGCTGGAGCCTTCTTCGTCGGCCTGCCTTCTCTCCTCTTGATGGAGGAGTCGCAGGAGCCGCTCCCAACCTTGTGGTTTGCCGGCTTCTCGGCTGCCTCGCACACGGGGCAATGTACCGCTGCCGAGCAATCCGCTGCCTTGTGGCCAGCCACGCCACAGCGAAAGCAAAGCTCGCTGCGGTCCACCTGCGACTTGCAGGTTCGCCGCACGTGGCCGACCTCAAGGCAGCGGAAGCACCTCGTAACTCTAGGCTCCAGGAGCTTAACCTGGAGCGCCACCCAGCCCAGAAGGATTCGCCCCTCCTTCGCGACCTTCTTGGCCGCCGCCACCGGGCAACGGACGAGCACGCTGCCCGACCCGTATGGCGCACGGCGCACCTCCCCCACCTTAACTTGATTGGCCGGGCAGCCCCCATTGAAGGCCACAGCCCAGGCGATCTCCTCGGTGGTGACGGAATCGTCCAGGCCCGAGAGGCGTATCTCTACGCTCTTGAACGGCCTCGTGACCTGGACCATCCCTTCACCCACCTTCTCGTCGAAGACCGCCTGGAGCTGTTCGGCCAGTCGGTCTGCCTTGGTCGCGCTCGTGGCGCCGGGCACCTCCAGTTTGCGGCCTCCAGTGGCCGTCTCCCTGATCTTCAAGAAGGGGATGTCTAACGCAGTGACGTCCACCCCCCCCTTGGCCAGCATCAGCACCGACTTGTAGTCGACGCCACTGGAGACCGCTTCCGGCTTGATGGTCAGCACCACGGCAGACGACCGAGGCACCGAAAGTTGAGCCGGCGTCATCTTCTTCTTTGCCGCTGGGGCTTTCTTCGCGCCCTTGTTGGCCCCTTTCTTCACCACCGTGGACCACGTCTCACCCTCCACGGCGGCCGATGAAGAAGGAGCCGGCTGCCGAGCGGCCTCCGCCTCTTTGGCCGCCAGCGACTTCTTCTTTTTATTTTTCTTCTTGCCCTTTTTAGGGGGTGCCACGTCCGGGGATTTGGAGGACTGGGCCTCTGGTTCCTCAAGCACAGGCTCCGAACGAGGAGTCCTGCGATCGCCAGCCAGGGGAGGTCTCAGGAGTCTTCCCTCCATAGCCTCCATGTAGGAGCGCATCTTGCCGCCTATCTCCTGCATCATCCCGCGTAGGGCCTGGTCCAGCATTTGCTGCGTCACCACAGCTGCAGGCTCAGCTGGAGGTTCCGCAGTTTGACGACTAGGCAGCGGTGAAAAATCTGGTCTGCTTTCCCTACACGGAGGAGGGGAAAGCTGTCTCTCTCTACATGCTGCGTATGGCGCAGGAGAAGCTGCAGAGGCTTGGTCCGTGGGACAGGACTGCTGAAGGCTGGCTTTCAGCTCCGCTAGCTGGTTCTTGAGCTCAGCTATTTCAGCAGCCTGTCTCACTTCGTTCGCCTTCAGCCTTTCGCAGGCCTCCTGCAACTTCTTCATCTCCTCGGAGGTGTTGGTCTTAGCCAGTAGAAGGGCTTTTTCCCTTATGGCATCCGCTGCCTCATTAAGGGCGCCCCTACTTCCTCCCTTTAAGTTCATGCATTTCTTGACGACGCCGAGTATGACGTCGACGTCGTCAAGAATGTCTTGCGTCAGCTCCGAGGAGAGTTGCTCCTCGGAGGCTGACGGCGCCGGTCTTTTTGCGGCTCGCTTCATACGAGCTCGCGAAGCCATCACCATGGTCTCCTCCTCTACCTCCAGCTGAAGAGCCTGCCTCTTCAGCTGGATGTATTTTTCCTGGGCCTCTGCCAGCCCAATGAACTCCCCAGTTGTTGCGGGTCGTCCTCGCTTCTTCTTCTTTTCTTTGGAGGGAGTCTGGAAATCCTCCTCAACCTCCATGTCACTTCCGGGGGCAGAAACGCAACCGGGAGTCCGGGAGAATTTACTGCCTTCAGGCACATCCAGGAGTCTGTCGATGGATCGGGCCTTCTCTAAGACCACGACCGGTAGCCTTGCGTTGGTCAACATTAAGGCATCAGTCTCGGGTGTCCGTGTTCTCGCTTGGGTCATCGTAATATCATCATCAGGTATCCATCGGCTTGCCAGGGTCATCGTGTCTATATCTAGCTCCCGCACAAATTTGCCCCCCCCAGAGAACGTGGGGCAGCCTGGACCCGAAGGCCCAGGGAGGGATTCTCCGGCAGAGCCGGTACCCTCCTGGGGTAGTTTCAATTTATCTGTGCACTCCATTCCTAGAAACCACTCCTCCAGTTCGCGGTACGCCCGCCGGGACCGGTATTAAAACACCGGCCCCGCCGGCCGCTACCCGGAACTGGGCCGTTGGGGCTCAAAAATGAGCCCTCATCCGCCCCAGCCCGGTACTGGGGGTGCCGCTCACACACCACCCCCAGGAGTTTTTAACGACTCTCCAGTCGGCCAGAGATCAGCCGCCGGTCAACATGACCGACGTTGCCCGGGGTGCGCCACGCGGAGGCTCTCTGACGTGCACCCCACCCCAACCTAACCTAACCTAACCCAACCTTTTTTTTTTTTTTTTTTTTTTTTTTTTTTTTTTTTTTTTAATCTGGAGAAAATCCTGCATCGGATACCCTCACACTGCCGGGGGACAGTGTGAGGGTTATGTGGGACTCTTACCCACTAAAAACTCCAGAGCCGCTTGCGCATAGTGGACCAGGGTACGGGATCGCGTGAGCATTACTCCGCGCCCTGGTCGCGCGCCTCGATCGCCCGCGGATGTTATTTACGGGGATCTTCCTCCCGTGGAGAGACATTCTCCCCACCCCTTCTAGCTTCATCTTGAAGCGCGGCAACCCGGTACAAGTGCCCCTCGGGTCTTCCTCCTGTCGTGGTAGCGAACGCCCCCGCATTCGCCACCAGGAGGGGATGTTAGGGAGGCCTCAGGTGGTCGAGGCCTCCGCGTCGTCGTCTCCTACGACGATCTCCAATAGCCTGGAGAAGCTAGGGGCCATTACAGCTCCATAGCTTCTCCGGCTTCAGGCCCCACTGAGGCGCTGGGCGCAGAGTCCTGCGCTATCCCTCCCTTCCTCCTCCTCCTGCTCGAAGAGTCGCAGGCGTTGCTGCCAACCTTATGGTTTGCCGGTTTCCCGGCCTCGGCACACACCGGGCAGTGCACGGCAGCGGAGCATTCCGCCACCTTGTGCCCAGCCACGCCACAGCGGAAGCACAGCTCGCTTCGGTCCACCTTGGACTTACAGCTTCGCCGCACGTGGCCAGCCTCAAGGCAGCGGAAGCACCGCAGAGCCCTAGGCTGCAACAGCTTCGCCTGGATGGCGACCCATCCGAGCAGGATTCGGCCTCCCTGCGTCACTTTCTTAGCCGCCGCTACTGGACAGCGCACCAGCACGCTGCCAGACCCGCGGGGGGGGCGATGGATTTCCCCCACCCTCACTGAGCTGGCAGAACAGCTCCCTCTAGTGGCGACCGCCCAGGCGATCTCCTCCTTCGTGACGGAGTCGTCCAACCCCGTCAGGCGCATCTCTACGCACTTCATGGGCCTGGAGACCTGGACGACTCCGTCACCCACCTTCTCCGAGAAGACGGCCTGGAGCTGCTCTGCCAGGCGGTCGGCCTTAGCAGCGCTCGTCGCCCCGGGGACTTCGAGCTTGCGCGCTCCGGTGGCTGTCTCCCTTATCTTAAGGAAGGGTATTTCCAGGCTAACAACGTCAACCTCCTTCTTAGCCAACGACAACACTGACTTATAGTCGATGCCCTTAGCAGCCGCCTCCGGCTGCAGCGTCAGTACCACAGCCGAAGAGCGGGGCACCGTCAACTTGGGCGGCGACTTCTTCTTCGCCTTTTTCGGCGGGGCTTTCGCCGAACTCTTCTTAGCCCCCTTCTTCACCACTGTGGACCACGTCTCACCCTCCACAGCTGATGAAGAAGGAGCTGGGGCTGGACGCCGAATGGCCTGCTCCGCCTCCTTGGCAGCCATCGACTTCTTGGCCTTCTTCTTTTTGCCCTTGCTCTTAGCAGGGGCAGCCACACTACCAGAGGGCACGACCTCCGGTGTCACAGGGGCTGACACCACTTGGGGAGCCCTTCGCTCTCCCGCCAGAGGGGGGCGTAAAAATCGGCCCTCCACTGCCTCCATGTAGGACCTCATCCTACCTCCTATCTCCTGCATCATTTTTTGCAGGGCGCTGTCCAGCATCTGCTGAGTCACCACCGCCGATGACTCAGCAGAAGACTCCACCGCCCGCCGCTTCGGCAGGGGTAGGAAGTCTTCCCTGCTTTCTCTGCAAGGAGAAGGAGGAGGAGGGTCCTGGTCGTCCATGAGGGAGTCCGACAGAGGGGCCACAGGGATGTGGACCTGGCGGGCCTGTTGAAGGCTGGCTTTAACCTCTGCCAGCTCTTTTTTAAGCTCCGCTATCTCCTGGGCTCTCTGTGCCTCATTAGTCTTGAGCCTTTCATAGGCTTCACGGATCTTTCTAAGCTCCTCCGTCTCGTTAGTTTTTGCTAACAGGAGCGCTCTCTCCCGTATAGCGTCTGCAGCCTCATTTAAAGCACCACGGGTCCCCCCCTTGAGGTTCATGCACCTCTTGACGACGTCTAAGATGACATCGACGTCGTCAATTATCCCCTGCTGCAGTTCTGAGGCCAACTGTTCGCCAGACGCAGCTGGGGCTGGCCTTTTAGCGGCTCGCTTCATCCTCGCTCTTGATGCAACCGCCACAGCCTCCTCCTCCACTTCCAGCTGCAGCCCTTGCTTTTTCAAGAGGAGGTATTGCTCTTGGGCATGAGCGAGCCCCACATAATCGCCTGTTGTGGCAGGTCTACCCCTTTTCTTCCTTTTCTCCCCGGATGGACTGGGAGAATCCTCTTCTACCTCCATATCACTCCCTGGGGCTGAAGAGCACCCAGAGCGAACGAAATACTTCCTACCGCTGCTTCCACCCGGCAGCGACAGTCTGTCAATCGAAGCAGCCCTTTCCAGGACCACTACCGGCAACTTCTCGCCCCCCCCAGAAGACGCGGGGCAGCCTGAGCGAAGCTCAGGGAGGGATTCTCCGACTTCGGAGAAGTCGGTACCCTCCTGGGGTAGTCTAATTTTAAAAGTTGCGTTCTCCATATTTCTTTCGGTCTCGAGAGTCCGTGTTCCTGCATTGGTCGTCATGTTAGAGTCATCCGGTATCCATTTACTCGCCAAGGTCATTGTTGTTAGATCCAACTCGCGTACAAGGGTGCCCCCCCCAGAAAACGCGGGGCAGCCCGAGTCCGAGGACTCGGGGAGGGATTCTCCCTTTCGGATACCCTCCTGGGGTAGTCGTTCTTTACTTGTACCGTCCATTCTCCCAGAACCACTCCTCCAGTTCGCGGTACGCCTGCCGGGACCGGTATAAACAACCGGCCCCGCCAGCCGCTACCCGGAACTGGGCCGTTGGGGCTCAAGCTGAGCCCTCATCCGCCCCAGCCCGGTACTGGGGGTGCCGCTCACACACCACCCCCAGGAGTGTTTAACGACTCTCCAGTCGGCCAGAGATCAGCCGCCGGTCAACATGACCGACGTTGCCCGGGGTGCGCCACGCGGAGGCTCTCTGACGTGCACCCCAACCTTTTTTTTTTTTTTTTTTTTTTTAGAGTGGAGAAATCCTCATGGATACCCTCACGCCGCCGGGGGGCAACGTGAGGGTTATGTCGGACTCCTACCGACTAAAACTCCACTTTCCGCTTTTGCGCATACTTGGACCAGGGCGCGGGTTCACGATGTGCATGCTCCGCACCCTGGTCTGCGCTCCGATCGCCCGTAGGTGTTATTACACGGGGACCTTCCTCCCGTGGAGAGAGATTCCTCTCCACCTTGCCTCAATCGAAGCAGCGGATGCCCGGCTTCGTCCTCACGGGCCTTCCTCCTATGCGACAGCGAGCGCCCCCGCGCTCACTGCCAGGAGGGGATGCTATGGAGGCCTCTGATGGTCGAGACCTCCTCGTCTTCTACGGCGGCCGGATCGCCCTCGGCGTACGTCAGGCGCCCCGGCTGCCCTCTCTCTCTCGCGCTCTGCCTCCTCTTTCGAGGCCATCACGCCCTCACAGAAATCCACAACTGCAGCCCATTCTCTCTCTCCACCGACCATGGATTGAACCACGGCCGGCAGAGAGAGGTCATTCCCTATGACCGCCACTAGGGCGTTCCTCTCCGTTGTCCATGCAGGGCACACCTGCAGTGTATGCTCTGCCGTATCTTCATCACTGTTGCAGTGGTGACAGGAAGGCGTCGGCTCTCTTCCAGCGATCTGGTGCAGATACTTGCCGAAACAACCGTGACCGGTCAGTATCTGCACCAGACGGAAAGTGAGACCTCCGTGCTTTCTGTTCACCCAACCTGCAAGTAGCGGTCCTATGGCCTCAACCACTCCACGCCCGGAGTCGGAAGAAGCCAAGACTTGGCTCCAGAGCCTGATCTCTGTACACTGCAGGTGTACCTTGAGAGCCTCCTTCTCGGCCGGGGCCACTCTCTCCCCCCTGGCCGCTCTCTCGCTGCACCATTGATATGTCACAGCATGGGAGTGTGCTACCAGCTCCCACGGTGCGGAGCCCGCCAGTAGGCACGCTACCTCTGACGACACTGTGCGATACCCTCTTATTATCCTGAGGGCCATCACTCTCTGTAGCCTCCTCAGGATATTAGCGCCACGTGCCGTCAGGGCATCGTGCCACACTGGGGCCCCGTAGAGCACCATGGAGCGCACCACTCCCATGTACAACACGCGACATCCGGCGCCAGATCCTCCCAAGTTGGGCAGGAGGCCCGCTAGCGCATTGGCGCTACGCGTCACTTTGGGCTCCAACTGCCGGAAGTGCGCGTCAAATGTCCACTTTCCATCCAAGACTAGTCCCAGGTACTTCATAGTGGGCCTTACGTCGATTCGGACCCCGCCCACTATGATGTGTGTGTCCGAGGGTGGCGCTCTTCGGCGGCCGTGAAAGCAGACGGCCTCTGTCTTGTTCAAGGCCACCTCGAGCCCCAACCGCCTAATTCTTCCAACTACCTGGGCCACACTGGCCGTGGCCAATTGTAGCGCCTGTCGGAGAGTTTTCCCCCGTGCCGTCACCAGCGTGTCATCGGCGTAGCAGGTTACTCCTGCGCCGGGCAGGAGGGCTCCGCGCAACACCCAATCGTACCCGATGTTCCACAGGAGCGGGCCAAGTACCGACCCCTGTGGAACACCGCACGATATGTCCCTGTGGTGGGTGTGCGAATCCTGTCCGACGCAGAAGACCTGCCGGCCCACCAGGTAGGACCCTACCAGTCTACGGAGGTACCCAGGTATCCTGTGGTACCTCATGCCCTCCGTTATGCATTCCCAGGGGAGGCTGTTAAAAGCGTTAGCTATATCTAACGACACAGCTAACAGCACTCCCCCCTGGGAAACGGCTTCTTCCGAGAGGGCCTTGACGCGAAGGATCGCGTCGACCGTCGAACGACCCTCTCGGAAGCCAAACTGCACGGGCGACAGGTCGGGCCCCACTCTGGTGAGGTGTTGGACCAGGCGCTGTGCGACGATCCTCTCGAAGAGTTTGCCGACCTCGTTCAACAAGACGATCGGGCGATAGCCAGCCGGAGATTCGGCTGGCCGACCCTGCTTGCGCAGGAGAACGAGGCGGCCCATCTTCCAACACGGGGGAAACTGTCCCGTCTCCATGCAGGCGAAGTAAAGCTTGCGGAGTCTATCTCCCAACGCTTCCATCGATAAGACCCAGATGCGGCCAGGAACTCCGTCGGGCCCCGGAGCGGTATTTCTACCTCGGAGCCGTCTCACGGCCGCATCCAGTTCCTCACTCGTAATAGCGGGAACGACATCAGGCCCGTCACCCGCAGAGAGTCCAGCCGACGCCGCAAAAGGAGGTGAAAACTGTCCTCTTTGCGGGAACAGTGCCGCCATGATGTCGTCCAGCAGTTGTGGTTCCAAGCTTTGCGTAGCTGGGGGAGCCCAAGGGCGCACGAACCCGAGCACCATTTTATACGGGCGTCCCCACGGATCGCCATCTACAGCCTCCAGTAGCTCTCTCCAGGCCTGGGATTTAGCTCTGCGGATGGCGATCTGCAGAGACTTCCTCGCCTCCCTCAACTCGCTGTAGAGACGTGCCTCCACAGCCGCGTCCCGTCCCTGCCGCAGCCGTCGGTGTCTGGAGTACCGGCGTCTCGCGACAACGCAGGAGGCCCGCAGACACGCGATGTCGCGAGACCACCAGTACACATGCCGCCTCGGAGGCTGAGACCGGACCCGGGGCATAGCGGCGTCCGCAATGTGTTTCATCGCCTCCCCGAACCAGCCAGCCTCCAGGGCGACATCTACAGGCCCCTCCGACAACGCAGGCCAGGCAGCGACTATGGAGGCCTCAACCGCCAAGTCCTCCCTCAATTTGGTGAGGGCCCACCTTGGGGCCAAAGTCATGTCCGGGTTAGTCGTGTCCAGGTTTCGGAATGGAGGTGATGGCGAGGGGCAGACCTCGAACCTGATATACAGGTGGTCGGAAAGAGACTCTACCCCTTCCATCACTCTCCAGTTCCTTATACGTCTGGCGACAACAGGGGATGCGAACGTGATGTCCACAATAGACCCCCCCTGTTGCCGCACGCAGGTGTTGACCGACCCCCTGTTGATCACAGAGAGGCCGGTCAGGGTTGTCCAGTCCGTTAGAACCCTGCCCCGCGCATCAGTGACGGGCGAACCCCACGCCGACGCCTTGGCGTTAAAGTCACCCGCCACGAGCACGGGACAGGGAGAAGTCTGTCCGAGAAAGACCCTGAGGTCGTCCAGCATATCCTCGAACTCAGTGAGGGAACGATTGGGTGAAAAATACACTCCCACCACAACCATCTCTCCCCACTGAGCCGCGACATATCCTCGTCCCCTTTTCTTAACGATGAGGATCGGGGTCCCTACCGACGTCGAGGTGACGATGGCCACCGTCCCCGACATGTCCCCTACCCAGTTCTCCCTGGGAGGGACGTTGTAAGGTTCGGCAACCACCGCCAACCTTATCGACCACTCGGCCATGGTCTGGAGTAACAAATCCTGAGCCACAGCCGAGTGGTTGATATTAGCCTGTAGGATCCTATGGGCCATATTAATGTTAGAGCTCCATTTCCTCCCCTCCCGCAGGTCTCACGGAGACGCTGGCCGCAGCTTTGGCTGCTGTCCCACCAGGAGCTTGGGCCTTCTTGGCCGATTTGCCCTTCTTCTTATATAAAGAGCCGCAAGCTTTGCTACCAAGCTTATGGTTAGCGGCCTTTTTGTCATCTGCGCAGACGGGGCAGTGCAGCGCGGCAGAGCACTCGGCCGCCTTGTGGCCCGCCACACCACAACGGAAGCATAGCTGGCTGCGATCCGTGTCTGACGTGCAGGTCTGTCTCACGTGGCCAACTTCCATGCAGCGGAAGCACCGCATGGCTCTCGGCTGTAACAGTTTCGCCTGGATGGCGAGCCATCCCAGGAGAATTCGTCCCTCCTTCGTTACTTTCTTGGCCGCCGCAATCGGGCAGCGAACCAAGACGCTACCGGACCCATAGGGAGCGCGTCTAATCTCACCAACCTTGATTTGGCTGGCAGGACAATCCCCCCTCGAAGCCACCGCCCAGGCGATCTCTTCGCTGGTAACGGAGTCGTCCAGGCCCGTTAGACGTATCTCTACACACTTCGAGGGCCTCGAGACCTGGACCAACCCCGTCCCTACTTTCTCGTCAAAGACCGCCTGCAGTTTCTCCGCTAGGCGATCCGCTTTGGCTGCACTCGTAGCCCCCGGCACCTCGAGCTTGCGAGCCCCTGTAGCCGTCTCCCTCACTTTCAAGTACGGTATGTCTAGGCTGACGACATCTACTTCGCGCTTGGCCATAGACAATACCGACTTGTAGTCAGCGCCCTTATCTACCGCAGCCGGCTGCAGCGTTAATACCACAGCGGACGTGCGTGGCACCGAAAGCTTAGGTGGCGCCTTCTTCTTCTTCGCCGGTGTAGCTTTTGCCGTGCGCCCGGTGGTCCCCTTCTTCACGACAGTGGACCACGTATCTGCGCGGGCAGGTGCCGAAGAAGAAGAAGTCGGCTGCAGAGTAGCTTGCTCCGCCTCTTTCGCCGCCATTGACTTCTTCTTCTTCTTCTTCTTTTTGCCCTTTTCAGAGCGAGTCGCATCCGGGGTTTTGGAGGGAGGCTGAGTCACAGGTGCCTCCGGAGTAAGGTCCGAGCGACGAGTTCTGCGGTCGCCCGCCAGAGGGGGCCGCAGAAGTCTGCCCTCCATGACCTCCATGAAGGACCTCATCCTACCTCCAATTTCCTGCATTATGCCTTGCAGGGCACGATCCAACGTCTGTTGTGTTACCACGGCCGACGGCTCCACCGACGCTTCTGCCGGCATCTCCGCAGTACGCCGCCGTGGCAAGGACGAGAACTCCTCCCTGCTTCTCCGCCGTGGAGAGTCCTGACCCTCTGTGTAGATCTCATCAGAGGAAGCTCCAGGGGCCTGTTCATCTCGGCAGGGCTGCTGGAGACTCTCACGAAGCTCATCGAGCTCCTTGCGAAGTCCCGCGATCTCCGCAGCCTGCTTCGCCTCGTTGGCTTTCAATCTTTCACATGCCTCCTGGAGCTTCCTCATCTCCTCGGAGGTGTTGGATTTGGCCAAGATCAGGGCCTTCTCCCTGATTGAATCTGCCGCCTCATTAAGGGCACCCCGACTTCCGCCCTTTAAATTCATACATTTTTTGACGACGCCGAGTATGACGTCGACGTCGTCAATAATGTCCTGAGTCAGTTCAGAGGAGAGTTGCTCCTCTGAAACTGACTTAGCCGGCCTTTTAGCGGCACGCTTCAATCTCGCCTTTGAAGCAAGTGCCACCGTTTCCTCTTCCACATCCAATTGCAATGACTGTTTTTTAAGGAGCAGGTACTTCTCCTGGGCCTCAGCCAGCCCTATGAAGTGACCCGTTGTTGCTGGTCTGCCCCTTTTCTTCTTTTTCTCCTTGGAGGGAGTAGAGTCGCCCTCCACCTCCATGTCACTTCCGGGAGCCGACACACACCCAGCACTCCGGAAGAACCTACTGCCACCTTCCAGTCTCCTCTCCTCCACACTGGCCGCCGATGTTCCAGCGGTCCAGTGGGTGTCGCCCACGTCCGACCATCTATCCAACGAGGGGGTCCTCTCCAAGACCACCCTCGGCACCTGCAACTTCGTGCCCCCCCCAGAGAACGCGGGGCAGCCTAGACCCGAAGGTCCAGGGAGGGATTCTCCGGCGGTTAAGCCGGTACCCTCCTGGGGTAGTATAAATTGAAAAGTTGCACTGTCCATATTCTCGTCTTTATCAAGAGTCCGTGTTTTTGCGTGAGTCGTCATTGTATCGCCATCAGGGTACCATTTGGAAGCCAAGGTCATCGTTTTAAAGTCCAATTCGCGCACAAATGTGCCCCCCCCAGAAAACGCGGGGCAGCCTGGACCCGAAGGCCCAGGGAGGGATTCTCCGGCAGAGCCGGTACCCTCCTGGGGTAGTTTGTTTTTATTTATGCACTCCATTTCCTCTTTCTCCTCCTCCAGTTCGCGGTACGCCCGCCGGGACCGGTATTAAAACACCGGCCCCGCCGGCCGCTACCCGGAACTGGGCCGTTGGGGCTCACAATGAGCCCTCATCCGCCCCAGCCCGGTACTGGGGGTGCCGCTCACACACCACCCCCAGGAGTGTTTAACGACTCTCCAGTCGGCCAGAGATCAGCCGCCGGTCAACATGACCGACGTTGCCCGGGGTGCGCCACGCGGAGGCTCTCTGACGTGCACCCCACGTGCACCCCAACCTAACCCAACCTTTTTTTTTTTTTTTTTTTTTTTTTTTTTTTTTTTTTTTTTTTTTTTTTTTTTAAACTGGGAAAAATCCTGCATAGGATACCCTCACGTTGCCGGGGGACAACGTGAGGGTTATGTGGGACTCCTACCCACTAAAAAACCCAGTGCCGCTTGCGCATAATTGAACCAGGGTGCGGGATCGCGTGAGCATGCTCCGCGCCCCGGTCCAGCGCATCGATCGCCCGCAGATGACAGTTACGGGGATCTTCCTCCCGTGGAGAGCTAGACCTCCCCACCTTGCTCCAAAAAACTGAAGCGCGGCTACCCGGCTTCAACCTCGGGTTCCTCCCTATGTGGTGACGAACGCCCCCGCATTCGCCACCGGGAGGGATGTTAAGGAGGCCTCAGATGGTCGAGGCCTCCGCGTCGTCCTCTACGACGATCTGCTGTAGACCTGGAGAAGCTCATGGGCCTAAAGCTCCATGGCTTCACCGGCCTGCGGCCTCACTGAGGCGCTGGGCGCAGTTTCCTGCGTTTCCCCTATAGGGGCCGGAGCCCTCCTAGCAGGCCTACCTTTCTTCCTGTTGGAAGTGACACAGGCGCTGCTGCCGACCTTATGATTCGCCGGCATTTCGGCGTCCGCGCACACAGGGCAATGTACAGCAGCGGAGCATTCCGCTGCCTTGTGCCCAGCCACGCCACAGCGGAAGCAAAGCCCACTGCGGTCTACTTTCGCTTTACAGCTTTGCCGTACGTGGCCGGCCTCAAGGCAGCGGAAACACCGCATTGCCCTGGGCTGCAGCAGCTTCGCCTGAATGGCGACCCATCCTAGTAGTATTCGGCCCCCCTGCGTCACCTTTTTGGCCGCTGCTACTGGGCAGCGCACAAGTACGCTGCCGGACCCGCGGGCGGGGCGGTGAATTTCACCCACCCTCACCTGGCTGGCAGAACAGCTCCCTCTCGTCGCGACCGCCCAGGCGATCTCCTCTTTCGTAACGGAATCGTCCAGCCCCGTCAGGCGTACCTCCACGCACCTCGTGGGCCTGGAGACCTGGACGACTCCGTCACCCACTTTCTCCGTAAAGACGGCTTGGAGCTGCTCTGCCAGACAGTCCGCTTTGGCAGCGCTCGTGGCTCCGGGGACCTCGAGCTTGCGCGCTCCAGTGGCCGTTTCCCTTATTTTGAGGAAGGGGATTTGTAGGCTTACAACGTCCACCTCCCGTTTAGCCATCGACAGGATCGATTTATAATCGACCCCCTTGGCTGCCGCTTCCGGCTGCAGCGTCAGCACTATGGCCGACGAGCGTGGCACGGAGAGCTTCGGCGGCGCCTTCTTCTTGGCCGCTGGGGTCTTCGTCTTACGCGGCTTGGTCCCCTTCTTGACCACAGTGGACCATGTTTCCTTCCCTGCAGGAGCCGACGAAGAGGAAGCCTGGTGCAGAGACGCCTGCTCTGCCTCACGAGCGGCCATGGTCTTCCTCTTCGCCTTCTCCTTCTTTTTCCCCTTGGTCTCAGGGGGGGTCACTTCCGGGGGTCCAGAAGGCTGGACTTCTGGTGTCACAGACACAGGTTCCGACCGGGGTGTTTTGCGGTCACTAGCCAGGGGTGGTCTTAGAAGCCTTCCCTCCACAGCCTCCATGTAGGAGCGCATCGTGCTGCCTACCTCCTGCATCATCTTGTGCAGGGCGTGGTCCAGCATCCGCTGTGTGACCATCGCCGAAGATTCCGCAGGAGGGGCCGCAGGCTGTCGTTGCGGCAACGGCGAAAATTCCGTTCTGCTCTCCCTACACGGAGGAGGGGAGGGCTGACTCTCTCTATAACCTGCATACGGCGCAGGAGAAGCTGCAGGGGCTTGGTCCGTGAGACCAGACTGCTGAAGGCTGGCTTTCAGCTCCGCCAGCTGGTTTTTGAGCTCAGCGATTTCAGCGGCCTGTCTCACTTCGCTCGCCTTGAGCCTTTCATAGGCCTCCTGCAGCTTCCTCATCTCGTCCGACTCGTTCGTCTTGGCCAGGAGTAGGGCCCTTTCCCTTATGGCGTCTGCCGCCTCGTTAAGGGCACCACGACTTCCGCCCTTCAAATTCATGCATTTCTTGACGACGCCGAGTATTACGTCGACGTCGTCAAGAATGCCTTGCGTCAGCTCCGAGGAGAGTTGCTCCTCGGAGGCTGACGGCGCCGGTCTCTTTGCGGCTCGCTTCATCCGAGCTCGCGAAGCCATCACAATGGATTCTTCCTCCACCTCCAGCTGAAGAGCCTGCTTCTTCAGCTGGATATATTTTTCTTGGGCCTCTGCCAGCCCAATGAACTCCCCAGTTGTTGCGGGTCGTCCTCGTTTTTTCCTTTTCTCCCTGGAGGGAGTCTGAGAGTCGTCTTCGACCTCCATGTCGCTACCGGGGGCAGAGACGCAACCGGGATTCCGGAAGAATCTACTGCCGCCGGGTAGTGTGTCCTCTTCATGCGATCCTGTCCTCAACCTGACAGGTCTGTCGTCGTCAGGCACGTCCAACAGCCTGTCGATTGACCGCGTCTTTTCCAACACCACAACTGGCAACCTTCTGCCCCCCCCAGAAAACGCGGGGCAGCCTGAACCTGAAGGTCCAGGGAGGGATTCTCCGGCGGAGCCGGTACCCTCCTGGGGTAGTTTAATTTCAAAAGTTGCACTGTCCATCATAGAAGCATCAGTCTCGGAAGTCCGTGTTCTTGCATTAGTCGTCGTGTAAGCATCATCAGGTACCCATTTACTCGCCAAGGTCATCGTTTCGATATTCAACTCCCGTACAAATTTGCCCCCCCCAGAGAACGTGGGGCAGCCTGGACCCGAAGGCCCAGGGAGGGATTCTCCCTTGCGGGTACCCTCCTGGGGTAGTTCACTTGGATTTGTACTCATCATTCCCAGAAACTACTCCTCCAGTTCGCGGTACGCCCGCCGGGACCAGTATTAAAACACCGGCCCCGCCGGCCGCTACCCGGAACTGGGCCGTTGGGGCTCAAAATGAGCCCTCATCCGCCCCAGCCCGGTACTGGGGGTGCCGCTCACACACCACCCCCAGGAGCTTTTTACGGCCCTCCAGCCGGCCAGAGATTCGCCGCCGGTCAACTTGACCGACGTTGCCCAGGGTGCGCCACGCGGAGGCTCTCTGACGTGCACCCCAACCTAACCCAACCTTTTTTTTTTTTTTTTTTTTTTTTTTTTTTTTTTTTTTTTTTACCCTGGGGAAAATCCTGCATAGGATACCCTCACGTTGCCGGGGGACAACGTGAGGGTTATGTCGGACTCTTACCGACTAAAAACCCCAGCTCCTCTTGCGCATAACGGACCAGAGTGCGGGATCGCGTGAGCATTAACTCCGCGCTCTGGTCACGCGCCTCGATCGCCCGCCGATGTTAGTTACGGGGATCTTTCGCCCGGGGGGAGCCATTCTCCCCCCCTTGCTTCATGCTGAAGCAGCAGAGGATAAACCTGGCTTCAGGTGCAGCAGGTCTTCCTCCCTATATGGCAACGAACGCCCCCGCGTTCGCTGCCGGGAGGGGATGTTGTGGAGGCCTCAGGTGGTCGAGGCCTCCATATCACCTTTACGGCAATGGCCAGGAGGAGCTATGAGCCATTAAGACTCCATAGCCTCTCCGGCATCGGGCCTCACTGAGGCGCTGGGCGCTTCCTGCGCCTTCCTTCCGGAGGCCGGAGCCTTCCTAGGCGGCCTGCCCTCTCTCCTCTTGATCGAGGACTCGCAAGAGCCGCTCCCAACCTTATGGTTTGCCGGCTTCTCGGCTGCCTCGCATACGGGGCAATGCACCGCGGCAGAACAATCCGCTGCCTTGTGACCGGCCACGCCACAGCGGAAGCAAAGCTCGCTGCGGTCCACCTGCGACTTACAGGTTCGCCGCACGTGGCCGACCTCAAGGCAGCGGAAACACCTCGTAACTCTGGGCTCCAGGAGCTTCACCTGGAGCGCTACCCAGCCCAGGAGAATTCGCCCTTCCTTCGCTACCTTTTTGGCAGCTGCCACCGGGCACCGGACGAGCACACTGCCCGACCCGTATGGCGCACGGCGCATCGTCCCCACCTTCACTTGATTGGCCGGGCAGCCTCCGTTGAAGGCCACAGCCCAGGCGATCTCCTCGGTGGTGACGGAATCGTCCAGGCCCGAGAGGCGTATCTCTACGCTCTTGAACGGCCTCGTGACCTGGACCATCCCTTCACCCACCTTCTCGTCGAAGACCGCCTGGAGCTGTTCGGCCAGTCGGTCTGCCTTGGTCGCGCTCGTGGCGCCGGGCACCTCCAGTTTGCGGCCTCCAGTGGCCGTCTCCCTGATCTTCAAGAAGGGGATGTCTAACGCAGTGACGTCCACCCCCCCCTTGGCCAGCATCAGCACCGACTTGTAGTCGACGCCACTGGAGACCGCTTCCGGCTTGATGGTCAGCACCACGGCAGACGACCGAGGCACCGAAAGTTGAGCCGGTGAAAACTTCTTCTTTGCCGCTGGGGCTTTCTTCGCGCCCTTGGCCCCTTTCTTCACCACCGTGGACCACGTCTCGCCCTCCACGGTGGCTGAAGAAGGAGCCGGCTGCCGAGCGGCCTCCGCCTCTTTGGCCGCCAGCGACTTCTTCTTTTTCGGCTTTTTCGCCTTCTTCCCCTTTTCCGGGGGTGTCACTTCCGGGGATTTGGAGGCCTGAGCCTCAGTCATTACCGGAGCAGTATCCGGGCGGCGAGGGATGCGGTCACCCGCCAGAGGGGGCCGCAGAAGTCTGCCCTCCATGACCTCCATGAAGGACCTCATTTGGCCACCGATCTCCTGCATCACGTTTTGCAGGGCACGGTCCAGCGTCCTCTGCGTGACGACCGCCGACGGTTCCACCGGCACCTCTGCTGGTGTCTCCGCGGTACGCCTCCGCTGCAAGGGCGGAAACTCTTCCTTGCCTCCTCGACGTGGAGGAGGCGGAGAGCTCTCACCCTCTCTGTCATATCCGGTTGTTGCCGGAGCAGCCCCAGGGGCCTGGTCCATTCCGCAGGACTGCAAAGTCGCCTTCAGTTCATCCACCTGCTTCTGAAGGTCTGCGATCTTTGCAGCCTGTTTAGCCTCGTTGGCCTTCAGTCTCCTGTAGGCCTCGTGGAGCTTCTCCAGCTCATCCGAGGTATTCACCTTGGCTAATGTTAGGGCTTTCTCCCTAATGGAGTCCGCAGCCTCATTAAGGGCGCCCCGACTCCCTCCCTTCAGGTTCATACATTTCTTGACGACGCCGAGTATGACGTCGACGTCGTCAAGAATGTCCTGCGTCAGCTCTGAGGAGAGTTGCTCCTCAGAGGCTGACGGCGCCGGTCTTTTGGCGGCTCTCTTCATTCGGGCCCGCTCGGCCATGACCACCGACTCCTCCTCCGCCTCAAGCTGCAGAGACTGTCTCTTTAGCTTGATGTATGTCTCCTGAGCCTGTGCCAAACCCACAAAATCACCCGTCGTTGCAGGTCGGCCCCTCTTCTTTCTCTTTTCTCTGGAGGGAGTAAACGCATCATCCTCGACCTCCATGTCGCTCCCAGGAGCGGAGACGCAACCTTCGTTGCGGACAAACCTACTCCCCAACACTCCCTTCTCCTCCACACTGGCCGCAGATGTTCCAGCGGACCAGCGCGTATCTCCTACGTCCGTCATCCTGTCGATCGAGGGGGTCCTCTCAAGAACCACCCTCGGCACCTGCAACTTGGCGCCCCCCCCAGAGAACGCGGGGCAGCCTGAACCCGAAGGTCCAGGGAGGGATTCTCCGGCGGAGCCGGTACCCTCCTGGGGTAGTTTATTTTTGCTAGTTGCACCGTCCATATTTGCTACAGTCTCGGAAGTCCGTGTTCCTGCGTGGGTTGTCGTATCAACATCGTCGGGTATCCATTTGCAAGCCAAGGTCATCGTTTCGAAATCTAACTCCCGCACAAATTTGCCCCCCCCAGAGAACGTGGGGCAGCCTGGACCCGAAGGCCCAGGGAGGGATTCTCCGGCAGAGCCGGTACCCTCCTGGGGTAGTTTCATTTTATTCGTGCTCTCCATCCTGGAACGCCACAAAACCACCAGTTCGCGGTGCGCCTGCCGGGACCGGTATGAAACAACCGGCCCCGCCAGCCGCTGTCCGGAACTGGGCCGTTGGGGCTCAAAATGAGCCCTCATCCGCCCCAGCCCGGTACTGGGGGTGCCGCTCACACACCACCCCCAGGAGTGTTTAACGACTCTCCAGTCGGCCAGAGATCAGCCGCCGGTCAACATGACCGACGTTGCCCGGGGTGCGCCACGCGGAGGCTCTCTGACGTGCACCCCTTTTTTTTTTTTTTTTTTTTTAAACTGGGAAAAATCCTGCATAGGATACCCTCACGTTGCCGGGGGACAACGTGAGGGTTATGTGGGACTCCTACCCACTAAAAAACCCAGTGCCGCTTGCGCATAATTGAACCAGGGTGCGGGATCGCGTTAGCATGCTCCGCGCCCCGGTCCAGCGCTTCGATCGCCCGCAGATGACAGTTCCGGGGATCTTCCTCCCGTGGAGAGCTAGACCTCTCCACCTTGCTCCAAAAACTGAAGCGCGGCTACCCGGCTTCAACCTCGGGTTCCTCCCTATGTGGTGACGAACGCCCCCGCATTCGCCACCGGGAGGGATGTTAAGGAGGCCTCAGATGGTCGAGGCCTCCGCGTCGTCCTCTACGACGATCTGCTGTAGACCTGGAGAAGCTCATGAGCCTAAAGCTCCATGGCTTCTCCGGCCTGCGGCCTCACTGAGGCGCTGGGCGCAGTTTCCTGCGTTTCCCCTATAGGGGCCGGAGCCCTCCTAGCAGGCCTACCTTTCTTCCTATTGGAAGTGACACAGGCGCTGCTGCCAACCTTGTGATTCGCCGGCATTTCGGCGTCCGCGCACACAGGGCAATGTACAGCAGCGGAGCATTCCGCTGCCTTGTGCCCAGCCACGCCACAGCGGAAGCAAAGCCCGCTGCGATCTGCTTTCGCTTTACAACTTTGCCGTACGTGGCCGGCCTCAAGGCAGCGGAAACACCGCATTGCCCTGGGCTGCAGCAGCTTCGCCTGAATGGCGACCCATCCTAGTAGTATTCGGCCACTGACGTGCACCCCTAACCTAACCCAACCTAACCTTTTTTTTTTTTTTTTTTTTTTTTTTTTTAAAGAGGGGAAAATCCTGCATTGGATACCCTCACGTTGCCGGGGGACAACGTGAGGGTTATGTGGGACTCTTACCCACTAAAAACCCCTCTGCCGCTTGCGCATAGTGGACCAGGGTACGGGATCGCGTGAGCATGCTCCGCGCCCTGGTCGCGCGCATCGATCGCCCGTAGGTGGTCTGGACGGGCGATCTTCCTCCAGTGGAGAGACTTCTCTCCACCCCTTCATGCTTCATTCTGAAGCGCGGCTACCCGGCTTCAACGCCCTCGGGTCTTCCTCCCTATATGGTGACGAACGCCCCCGCATTCGCCACCGGGAGGGGATGTTATGGAGGCCTCAGATGGTCAAGGCCTCCATGTCGTCACCAACGACGATCTCCTGAGAAGCCTATGGGCCTAGAGCTCCATGGCTACTCCGGCTTCAGGAGCCACTGGGGCGCCAGGCGCAGAACTCTGCACCCTCTTCTGCGTCTTCCTCCTGCCGCTCGACGAAGAGTCACAGGAGCCGCTGCCCACCTTGTGGTTTGCCGGTTTTCCGGCCTCCTCACAAACAGGGCAGTGTACGGCAGCGGAGCATTCCGCCGCCTTGTGCCCGGCCACGCCACAGCGGAAACACAAATCGCTGCGGTCCGTCTTTGATTTGCATTTCTGCCGGACGTGGCCCACCTCAAGGCAGCGGAAACACCGCATCGCCCTGGGCTGTAGCAGCTTTGCCTGGATGGCTAGCCACCCAAGCAAAATTCGGCCCTCCTTTGCCACCTTCTTGGCGGCTGCTATCGGGCAACGCACCAACACGCTGCCCGACCCACCAGATGGACGGTGGATCTCTCCCACTCTCACTTGAACGGCAGAGCAACTGCCTCTAGTGGCGACCGCCCAGGCGATCTCCTCCTTCGTCACGGAGTCGTCCAGCCCCGTCAGGCGCATCTCCACGCACCTCGTGGGCCTGGAGACCTGGACGACCCCATCACCTATCTTCTCGGAGAAGACAGCTTGAAGCTGCTCCGCCAGACGGTCGGCTTTGGCAGCGCTGGTGATGCCGGGAACCTCGAGCTTCCGTGCTCCTGTTGCCGTCTCCCTGATCTTCAGGAACGGAATCTCGAGGCTCACGACATCCACTTCCTTCTTGGCCAAGGACAACACAGACTTATAGTCCATGCCCTTGGCAGCCGCCTCCGGCTGCAACGTCAGCACTACGGCTGACGAGCGGGGCACGGAGAGCTTTGGTGGCGGCTTCTTCTTTTGGGCCGGTTGGGCTTTCGCCGCCCGTGGTTTGGCCCCCTTCTTGGCGACTGTGGACCACTTCTCAGCGGCCACAGGTAGGGCTGAAGAAGAAGAAGCCGTTGGCAGAGCAGCCTGCTCGGCCTCTTTGGCCGCCATGGACTTCTTCTTCTTCTTTCCCTTCTTTTTCCCCGAGCTTTCCGGGGCGGCCACGTTGTTCTTGGCCGCTACCTCCGGTGCCAGGGACGGTGCCACCGCCTGAGCGGACCTTCGGTCTCCCGCCAAAGGTGGTCTCAAGAGACGGCCCTCCACCGCCTCCATATATGCTCGCATCGTAGCTCCGATGTCACCCATCATCTTCTGCAGCGCGCAGTCTAACATCTGCTGAGTCACCACAGCCGACGACTCCGGAGACTCAGCACATTGACTCCGCGGCAGGGATGGGAACTCTTCCCTGCCTCTTCGCCGTGGAAGAGGCGGAGAGCTCCCACCCTCTCTGTCATGTCCATGTGTAGGAGGCTCAACAGGAGCCTGATCCATCGCGCAGGGCTGCAGCATCGCCTTCAGATCTTCGACCTGCCTTTGTAGTTCCGCGATCTGTGCAGCCTGCTTGGCCTCGTTGGCCTTCAGCCTCTGGTAGGCTACCTGGAGCTTCTCCAGCTCATCCGAGGCGTTGGTCCTAGCCAACAAGGTTGCCCTCTCTCGGATCGCATCCGCTGCTTCATTGAGGGCGCCACGACTGCCGCCCTTTAAATTCATGCATTTTTTGACGACGCCGAGTATAACGTCGACGTCGTCAATTATGCCCTGCGTCAGCTCCGAGGAGAGTTGCTCCTCAGAGGCTGACGGCGCCGGTCTTTTGGCGGCTCTCTTCATCCTGGCCCTCGAGGCCATCGCCACCGCTTCCTCTTCAACCTCGAGCTGAAGAGACTGCCTCTGCAGCTCGAGGTATCGCTCCTGGGCCGCCGCCAGTCCCACAAACTCCCCTGTGGTCGCAGGTCGGCCCCGTTTCTTCTTCTTTTCCCTGGAGGGGAACAGTGCGTCGTCGTCCACCTCCAAGTCACTCCCCGGAGCGGAGACACAGCCTTCGCTGCGGGAGAAACTACTCCTCATTCCCCTCTCCTCCACACTGGCCGCCGATGTTGTTGCGGACCAGCGAGTGTCGCCTATCTCTGTCATCCTATCAATCGAGGGGGTCCTTTCCAGAACCACCCTCGGTACCTGCAGCTTGGCGCCCCCCCCAGAAAACGCGGGGCAGCCTGAGCCTGAAGGCCCAGGGAGGGATTCTCCGGCGGTTAAGCCGGTACCCTCCTGGGGTAGTGTTATTTCACAAGTTGCAATATCCATCATTCTAGAATCGGTCTCGGGAGTCCGTGTGTCAGCATTGGTCGTCGTAAGAGCGGTATCCGGAATCCATCTGCTAGCCAAGGTCATAGTTTTAAAGTCCAACTGTCGCACAAATTTGCCCCCCCCAGAAAACGTGGGGCAGCCCGAGCCCGAAGACTCGGGGAGGGATTCTCCATTTCTGGTACCCTCCTGGGGTAATGTGATTAGATTCGTGCTCTCCATGATCATCACCACATACCTCATAGTTCGCGGTACGCCTGCCGAGACCGGTATAAAAACCGGCCCCGCCAGCCGCTATCCGGAACTGGGCCGTTGGGGCTCAAAAATGAGCCCTCATCCGCCCCAGCCCGGTACTGGGGGTGCCGCTCACACACCACCCCCAGGAGTGTTTAACGACTCTCCAGTCGGCCAGAGATCAGCCGCCGGTCAACATGACCGACGTTGCCCGGGGTGCGCCACGCGGAGGCTCTCTGACGTGCACCCCAACCCAACCTAACCTTTTTTTTTTTTTTTTTTTTTTTTTTTTTAGACTGGGAAAAATCCTGCATTGGATACCCTCACGTTGCCGGGGGACAACGTGAGGGTTATGTGGGACTCTTACCCACTAAAAAACCCAGTTGCCGCTTGCGCATAACGGACCAGGGTGCGGGATCGCGTTAGCATTACTCCGCGCCCTGGTCACGCGCTTCGGTCGCCCGCAGGTGTTCGTGACGGGGACCTTTCTCCCGTGGGGAGCCATTCTCCCCACCTTGCTTCATGCTGAAGCAGCGGAATACCCGGCTTCAGAGCGTCTCAGGTCTTCCTCCCTATGTGGCAACGAACGCCCCCGCGTTCGCTGCCGGGAGGGGATGTTGTGGAGGCCTCAGGTGGTCGAGACCTCCGGTCACCTTAACGGCGATTGGCCTGGAGAAGCTATGGGCCGTTACAGCTCCATAGCTTCTCCGGCTTCAGGCCTCAACGAGGCACTGGGCGCCTCCTGCGCCTTCCCTCCGGACGCCGGAGCCTTCCTAGTCGGCCTGCCATCTTTCCTCCTGATCGAGGAGTCGCATGTGCCGCTTCCCACCTTATGTTTCGCCGGCTTCCCGGCTGCCTCGCAAACGGGGCAATGCACCGCGGCAGAGCATTCCGCTGCCTTGTGTCCGGCCACGCCACAGCGAAAGCACAGCTCGCTGCGATCCACCTGCGACTTGCACGTTCGCCGCACGTGGCCGACCTCAAGGCAGCGGAAACACCTCGTGACTCTGGGCTCCAGGAGCTTCACCTGGAGCGCTACCCAGCCCAGGAGAATTCGTCCCTCCTTCGCCACCTTTTTGGCAGCTGCCACCGGGCACCGGACGAGCACACTGCCCGACCCGTATGGCGCACGGCGCACCTCCCCCACCTTCACCTGGTGGGCCGGGCAGCCTCCGTTGAAGGCCACAGCCCAGGCGATCTCCTCGGTAGTGACGGAATCGTCCAGGCCCGAGAGGCGTATCTCTACGCTCTTGAACGGCCTCGTGACCTGGACCATTCCTTCACCCACCTTTTCGTCGAAGACCGCCTGGAGCTGTTCCGCCAGTCGGTCCGCCTTGGTCGCGCTCGTGGCGCCAGGCACTTCCAGTTTGCGAGCTCCAGTGGCCGTCTCCCTGATCTTCAAGAAGGGGATGTCTAACGCAGTGACGTCCACCCCCCCCTTGGCCAGCATCAGCACCGACTTATAGTCGACGCCACTGGAGACCGCTTCCGGCTTGAGCGTAAGCACCACGGCGGACGACCGAGGCACCGAAAGTTGGGCCGGTGACACCTTCTTCTTAGTCGCCGCTGGGGCTTTCTTTTTGTCCTTCTTGGCCCCTTTCTTCACTACCGTGGACCACGTCTCGCCCTCCACGGGAGCTGAAGGAGGAGCCGACTGCCGAGCGGCCTCCGCCTCTTTGGCAGCCATCGACTTCTTTGCCTTCTTTTTCTTCCCCTTTCCAGGGGGTGTCACGTCCGAGGGTTTGGGCTTGGAGGGAGGCTGGGTCGCAGGTGCCTCCGGAGCGGGATCTGGGCGCCGAGTTCTGCGATCGCCCGCCAGAGGGGGCCGCAGAAGTCTGCCCTCCATCGTCTCCATGAACGACCTCATCCTCCCTCCAATCTCCTTCATCATATCCTGGAGAGCACGGTCCAGCGTCTGTTTGGTAACCACGGCCGACGGCTCCGCCGGTGGTTCTGCCGAGGTCCCCGCAGTACGCTGCCGCGTCAAGGGTGGAAACTCATCCACACTTCTTCGCCGAGGAGGAAGAGGAGAGTCCTCTGCGTCATTCCCGTCAAGCACACAAGAAGGAGCTACAGGGGCTTGTTCGTCCTGGCAGGGCCGCAGCATCGCCTTCAGCTCCGCCACCTGCCTCTGAAGGTCCGCGATTTCTGCGGCCTGCCTAGCCTCGTTGGCCTTCAGCCTCTCGTAGGCCTCCTGCAGCTTCCTCGTTTCCTCAGAAGCGTTAGTCTTGGCCAGGATCAGGGCCTTTTCCCTGATCGCGTCAGCCGCTTCGTTAAGGGCACCACGACTTCCGCCCTTAAGATTCATGCATTTCTTGACGACGCCGAGTATGACGTCGACGTCGTCAAGAATGTCTTGCGTCAGCTCCGAGGAGAGTTGCTCCTCGGAGGCTGACGGCGCCGGTCTTTTTGCGGCTCGCTTCATGCGAGCTCGCGAAGCCATCACCATCGACTCCTCCTCTACCTCCAGCTGAAGAGCCTGCTTCTTCAGCTCGATGTATTTTTGTTGAGCCTCTGCAAGCGCAACGAACTCCCCAGTTGTTGCGGGTCGTCCTCGCTTCTTCTTCTTTTCTTTGGAGGGAGCCTGGAAGTCCTCCTCAACCTCCATGTCACTTCCGGGGGCAGAAACGCAACCGGGAGTCCGGAAGAATTTACTGCCCGCCTGAAGTGCGTCACAATCCTGTGATCCCGTCGTCAACCTGGTGGGTCTGTCCTCGTCAGGCAGATCCAGCAATCTGTCAATCGATCGCGCCTTCTCCAAGACCACGACCGGCATCCTTGCGTTAGTCATCATTTTGGCATCAGACTCGGGTGTCCGTGTTCTCGCTTGGGTCATCATGTTAACATCATCGGGTATCCATTGGCTTGCCAGGGTCATCGTGTCTATATTGAGTCGGCGTACAAATTTGCCCCCCCCAGAGAACGTGGGGCAGCCTGGGCCCGAAGGCCCAGGGAGGGATTCTCCCTTGCGGGTACCCTCCTGGGGTAGTTCAATTGAATTCGTACCTTCCATCATTCCGAACTACTCCTCCAGTTCGCGGTACGCCCGCCGGGACCGGTATTAAAACACCGGCCCCGCCGGCCGCTACCCGGAACTGGGCCGTTGGGGCTCAAGATGAGCCCTCATCCGCCCCAGCCCGGTACTGGGGGTGCCGCTCACACACCACCCCCAGGAGTGTTTAACGACTCTCCAGTCGGCCAGAGATCAGCCGCCGGTCAACATGACCGACGTTGCCCGGGGTGCGCCACGCGGAGGCTCTCTGACGTGCACCCCAACCCAACCTAACCTTTTTTTTTTTTTTTTTTTTTTTTTTTTTTTTTTTTTTTTTTTTTACCCTGGGGAAAATCCTGCATAGGATACCCTCACGTTGCCGGGGGACAACGTGAGGGTTATGTCAGACTCTTACTGACTAAAAACCCCAGCTCCTCTTGCGCATAACGGACCAGAGTGCGGGATCGCGTGAGCATTAACTCCGCGCTCTGGTCACGCGCCTCGATCGCCCGCAGATGTTAACACGGGGATCTTTCGCCCGGGGGGAGCCATTCTCCCCCCCTTGCTTCATGCTGAAGCTCGAGGATGTACCTGGCTTCAGGGTGCCACAGGTCTTCCTCCCTATATGGTGACGAACGCCCCCGCATTCGCCACCGGGAGGGGATGTTGTGGAGGTCTCAACCCAACCTAACCTAACCTTTTTTTTTTTTTTTTTTTTTTTTTTTTTTATCTGGAGAAAATCCTGCATCGGATACCCTCACACCGCCGGGGGACAGTGTGAGGGTTATGTGGGACTCCTACCCACTAAAAACTCCAGAGCCGCTTGCGCATAGTGGACCAGGGTACGGGATCGCGTGAGCATTACTCCGCGCCCTGGTCGCGCGCCTCGATCGCCCGTAGATGTTATTTCCGGGGATCTACCTCCAGTGGAGAGCATTCTCTCCACCCCTCCTTGCTTCATACTGAAGCGCGGCAACCCGGCTTCATCCTCGGGTCTTCCTCCTGTCGTGGTAGCGAACGCCCCCGCATTCGCCACCAGGAGGGGATATTAGGGAGGCCTCAGGTGGTCGAGGCCTCCGCGTCGTCGTCTCCCACGACGATCTCCCGACAGCCTGGAGAAGCTAGGGGCCATTACAGCTCCATAGCTTCTCCGGCTTCAGGCCTCGTAGGGGCGCTGGGCGCAGAGTCCTGCGCTTTCCCCCCCCTCATTTTCCTGCTAGAGGAGTTGCAGGCGTTGCTGCCGACCTTGTGATTGGCCGGTTTCCCGGTCTCGGCGCAAACAGGGCAGTGCACTGCAGCGGAGCATTCCGCTGCCTTATGCCCAGCCACGCCACAGCGGAAGCAGAACTGGCTGCGGTCGATCTTCGACTTACAGCTTCGCCGCACGTGGCCAGCCTCAAGGCAGCGGAAGCACCGCAAAGCCCTAGGCTGCAGCAACTTTGCCTGTATGGCAACCCACCCTAACAGGATTCGGCCCCCCTGCGCGACCTTCTTGGCCGCCGCTATGGGGCACCGGATCAGCACGCTGCCCGAACCACGGGGAGGGCGGTGGATCTCCCCCACCCTCACCGAACTGGCAGAGCAGCTCCCTCTTGTTGCGACCGCCCAGGCGATCTCCTCCTTCGTAACGGAGTCGTCCAGCCCCGTCAGGCGCATCTCCACGCACTTCATGGGCCTGGAGACCTGGACGACTCCGTCACCCACCTTCGCCGAGAAGACGGCCTGGAGCTGCTCTGCCAGACGGTCGGCTTTGGCAGCGCTCGTGGCTCCGGGCACCTCGAGCTTTCGCGCTCCGGTGGCCGTCTCCCTTATCTTTAGGAAGGGGATGTCCAAACTGACGACATCCACCTCCCGCTTAGCCGTTGCCAGGATCGACTTATAGTCGATCCCCTTGGCTACCGCCTCCGGCTGCAGCGTCAGTACCACAGCCGAAGAGCGGGGCACCGACAACTTGGGCGGCGACTTCGTCTTCACCTTTTTCGGCGGGGCTTTCGCCGAACTCTTCTTAGCTCCCTTCTTCACCACTGTGGACCACGTCTCACCCTCCACAGCTGATGAAGAAGGAGCTGGGGCCGGACGTCGGATGGCCTGCTCCGCCTCTTTGGCAGCCATCGACTTCTTGGGCTTCTTCTTCTTTTCCCCCTTGCTGTTAGCGGGGGCATCCACACTCACCGAGGGCACGACCTCCGGTGCCGCAGGAGCTGGCGCCACTTGGGGAGCCCTACGATCTCCCGCCAGAGGGGGGCGCAAAAGTCTGCCCTCCACTGCTTCCATGTAGGACCTCATCCTACTTCCTATCTCCTGCATCATTGTTTGCAGGGCGCTGTCAAGCATCTGCTGAGTCACCACCGCCGATGGCTCAGCAGAAGACTCCACCGCCCGCCGCTTCGGCATGGGTGGGAAGTCTACCCCGCTTTCTCTGCAAGGAGAAGGAAGAGGAGGGTCCTGGTCGTCTATATGGGCCAGAGAGGCCGCAGGGGTATGGGCCTGATGGGTCTGAAGAAGGCTGGCTTTCACCTCGTCCAGCTCTCTGCGGAGTTCCGCAACTTCTTCAGCCCGCTTCGCCTCACTAGCCTTTAGCCTCTCGTAGGCCTCTCGGAGTTTAACGAATTCCTCCGATTCGTTCGTCTTCGCCAACAGGAGCGCTCTCTCCCGTATGGCGTCTGCAGCCTCGTTCAGTGCACCTCGAGTCCCCCCCTTGAGGTTCATGCACCTCTTGACGACGTCTAGGATGACATCGACGTCGTCAATGATCCCCTGCTGCAGTTCTGAGGCCAGTTGTTCTGCAGACGCAGCTGGAGCTGGCCTTTTAGCAGCTCGCTTCATCCTCGCTCTTGAAGCAACCGCCACAGCCTCCTCCTCCACTTCCAGCTGCAGCCCTTGCTTCTTGAGGAGGAGATACTGCTCCTGAGCATGGGCGAGTCCTATATAGTCGCCTGTTGTGGCAGGCCTCCCTCTCTTCTTCCTTTTCTCCCCAGATGGAGTGGGAGAATCCTCTTCAATCTCCATGTCGCTTCCGGGAGCCGAGGAGCACCCAGAGCGCACGAAGGGCTTGCTACCGCTGCTACCACCCGGCAGCGATAGCCTATCTATCGACGCGGTCCTTTGCAGGACCACTACCGGCAACCTTTCGCCCCCCCCAGAAGACGCGGGGCAGCCTGAGCGACGCTCAGAGAGGGATTCTCCGACTTCGGAGAAGTCGGTACCCTCCTGGGGTAATCTAGTTTTAAAAGTTGCGCTGTCCATCATTTTACTTTCGGTCTCAGGAGTCCGTGTTCCAGCCTGTGTCGTCGTATTTGCGATATCCGGTATCCATCTGCTAGCCAAAGTCATTGTTTCGAAATCCAACTGTCGCACAAATTTGCCCCCCCCAGAAAACGTGGGGCAGCCCGAGCCCGAAGACTCGGGGAGGGATTCTCCATTTCTGGTACCCTCCTGGGGTAGTGTGATTAGATTCGTGCTCTCCATGATCATCACCACATACCTCCAGTTCGCGGTACGCCCGCCGGGACCGGTATTAAACACCGGCCCCGCCGGCCGCTACCCGGAACTGGGCCGTTGGGGCTCAAAATGAGCCCTCATCCGCCCCAGCCCGGTACTGGGGGTGCCGCTCACACACCACCCCCAGGAGTTTTTAACGACTCTCCAGTCGGCCAGAGATCAGCCGCCGGTCAACGTGACCGGCGTTGCCCAGGGTGCGCCACGAGGAGGCTCTCTGACGTGCACCCCAACCTAACCTTTTTTTTTTTTTTTTTTTTTTTTTTTTTTTTTTTTTTTTTTTTAAAGAGGGGAAAATCCTGCATCGGATACCCTCACGTTGCCGGGGGACAACGTGAGGGTTATGTCAGACTCTTACTGACTAAAAACCCCTCTGCCGCTGGCGCATAGTGGACCAGGGTACGGGATCGCGTGAGCATTACTCCGCGCCCTGGTCGCGCGCATCGATCGCCCGTAGATGTTCTGGACGGGCGATCTTCCTCCAGTGGAGAGCAATTCTCCCCACCCCTTCTTGCTTCAAACTGAAGCGCGGCTACCCGGCTTCAACGCCCTCGGGTCTTCCTCCTGTCGTGGCAGCGAACGCCCCCGCATTCGCCACCAGGAGGGGATGTTGAGGAGGCCTCAGGTGGTCGAGGCCTCCGTGTCGTCGTCTCCTACGACGATCTCCAATAGCCTGGAGGAGCTAGGGGCCATTACAGCTCCATAGCTTCTCCGGCTTCAGGCCTCGCTGGAGCGCTAGGCGCAGAATTCTGCGCTTTCCTCCTCCTCCCGCTCGATGAGTCGCAGGCGTTGCTGCCAACCTTGTGGTTTGCTGCTTTTCCAGCCTCGGCACAGACAGGGCAGTGCACAGCAGCGGAGCATTCCGCCGCCTTGTGTCCAGCCACGCCACAGCGGAAGCACAACTCGCTGCGGTCGTGCTTCGACTTGCAACCTCGCCGCACGTGGCCAGCCTCAAGGCAGCGGAAGCACCGCAAAGCCCTGGGCTGCAGCAACTTCGCCTGAATGGCGACCCATCCTAACAGGATGCGACCCCCTTGCGTGACCTTCTTGGCCGCCGCTATGGGGCATCGCACCAGGACGCTGCCGGACCCGCGGGGGGGGCGATGGATTTCCCCCACCCTCACCGAGCTGGCAGAACAGCTCCCTCTTATAGAGATCGCCCAAGCGATCTCCTCCTTCGTGACGGAGTCGTCCAGACCCGTCAGGCGCATCTCCACGCACCTCGTGGGCCTGGAGACCTGGACGACCCCATCACCTACCTTCTCGGCGAAGACAGCTTGAAGCTGCTCCGCCAGCCGGTCTGCCTTAGCAGCGCTAGTGATGCCGGGAACCTCGAGCTTCCGTGCTCCCGTTGCCGTTTCCCTGATTTTCAGGAACGGAATCTCGAGGCTCACGACATCGACCTCCTTCTTGGCCAAGGAGAGCACCGACTTGTAGTCGATGCCCTTGGCAGCCGCCTCCGGCTGCAACGTCAGCACAATGGCCGACGAGCGAGGCACGGAGAGCTTTGGCGGCGACTTCTTTTTGCTGGCCGGTTGGGCTTTCGCCGCTCGTGGTTTGGCCCCCTTCTTGACTACCGTGGACCACTTCTCAGTGGCCACAGCTGGGGCGGAAGAAGAAGAAGCCGTTGGCAGAGCAGCCTGCTCGGCCTCTTTGGCCGCCATGGACTTCTTCTTCTTCTTTCCCTTCTTTTTCCCCGAGCTTTCCGGGGCGGCCACGTTGTTCTTGGCCGCTACCTCCGGTGCCGGGGACGGTGCCACCGCCTGAGCGGACCTTCGGTCTCCCGCCAAAGGTGGTCTCAAGAGACGGCCCTCCACCGCCTCCATGTATGCTCGCATCGTAGCTCCGATGTCGCCCATCATCTTCTGCAGCGCGCAGTCTAACATCTGCTGAGTCACCACAGCCGACGACTGCGGAGACTCAGCAGATTGACGCCGCGGCAGGGATGGGAACTCTTCCCTGCCTCTTCGACGTGGAAGAGGCGGAGAGCACCCACCCTCTCTGTCATATCCGGGTGTAGGAGGCTCAACAGGAGCCTGATCCAATCCACAGGACTGCAGAGTCGCCTTCAAATCTTCGACCTCCCTTTGAAGTTCCGCGATCTCTGCAGCCTGCTTGGCCTCGTTGGCCTTCAGCCTCTGGTAGGCTGCCTGGAGCTTCTCCAGCTCGTCCGAGGTGTTGGCCTTAGCCAACAAGGTTGCCCTCTCTCGGATAGCGTCCGCTGCTTCATTGAGGGCGCCACGACTGCCGCCCTTTAAATTCATGCATTTTTGGACGACGCCGAGTATAACGTCGGCGTCGTCAATAATGCCCTGCGTCAGCTCCGAGGAGAGTTGCTCCTTAGAGGCTGACGGCGCTGGTCGTTTGGCGGCTCTCTTCATTCTGGCCCTCGAGGCCATCGCCACCGATTCCTCTTCCGCCTCAAGCTGAAGAGACTGCCTCTGCAGCTCGAGGTATCGCTCCTGGGCCGCCGCCAATCCCACAAACTCCCCTGTGGTCGCAGGTCGGCCCCGTTTCTTCTTCTTTTCCCTGGAGGGGAACAGTGCGTCGTCGTCCACCTCCAAGTCACTCCCCGGAGCGGAGACACAGCCTTCGCTGCGGGAGAATGTACTCCTCCTTCCCCTCTCCTCCACACTGGCCGCCGATGTTCCTGCGGACCAGCGAGTGTCACCTACCTCCATCATCCTATCAATCGAGGGGGTCCTTTCCAGGACCACCCTCGGCACCTGCAACCTTGTGCCCCCCCCAGAACCCCAACCTTTTTTTTTTTTTTTTTTTTTTTTATACTGGGAAAAATCCTGCATTGGATACCCTCACGCTGCCGGGGGACAGCGTGAGGGTTATGTGGGACTCTTACCCACTAAAAAACCCAGTTGCCGCCTTGCGCACATAGCGACCAAAGCCGAGGGCTCACGTGAGCATGCACCTCCAAGCTTAGTCGTGCGCTTGGGTCCCCGCAGGTGGTAAATCGGGAACCCTCACCTCGAGGGAGGCAGATGTGCGCCTCCCTCATGCTTCTTTGATGTTTAGAAGCGCGACACAGCCGTGCTTCTCCTCACGGGTTCTCCATTAGCAGTGACAGACGCCCCCGCGTCTGCCACCTGGAGCTTACACCTACGGAGGCATCTGGTGGAAATAGCCTCCTCCTCTTCGGCGTCGTCCACCGGTTCTTCCACGCCGTTGGGCAGGCGCATCGACCGCCCTTTCACGCTGTCTCTCAGCGTCCTCCTTCTTCTCCATTACGCGCTCGCAGAATTCCGCGACAGCGTTCCATGCCCTCTCACTCCCGAGCATGGTTCGAACCACGACCGGAAGAGAGAGGTCATGGCCCACTGCCGCGGTTAATTCGCGGCGCTCCTTTTCCCAAGCAGGGCACTCCTCCAGCACATGCTTGGCAGTTTCCACCGCGCACCCGTCGCAGTGGTGGCATCTGGGCGTGGGCTCCCTTCCGGCTACCTGGTGCAGGTACTTACCAAAGCAGCCGTGACCGGTAAGCACCTGCACCAGTCGGAAGGTGAGCACCCCGTGTGTCCTCTCGACCCACTCCCTAAGTAGAGGACGAATGGCCTCTATCGTTGTCAGTCCGGTTGTTGCGGAGGTCAGTCTATCGCTCCACGCGTCCAGCAGTGCCCTTCGAAGGCTGGCTCTCCGGGCTTCTTCCTCTCGTGTCGGGATAGACTCACCCCGCATAAGTCTATCTTTCCGCCACTTATACATGTCACCATAAACATGGGCCACCAAATCCCATGGCGGGGAGCACGCCAGCAGGCCCGCCGCCTCGCACGCTACCGTGCGGTATCCGCGTATCACCCTGACAGCCAAGATCCTGTGAATGTTCCGCAGGATAGCAGCACCTTTGGCTGTCAGGGCTTCGTGCCAAACTGGCGCTCCGTATAAGGCCATGGATTTGGCGACTCCCAAGTACAGGGACCGACAGCCCTCGCCTGCACCCCCTATGTTGGGCAGTACGCCCGCCAAAGCGGAGGCAGTGCCTTTGACCCTAGGGGCCAGCTCCGCGAAATGGGTGTCGAAGGTCCACCTGTTGTCCAGGACGAGGCCCAGATACTTCATCCTGGTACCGACTTGTATCTGGACCCCGCCGATGGTCAAGTGAGTCCCTCGTTGTGTCGCCCTGCGCGGGCCGTGGAAGCATATGGCTTCTGTCTTCTCCAGGGCCACTTCCAGCCCCAGGAGCCGAATCCTTCGCACGACCTGCGCAACGCTCGCCGTCGCCAGACGGATCGCCTCTCTGATGGTGTCGCCGCGAGCTGTGACGAGCGTGTCATCGGCATAGCAGGTCACAGCGGCCCCGGGCAGGAGGGCACCGCGCAACACCCAATCATAACCGATGTTCCACAGGAGCGGGCCGAGAACCGACCCCTGTGGAACACCGCATGACATCTCCCTATGGTGGGTGTTCCCATCCTGCCCGACGCATATGACCTGCCTGTCCCCCAGGTACGAACGGACCAACCTACAGAGGTACTGAGGCACCTGATGATACTTCAGTCCTTCCATGATACACTCCCAGGGGAGGCTGTTGAATGCGTTGGCTATGTCGAGTGACACAGCCAACAGCACTTTCCCCTGGGAGGTCGCCTCATCCGAGAGGGCCTTGACGCGGAGGATCGCGTCGATCGTCGATCGGCCCTCTCGGAATCCGAACTGCACCTCTGATAGGTCGGGTCCGTTGCGGGTCAGATGTCGCGTAAGACGCCGCACGATGACACGCTCAAAAAGCTTACCGGCCTCGTCCAGGAGGACGATAGGCCTGTAGGCTGAGGGCGAATCCGCCGGACGACCCTGCTTCTTTAATAGGACGAGGCGCCCTATCTTCCACGGCTGCGGAAACTGGCCCGACTGCAAACAAGCGTCGAAAAGTCTCCGGAGCCTATCTCCTAGAACCTCCAGAGCCAACGCCAGAGCGCGGCCCGGAATCCCATCAGGACCCGGGGCGGTGTTTTTGGCTCGGAGACGGCTCACAGCCACGTCCAGTTCCGCAACCGTGACCGAAGGTGCCTCGTCTTGCACGCACCGTGCACCCGCTGTCGCAGAGAACGGAGGCTGATGTTCTGCCCTTCTCGGAAAGAGCGCTGCCAGGATCTCGACCAAAAGCTGCGGCTGGAGACTCTGGGTGACCGGGGGAGCCCGAGGGCGCAAGAAACCCAACACCATGCGGTAGGGGCGTCCCCACGGATCAGCGTCCAGAGTCCCCAGGAGGTCCTCTCTCGCCCGCGCTTTGGCCTCTCTTATCGAGACCTGCAGCGTCTTCTTAGCGTCTCTGTAGGTGTCGTACAGCAGCACCTCTACCGCCGCATCCCTACCGAAACGCCGCCTACGGTGTCTAGCGTACTGGCGCCTCGCGGCCACGCACGCAGCGCGCAATTGCGCAATTTCGCGAGACCACCAGTACGCTTGCCTCTTTGGAGGGTGGGGTCGGACTCGGGGCATAGCCGCGTCAGCAATACGCGCCATGGCGTCCCTAAACCACCGAGTCTCCTCCACCACATCCACTGGACCGTCCGGCGGCGCAGGCCAGGACGCAACGATAGAGGCTTCCACAAGTAAATCCTTGTTGAGCCTCTTTACGGCCCACCTGAGGGACGATGTGTCCTCTCCTCTAGGAGCTGGAGCCGTCGCCGAGGGGTAGATGTTAAAGCGGATGTAGAGATGATCGGAAAGGGTTTCCGCTCCCTCGACGACGTTCCAGTCCCGTACATGTCGGGCGACGGCAGGGCTACCCAATGTGACGTCCACAATTGAGCCGCCCTGCTGCCGGACGCACGTATTCGTCGACCCCAGGTTCAAAATGGACAGGCCGGCCTCCAACGTCCATTCATGTAGAGCCCTGCCACGCATGTCAGTGGCGGGACATCCCCACGCTTGAGACTTCGCGTTGAAATCGCCCGCCACCAACATGGGGCAGGGCAGCGTCCGTCTCACGAAGCCTCCCAAACGGTCTAAGAAGGACTCGAATTCTGCGTAAGCGCGGTTTGGCGAGAAGTACACGCTTACGAGCACGAGCTCGCCCCACCGCGCCGCCACAAACCCCGAGTCCCTCGTTAGTGCAGTCAGGATAGGAGACCCGACCGCGTTACTCGATATAATGGCCGCTGTGCCCGACAGATCCCCCAGCCAGTTGTCCCTGGGAGGGATGTAATAAGGCTCAGCGACCAATATGGCCTGGATAGACCACTCGGCCATGGTCTGAATCAGGAGATCCTGAGCCACGGCCGAGTGGTTTATGTTCGCCTGTAACATCCTTCGGGCCATATTGGTCACTGGGTCTCCATTACCATCTCCTCCTCAAGCACCCTAGAGGTGCCGGGCACAGCAGCAGCTGCCAAGTCCTTCGGTGGCCGGGAACTCCTGGCCGCCTTCCCTTTCTTTTTGGCCTGGGGAGCACAGGATTTGCTCCCCAGCCGATGATTCGCCGGTCGCTTTGCCGCCGCGCACAGTGGGCAGTGCGGATCGGCTGAACAGCCTGAGGCCTTATGGCCGACCTGTCCACAGCGGTAGCACTGCCCACTGCGGTCCTCTTCGGCAGTGCAGCGAGACCTAACGTGGCCCGTCTGCAGGCAGCGGAAGCATCTCGCCGCTTTGGGTTGCAGCAGCTTCACCTGTACTGCAACCCAACCTATTAAAAGCCTGCCTTCTTGCGCGAGCTTTTTGGCTACTGCCACCGGGCAGCTAACCCACGCCGTGCCAGAGCCGTGGGGCGAACGACGTACCTCTCCTACCCTGACGCTCGCGACGGAGCAGGCACCCTTCGCCGCCACGACGCCAGCGATTTCCTCTTTGGTGGTAGAGTCGTCTAGACCCACCAGGCGTAACTCCGCACTCTTCGTAGGTCTAGACACCTCTACCAAATTCTCCCCGAGGGCCTCCTTAAGGGCCACCTGAAGTTTCTCCGCCAGCCGGTCCGCTTTATCCGAACTGGTCACTCCCGGCACTTCCAGCTTCCGTGCCCCTGAAGCCGTTTCCCTAAACTTTAGGAAGGGGATCTCCAGACTCGCCACATCCACCCTCTCTTTTGCGACGGAGACCACCTTCCTATAGTCGACCCCTGCGCTCTCGGCTTCCGGCCGGAGGGTCAAAACGACCGCCGACGAGCGAGGGACGACCAGCCTGGCCGGGGTCATCTTCGGTGGTGAAGCCTTCCCTTGGTTTGGACGCTTCTTTGCTCCACGCTTGACCACCGTGGTCCAGCTATCCTTTGCTGCAGTAGGAGCAGACGTCCGCGGCCGAGGAACCGGCGGCAGCTCGCTCACTGCAGGCGGCTTAGCGGTCTTCTTCTTTTTGCCCTTCTTTTTAGGGTCTTTGGGCCCCGTCTGAGCAACGACAGGTTGTGTCGTCACTGCCTCCTCAGCCGGCACGACCGCCGCCTGAGCGGCTCTGCGGTCCGCTGCTAGAGGAGGGCGCAGACGTTCCTCCGGGAGAAGTCTACTCTCTATGCCCTCAAACCGGGCGCTCACCATGCTCATGATCTGGAGCGTTTGTGCTCGCAGCATATCCTGCAGTAGCTCCCCTACTGCTGGCGTGGCATGAGCGCCAGTGTCACCTTGGCGCTTCTTCGGTATCGGCGGGAGTTCTTCCCTCGCCACTCTCTTCGGAGGAGGGTCCGCCCCATCGTCACAAGTCGCGTCCATGACTGGTCGCTCCATGGGCTCCTGGCAGCGAAGTCCCTCGACAGTTGCCTTCATCTCTGCCAACTGGCTTCGAAGGTCAGCAAGCTCTTTTTGCTGACGAAGCAACTCTGCCTTCATCCGGGCGTTCTGCTCTTCCAGACGAGCCGTCTCGCTCGAGGTGGTTCGGTACCGGTACTCATGCAGAACCTCCTCGATGGAATCTAGAGCCTCGTACAGGGCTCTTTGGGATGTGCCTTTCAGGCGTCTAGATTTTTTGGCGACAGCGAAAATCATATTGACGTCCACTTTACCTCTTTCGTGGAGGTCAGGATTATCGCCGCCAGCCGGTCCCTTCAACAATGAAGCGGCCTCGCGCGCACGCTTGGCCTCCATCCGCAGATCATGGATCTCCTTGTCAGCCTGGAGAAGGAGTTCTTCTCTCTCGAGACGTAACACCTCCTCCTTTGCCTTTGCCAGGCCGATAAATTCGCCCGTGGTCGCCGGTCTGCCTCTGCCCTTCTTGGTGGGCGTACCGCGAGCTCTCTTCTCTTTTTGCGAGTTGTCTGTCTCGCATCCAGATCCGGTGTCCGAAGTCTTGCTCGAAAGTGCAGGGCTCGGTCCCCGCTTCCGAAAGAACTTGGATCGGTATGGTTCCTCCGCACCCTTCGAGGACGCCACAGTCACCATACTGACCCTACTGCCAACACTACTGTCTGAAAGACAGTCCAGAGACATCTTCTCTAAAACCACAACGGGTGATCCCGATCGCAAAGCACCAGAAGTCCTTGAGCTAGCCAGAGTCGTCGAAGTATTCGCATCTCGCAACACGTTGCCCCCCCCAGAGAACGCGGGGCAGCCTGAGCCGGAAGGCCCAGGGAGGGATTCTCCGGCAGAGCCGGTACCCTCCTGGGGTAATTCAATTTCATATGTTGCACAATCCATCTTTGTCATGTTATCGGGTATCCATGTTCGCGCCAAGGTCATTGTTCTGAAATCCAGTTTGTGCACAAATTTGCCCCCCCCAGAAAACGTGGGGCAGCCCGAGCCCGAAGACTCGGGGAGGGATTCTCCGGCAGAGCCGGTACCCTCCTGGGGTAGTTTGCTTTTATCTATGCACTCCATCATTCGCTCCTTTCCCCTCTAGTTCGCGGTACGCCTGCCGGGGCCGGTATGAAACAACCGGCCCCGCCAGCCGCTACCCGGAACTGGGCCGTTGGGGCTCAAAAATGAGCCCTCATCCGCCCCAGCCCGGTACTGGGGGTGCCGCTCACACACCACCCCCAGGAGTGTTTAACGACTCTCCAGTCGGCCAGAGATCAGCCGCCGGTCAACATGACCGACGTTGCCCGGGGTGCGCCACGCGGAGGCTCTCTGACGTGCACCCCCAGAACCCCAACCTAACCTAACCTTTTTTTTTTTTTTTTTTTTTTTTTTTTTTTTTTTTACCCTGGGGAAAATCCTGCATAGGATACCCTCACGTTGCCGGGGGACAACGTGAGGGTTATGTCGGACTCTTACCGACTAAAAACCCCAGCTCCGCTTGCGCATAATGGACCAAGGTGCGGGATCGCGTGAGCATTACTCCGCGCCTTGGTCACGCGCTTCGGTCGCCCGCAGATGTTAGTTACGGGGACCTTTCTCCCGTGGGAAGCCATATCTCCCCACCATGCCTCTAAAGCGGAATACCCGGCTTTAAACCTCACGGGTCTTCCTCCCTATATGGCAACGAACGCCCCCGCGTTCGCTGCCGGGAGGGGATGTTGTGGAGGCCTCAGGTGGTCGAGGCCTCCGTGTCACCTTTACGGCGATTTGCCTGGAGAGGCTATGGGCCATCACAGCTCCATATCCTCTCCGGCTTCAGGCCTCACCGAGGCACTGGGCGCCTCCTGCGCCTTCTCTCCGGACGCCGAAGTCTTCTTCGGCAGCCTTCCGTCTTTTCTCCTGCCTGCGGAGTCGCATGCCCTGCTACCAACTTTATGTTTAGCCGGCTTCCCGGCTCCCTCGCAGACAGGGCAGCTCACTGCGGCAGAGCAATCCGCCGCCTTGTGCCCGGCCACGCCGCAACGGAAGCACAGCTCACTGCGGTCGACCTGAGACTTGCAGGTCCGCCGCACGTGGCCGAGCTCGAGGCAGCGGAAGCACCTCGTGGCCCTGGGCTCCAGGAGTTTCACCTGGAGCGCCACCCAACCCAACAGGATTTTCCCGTCCTTGGCCAACTTTTTAGCAGCCGCCACCGGGCACCGGACGAGCACACTGCCCGACCCGTACGCAGCACGGCGCATTTCCCCTACTCGGACCTGATTGGCCGGACAGCCTCCATTAAAGGCAACTGCCCAGGCGATCTCCTCCGTGGTGATGGAATCGTCCAGGCCCGTCAGACGCAATTCCACACTCTTGAATGGCCTCGTGACCTGGACCATTCCCTCACCCACCTTTTCGGTGAAGACCGCCTGCAGCTGCTCCGCCAAGCGATCCGCCTTAGCTGCGCTCGTGCTGCCGGGCACTTCCAGCTTGCGAGCTCCAGTGGCTGTCTCCCTGATTTTCAGGAAGGGGATGTCCAAGCTGGTGACGTCCACCCCCCCCTTAGCCATCAGCAGCACCGACTTGTAGTCGATGCCACTGGAGACCGCTTCCGGCTTGAGTGTCAGCACCACGGCAGACGAGCGAGGCACTGACAGCATAGATGGCGCCATCTTGTTCTTCTTGGCCGGTGGAGTCTTGGCCTTGCTCCCCTTGGCCCCTTTCTTTACCACTGTGGACCACTTCTCCGTGGCCACAGGTGGGCTGGAGGAAGAAGAAGCGGCCGGTGGTAGGGCTGCCTGCTCGGCCTCTTTGGCCGCCAGGGACTTCTTCTTTCCCTTCTTCTTCTTTTTCCCCGAGCTTTCCGGGGCGACCACGATGTTGTCGGCCGCAACCTCCGGTGCTGGGGGCGGTGCCACCTCCTGAGGGATCCTCCGATCTCCCGCCAAAGGGGGTCGCAAGAGACGGCCCTCTACCGCCTCCATGTACGACCTCATCGTACCCCCGATGTCCCGCATCATTTGCTGCAGCGCACGATCTAGCATCTGCTGAGTCACCACAGCCGATGGCTCCGACGACTCAACAGATTGGCGCTGCGGCAAGGGCGGAAACTCTGCCCTGCCTCCTCGACGTGGAGGAGGCGGAGAGCTCTCACCCACTGTGTCACGTCCGGTTGGTGTGGGAGGCTCAACAGGAGCCTGGCCCATTCCACAGGACTGCAGAGTCGCCTTCAACTCCGCCACCTCCCTTTTAAGGTCCGCGATCTCTGCAGCCTGTTTCGCCTCATTGGCCTTCAGCCTCCTGTAGGCCTCCTGCAGCTTCTCCAGCTCATCTGTAGTGTTGGTTTTGGCCAACAAGGATGCCCTCTCTCGTATAGCATCCGCGGCTTCGTTGAGGGCGCCACGACTGCCGCCCTTCAGATTCATGCATTTTTTGACGACGCCGAGTATCACGTCGACGTCGTCAATAATGCCCTGCGTCAGCTCCGAGGAGAGTTGCTCCTCGGAGGCTGACGGCGCCGGTCTTTTGGCGGCTCTCTTCATCCTGGCCCGCGCGGCCAGCACCACCGACTCTTCCTCTGCTTCCAGCTGAAGAGACTGCCTCTTCAGCTGGATGTACTCTTCCTGGGCCTTCGCTAACCCAACGAAATCACCCGTTGTTGCAGGTCGGCCCCGCTTCTTTCGCTTCTCTCTGGAGGGAGTCATCGTCTCGTCCTCAACCTCCATATCGCTACCAGGAGCGGAGGCGCAACCTGTGCTGCGGAAGGGCCTGCTCCCTAGTGCTCCACTCTCCTCCACACTGTCCGCCGATGTTCCGGCATCCAACAATCTATCGATCGAGGGGGTCCTTTCCAAGACCACCCTCGGTACCTGCAACTTAGCGCCCCCCCCAGAAAACGCGGGGCAGCCTGAGCCCGTGAGCTCAGAGAGGGATTCTCCGGCGGTCAAGCCGGTACCCTCCTGGGGTAGTGTGATTTTATAAGTTGCACTATCCATGTTGTCGTCTTCATCAAAAGTCCGTGTTCTTGCGTGGGTCGTCATTTTAGCATCATCGGGGTACCATTTACTGGCCAAAGTCATCGTGTTCAGGTTAAGTTCGCGTACAAGGGTGCCCCCCCCAGAAAACGCGGGGCAGCCCGAGTCCGAGGACTCGGGGAGGGATTCTCCCTTTCGGGTACCCTCCTGGGGTAGTAGTTCTTTGCTTGTACTCTCCATGCTAACTCCCTTCCCTCGTCAGTTCGCGGTGCGCCTGCCGGGACCGGTATAAACAACCGGCCCCGCCAGCCGCTATCCGGAACTGGGCCGTTGGGGCTCAAAATGAGCCCTCATCCGCCCCAGCCCGGTACTGGGGGTGCCGCTCACACACCACCCCCAGGAGTTTTTAACGACTCTCCAGTCGGCCAGAGATCAGCCGCCGGTCAACATGACCGACGTTGCCCGGGGTGCGCCACGCGGAGGCTCTCTGACGTGCACCCCAACCTAACCTAACCTTTTTTTTTTTTTTTTTTTAGACTGGGAAAAATCCTGCATTGGATACCCTCACGTTGCCGGGGGACAACGTGAGGGTTATGTGGGACTCTTACCCACTAAAAAACCCAGTTGCCGCTTGCGCATAACGGACCAGGGTGCGGGATCGCGTTAGCATTACTCCGCGCCCTGGTCACGCGCTTCGGTCGCCCGCAGGTGTTCGTGACGGGGACCTTTCTCCCGTGGGGAGCCATTCTCCCCACCTTGCTTCATGCTGAAGCAGCGGAATACCCGGCTTCAGAGCGTCTCAGGTCTTCCTCCCTATGTGGCAGCGAACGCCCCCGCGTTCGCTGCCGGGAGGGGATGTTGTGGAGGCCTCAGGTGGTCGAGGCCTCCGTATCACCTTTACGGCGAATAACCTGGAGAAGCCATGGGCCATTACAGCTCCATGGCTTCCCCGGCTTCTGGCCTCACTGAGGCGCTGGGCGCTTCCTGCGCCTTCCTTCCCGCAGCCGGCGCCTTCTTTGTCGTCGGCCTGCCCTCTCTCTTCCTGATAGAGGAGTCACAAGTGCCGCTCCCGACCTTGTGATTCGCCGGTTTCCCGGCAGCCTCACAAACGGGGCAATGCACCGCGGCAGAGCAACCCACTGCCTTGTGCCCAGCCACGCCACAGCGAAAGCAGAGCTCGCTTCGGTCCACCTGCGACTTGCAGGTTCGCCGGACGTGGCCGACCTCAAGGCAGCGGAAACACCTCGTGATTCTCGGCTCCAGGAGCTTCACCTGGAGCGCTACCCAGCCCAGGAGAATTCGCCCCTCCTTTGCGACCTTCTTGGCCGCCGCCACCGGGCACCGGACGAGCACGCTGCCCGACCCGTATGGCGCACGGCGCACCTCTCCCACCTTCACCTGACCGGCTGGGCAGCCTCCATTGAAGGCCACAGCCCAGGCGATCTCCTCGGTGGTGACGGAATCGTCCAGGCCCGAGAGGCGTATCTCAACGCTCTTGCAGGGCCTCGAGACCTGGACCATCCCTTCACCCACCTTTTCGTCGAAGACCGCCTGGAGCTGTTCGGCCAAGCGGTCCGCCTTGGTCGCGCTCGTGGCGCCAGGCACCTCCAGTTTGCGGGCTCCAGTGGCCGTCTCCCTGATTTTCAGGAAGGGGATGTCTAGAGCCGTGACATCCACCCCCCCCTTGGCTAACATCAGGACCGACTTATAGTCGACGCCACTGGAGACCGCTTCCGGCTTTATCGTGAGCACCACGGCGGACGATCGAGGCACCGAGAGCTGGGCCGGCGTCATCTTCTTCTTTACCGCTGGGGCTTTCTTCGCGCCCTTGTTGGCCCCTTTCTTCACCACCGTGGACCACGTCTCACCCTCCACGGCGGCTGATGAAGAAGGAGCCGGCTGCCGAGCGGCCTCCGCCTCTTTGGCCGCCAGCGACTTCTTCTTTTTCGGCTTTTTCGCCTTCTTCCCTTTACCCTCAGGGGGGGTCACATCCGGTGGTTTGGAGGGTCCAGCTGAGGGCGTCACCGACACAGGCTCCGAACGATGCGCCCGTCGGTCGCCCGCTAGAGGAGGACGGAGGAGTCTGCCCTCTACAGCCTCCATGTAGCTCCTCATCTGGCCTCCGATCTCCTTCATCATGTTCTGTAGAGCGCGGTCCAACGTCTGCTGAGTCACCAGCGCCGTCGGCTCAGCTGACGACTCTACCGACCGCTCTACAGTGCGACGTCGAGGTAGGGGAGGGAGCTCTCCCTGGCTTTCTCTACGTGGAGGAAGCGGAGAGCCCTGACTCTCTCTCAGTGTCCCAACTTGCTCAGAAGGAGCTACAAGGGACTGTTCCGACTGACAGGACTGCTGGATGCTGGCCTTGACTTCTGCCAGCTGCTTTTGGAGATTCGCAATCTCAGCAGCCTGTTTTATCTCATTGGCCTTGAGCCGCTCGTAAGCCTCCTGTAGCTTCCCAAGCTCATCGGAGGCATTGCTCTTGGCCAACAAGACCGCTCTATCGCGGATTGCGTCCGCCGCTTCATTAAGGGCTCCTCGAGTCCCGCCCTTCAGGTTCATGCATCGCTTGACGACGCCGAGTATTACGTCGACGTCGTCAATGATGCCCTGTGTCAGATCGCAGGCCAGCTGATCGTCCGAAGTCGATACAGCAGGCCTTTTGGCAGCTCGTCTCAGCCTCGCCTTCGAGGCAGCCACCATCGTCTCCTCTTCTACTTCAAGCTGAAGCTCCTGTTTTTTCAGCGAGATGTACTGCTGTTTAGCCTCTGCCCACCCTATAAATTCCCCTGTAGTGGCAGGTCTGCCCCTCTTTTTCTTCTTTTCCGCAGATGGCGTCGGGAAATCCTCGGTCTCCATATCGCTTCCAGGGGCTGAAGCGCAACCAGATCTGGCGAAGAATTTGCTGCCTGATGGCAGCTCCTGCTCTTTATGAGTTTCCGCCAACTCCATGGCGGTGTCACTATCGCTGCCCCCCATCGGCAGCCTGTCTACTGAAGAGGCCCTCTTCAACATCACGGTCCTCTCCAGAACCACTATTGGCAACTTAGCGCCCCCCCCAGAAAACGCGGGGCTGCCTGAGCCAGAAGGCCCAGGGAGGGATTCTCCCTTGCGGGTACCCTCCTGGGGTAGTTTATTTTTACTAGTTGCGCCGTCCATATTAACTACAGTCTCGGAAGTCCGTGTTCCTGCGTGGGTTATCGTATCAACATCGTCGGGTATCCATGTGTTAGCCAAAGTCATCGTGTCGAGATCAAGGTGCCGTACAAATCTGCCCCCCCCAGAGAACGTGGGGCAGCCTGGACCCGAAGGCCCAGGGAGGGATTCTCCCTTGCGGGTACCCTCCTGGGGTAGTTCAATTAAATTTGTACTCTCCATCGTTTCGAACCACACCACCAGTTCGCGGTACGCCCGCCGGGACCGGTATTAAAACACCGGCCCCGCCGGCCGCTACCCGGAACTGGGCCGTTGGGGCTCAAAATGAGCCCTCATCCGCCCCAGCCCGGTACTGGGGGTGCCGCTCACACACCACCCCCAGGAGTTTTTAACGACTCTCCAGTCGGCCAGAGATCAGCCGCCGGTCAACGTGACCGGCGTTGCCCAGGGTGCGCCACGAGGAGGCTCTCTGACGTGCACCCCAACCTTTTTTTTTTTTTTTTTTTTTTTTTTTTTTTATACTGGAGAAAATCCTGCATCGGATACCCTCACGCCGCCGGGGGGCAACGTGAGGGTTATGTGGGACTCTTACCCACTAAAAACTCCAGTGCCGCTTGCGCATAATTGAACCAGGGTGCGGGATCGCGTGAGCATGCTCCGCGCCCCGGTCCAGCGCTTCGATCGCCCGCAGATGGTAGTTCCGGGGATCTTCCTCCCGTGGAGAGCTGAACCTCTCCACCTTGCTCCAAAACTGAAGCGCGGCTACCCGGCTTCCTCCTCGGGTTCCTCCCTATGTGGTGACGAACGCCCCCGCATTCGCCACCGGGAGGGATGTTAAGGAGGCCTCAGATGGTCGAGGCCTCCGCGTCGTCCTCTACGACGGTCTGATATGAGCCTGGATAAGCTCATGAGCCTAAAGCTCCATGTCTTCCCCCCCGATTTCAGGCCTCCCTGAGGCGTTGGGCGCAGTTTTCTGCGTTTCCCCCATAGGGGTCGGGGCCACCCTAGCCGGCCTACTTTTCCTCCTATTGGAGGTGACGCAGGCGCTGCTGCCGACCTTGTGATTCGCCGGCCTTTCGGCGTCTGCACACACAGGGCAATGTATAGCAGCGGAGCATTCCGCTGCCTTGTGCCCAGCCACGCCACAGCGGAAGCACAACCCGCTGCGGTCTATCTTCGCTTTGCAGCTTTGCCGGACGTGGCCGGCCTCAAAGCAGCGGAAACACCGCATTGCCCTGGGCTGCAACAACTTCGCCTGAATGGCGACCCATCCGAGTAAGATTCGGCCCCCCTGCGTCACCTTCTTGGCCGCCGCTATCGGACAGCGCACCAATACGCTGCCGGACCCCCGAGCGGGGCGGTGAATTTCACCCACCCTCACCTGGCTGGCAGAACAACTCCCTCGCGTTGCAACTGCCCAGGCGATCTCCTCTTTCGTGACGGAGTCGTCCAGCCCCGTCAGGCGTACCTCCACACACCTCGTGGGCCTGGAGACCTGGACGACTCCGTCACCCACCTTCTCCGAAAAGACGGCCTGGAGCTGCTCTGCCAGTCGATCTGCTTTGGCAGCGCTGGTGGCTCCGGGAACTTCGAGCTTCCGTGCTCCGGTAGCCGTCTCCCTTATTTTCAAGAAGGGTATTTCTAGGCTGACTACGTCAACCTCCTTCTTAGCCATCGAGAGGATCGATCTGTAATCGACCCCCTTAGCTGCCGCCTCCGGCTGCAACGTCAGCACAATTGCCGACGACCGAGGCACGGAGAGCTTCGGCGGCGCCTTCTTCTTCTTGGCCACCGGAGCCTTCGTCGCACGTGGCTTGGTCCCCTTCTTGACCACAGTGGACCATGCTTCCTTACCGGCAGGAGCCGACGAGGAGGAAGCCCGGTGCAGAGACGCCTGCTCTGCCTCACGAGCAGCCATGGTCTTCCTCTTCGCCTTCTCCTTCTTTTTCCCCTTGGTCTCAGGGGGGGTCACTTCCGGGGGTCCAGAAGGCTGGACTTCTGGTGTCACAAACACAGGTTCCGACCGGGGTGTATTGCGGTCGCTAGCCAGGGGAGGTCTTAGGAGCCTTCCCTCCACAGCCTCCATGTAGGAGCGCATCGTGTTGCCTACCTCCTGCATCATCTTGTGCAGGGCGTGGTTCAGCATCTGCTGCGTTACCACCGCCGAAGATTCTGCAGGAGGGGCCGCAGGCTGTCGTTGCGGCAACGGCGAAAATTCCGGTCTGCTCTCCCTACACGGAGGAGGGGAGGGCTGACTCTCTCTATAGCCTGCATACGGCGCAGGAGAAGCTGCAGGGGCTTGGTCCGTGCGACCAGACTGCTGAAGGCTGGCTTTCAGCTCCGCCAGCTGGTTCTTGAGCTCAGCGATTTCAGCAGCCTGTCTCACTTCGCTCGCCTTGAGCCTTTCATAGGCCTCCTGCAGCTTTCTCATCTCGTCCGACTCGTTCGTCTTGGCCAGGAGTAGGGCCCTTTCCCTAATGGCGTCTGCCGCCTCGTTAAGGGCACCACGACTTCCGCCCTTCAAATTCATGCATTTCTTGACGACGCCGAGTATTACGTCGACGTCGTCAAGAATGCCTTGCGTCAGCTCCGAGGAGAGTTGCTCCTCAGAGGCTGACGGTGCCGGTCTCTTTGCGGCTCGCTTCATCCGAGCTCGTGAAGCCATGACAATGGATTCTTCCTCCACCTCCAGCTGAAGAGCCTGCTTCTTCAGCTGGATATATTTTTCTTGGGCCTCTGCCAGCCCAATAAATTCCCCAGTTGTTGCGGGGCGTCCTCGTTTTTTCCTTTTCTCTCTGGAGGGAGTCTGGGTGTCGTCCTCGACCTCCATGTCGCTACCGGGGGCAGAGACGCAACCGGGATTCCGGAAGAATCTACTGCCGCCGGGCAGTGTGTCCTCGTCGTGCGATCCTGTTCTAAACCTGGCAGGACTGTCGTCGTCAGGCACTTCCAACAGCCTGTCGATTGACCGCGTCTTCTCCAAAACTACAACTGGCAACCTTCTGCCCCCCCCAGAAAACGCGGGGCAGCCTGAACCTGAAGGTCCAGGGAGGGATTCTCCGGCGGAGCCGGTACCCTCCTGGGGTAGTTTTATTTTGAACGTTGCACTGTCCATCGTTATGGCATCAATCTCGGAAGTCCGTGTTCCTGCGTTAGTCGTCGTGTAAGCATCATCGGGTACCCATTTACTCGCCAAGGTCATCGTATCGATATCCAACTCCTGTACAAATTTGCCCCCCCCAGAGAACGTGGGGCAGCCTGGACCCGAGGGTCCAGGGAGGGATTCTCCGGCATAGCCGGTACCCTCCTGGGGTAGTTCACTTGGATTTGTACTCGCCATACTCCTAGAAACTACTCCTCCAGTTCGCGGTACGCCTGCCGGGACCGGTATAAACAACCGGCCCCGCCAGCCGCTACCCGGAACTGGGCCGTTGGGGCTCAAATTGAGCCCTCATCCGCCCCAGCCCGGTACTGGGGGTGCCGCTCACACACCACCCCCAGGAGCTTTTAACGGCCCTCCAGCCGGCCAGAGATCAGCCGCCGGTCAACATGACCGACGTTGCCCGGGGTGCGCCACGCGGAGGCTCTCTGACGTGCACCCCACGTGCACCCCAACCTAACCTAACCTAACCTAACCTAACCTAACCTAACCTAACCTAACCTAACCTAACCTAACCTAACCTAACCTTTTTTTTTTTTTTTTTTTTTTTTTTTTTTTTTTTTTTTTTTTTTTTTTTATAGAGGGGAAAATCCTGCATAGGATACCCTCACGTTGCCGGGGGACAACGTGAGGGTTATGTCAGACTCTTACTGACTAAAAACCCCAGCTCCTCTTGCGCATAACGGACCAGAGAACGGGATCGCGTGAGCATTAACTCCGCGCTCTGGTCACGCGCCTCGATCGCCCGCCGATGTTAATTACGGGGATCTTTCGCCCGGGGGGAGCCATTCTCCCCCCCTTGCTTCATGCTGAAGCTCGAGGATATACCTGGCTTCAGGGTGCCACAGGTCTTCCTCCCTATATGGTGACGAACGCCCCCGCATTCGCCACCGGGAGGGGATGTTGTGGAGGTCTCAGATGGTCGAGACCTCCGGTCACCTTAACGGCGATTGGCCTGGAGAAGCTATGAGCCATTACGTCTCCATAGCCTCTCCGGCTTCGGGCCTCGCTGAGGCGCTGGGCGCTTCCTGCGCCTTCCTTCCTGAGGCTGGAGCCTTCTTCGTCGGCCTGCCTTCTCTCCTCTTGATGGAGGAGTCGCAGGAGCCGCTCCCAACCTTGTGGTTTGCCGGCTTCTCGGCTGCCTCGCACACGGGGCAATGTACCGCTGCCGAGCAATCCGCTGCCTTGTGGCCAGCCACGCCACAGCGAAAGCAAAGCTCGCTGCGGTCCACCTGCGACTTGCAGGTTCGCCGCACGTGGCCGACCTCAAGGCAGCGGAAGCACCTCGTAACTCTAGGCTCCAGGAGCTTAACCTGGAGCGCCACCCAGCCCAGAAGGATTCGCCCCTCCTTCGCGACCTTCTTGGCCGCCGCCACCGGGCAACGGACGAGCACGCTGCCCGACCCGTATGGCGCACGGCGCACCTCCCCCACCTTAACTTGATTGGCCGGGCAGCCCCCATTGAAGGCCACAGCCCAGGCGATCTCCTCGGTGGTGACGGAATCGTCCAGGCCCGAGAGGCGTATCTCTACGCTCTTGAACGGCCTCGTGACCTGGACCATTCCTTCACCCACCTTTTCGTCGAAGACCGCCTGGAGCTGTTCAGCCAAACGGTCCGCCTTGGTCGCGCTCGTGGCGCCGGGCACCTCCAGTTTGCGGGCTCCAGTGGCCGTCTCCCTGATTTTCAAGAAGGGGATGTCTAGGGCCGTGACATCCACCCCCCCCTTGGCTAACATCAGGACCGACTTATAGTCGACGCCACTGGAGACCGCTTCCGGCTTGATCGTCAGCACCACGGCGGACGACCTAGGCACCGAGAGTTGGGCCGGTGTCATTTTCCTCTTTGCCGCTGGGGCTTTCTTCGTGCCCTTGTTGTTTTTGGCCCCTTTCTTCACCACCGTGGACCACGTCTCGCCCTCCGCGGTGGCTGAAGAAGGAGCCGGCTGCCGAGCGGCCTCCGCCTCTTTGGCCGCCAGCGACTTCTTCTTTTTCGGCTTTTTCGCCTTCTTCCCCTTTCCCTCAGGGGGTGTCACGTCCGGGGACTTGGAGGCCTGAACCTCAGCCATCACCGGAGCAGGATCCGGCCGGCGAGCAATGCGGTCACCCGCCAGGGGGGGCCGCAGAAGTCTGCCCTCCATGACGTCCATGAAGGACCTCATTTGACCACCGATCTCCTGCATCATGTTTTGCAGGGCACGGTCCAGCGTACTCTGCGTGACGACCGACGACGGTTCCACCGGCGCCTCTGCTGGTGTCTCCGCGGTACGCCGCCGCTGCAAGGGCGGAAACTCTTCCTTACCTCTTCTACGTGGAGGAGGAGGAGAGATCTCGCCCTCTCTGTCATGTCCGGTTGGTGCCGGAGCAGCCCCAGGGGCCTGGTCTATTCCACAGTGCTGCAGAGTCGCCTTCAGTTCAGCCACCTGCTTCTGAAGGTCCGCGATCTCTGCAGCCTGTTTGGCCTCGTTGGCCTTAAGCCTCTTGTAGGCCTCGTGGAGCTTCTCCAGCTCATCCGAGGTATTCACCTTGGCTAATGTTAGGGCTTTCTCCCTAATGGAGTCCGCAGCCTCATTAAGGGCGCCCCGACTCCCTCCCTTCAGATTCATACATTTCTTGACGACGCCGAGTATGACGTCGACGTCGTCAAGAATGTCCTGCGTCAGCTCCGAGGAGAGTTGCTCCTCGGAGGCTGACGGCGCCGGTCTTTTGGCGGCTCTCTTCATCCTGGCCCGTGCGGCCAGCACCACCGACTCTTCCTCTGCTTCCAGCTGAAGAGACTGCCTCTTCAGCTGGATGTACTCTTCCTGGGCCTTCGCCAACCCAACGAAATCGCCCGTTGTTGCAGGGCGGCCCCGCTTCTTTCTTTTCTCTCTGGAGGGAGTAAACGCGTCGTCCTCGACCTCCATGTCGCTCCCAGGAGCGGAGACGCAACCTTCGTTGCGGACGAACCTACTCCCCAACACTCCCTTCTCCTCCACACTGGCCGCAGATGTTCTAGCGGACCAGCGGGTATCTCCTATATCCGACATCCTGTCGATTGAGGGGGTCCTTTCCAGAACCACCCTCGGCACCTGCAACTTGGCGCCCCCCCCAGAGAACGCGGGGCAGCCTGAACCCGAAGGTCCAGGGAGGGATTCTCCGGCGGAGCCGGTACCCTCCTGGGGTAGTTTTATTTCCGTAGTTGCACTGTCCATCATGTTCAAACCAGTCTCGAAAGTCCGTGTTCTCGCTTGGGTCATCGTAGTGTCATCATCGGGTATCCATGTGCTTGCAAGGGTCATCGTGTTAAGGTTGAGTCGGCGTACAAATTTGCCCCCCCCAGAAAACGTGGGGCAGCCCGAGCCCGAGGACTCGGGGAGGGATTCTCCCTTTCGGGTACCCTCCTGGGGTAGTGTGATTGAACTTGTACTCTCCATATTCATCACCATCTACCTCAAGTTCGCGGTGCGCCTGCCGGGACCAGTATAAACAACCGGCCCCGCCAGCCGCTGTCCGGAACTGGGCCGTTGGGGCTCAAAATGAGCCCTCATCCGCCCCAGCCCGGTACTGGGGGTGCCGCTCACACACCACCCCCAGGAGTGTTTAACGACTCTCCAGTCGGCCAGAGATCAGCCGCCGGTCAACATGACCGACGTTGCCCGGGGTGCGCCACGCGGAGGCTCTCTGACGTGCACCCCAACCTAACCTAACCTTTTTTTTTTTTTTTTTTTTTTAATCTGGAGAAAATCCTGCATCGGATACCCTCACACTGCCGGGGGACAGTGTGAGGGTTATGTGGGACTCTTACCCACTAAAAACTCCAGAGCCGCTTGCGCATAGTGGACCAGGGTACGGGATCGCGTGAGCATTACTCCGCGCCCTGGTCGCGCGCCTCGATCGCCCGCGGATGTTATTTACGGGGATCTTCCTCCCGTGGAGAGGCATTCTCCCCACCCCTTCTAGCTTCATCTTGAAGCGCGGCAACCCGGTACAAGTGCCCCTCGGGTCTTCCTCCTGTCGTGGTAGCGAACGCCCCCGCATTCGCCACCAGGAGGGGATGTTGTGGAGGCCTCAGGTGGTCGAGGCCTCCGTGTCGTCGTCTCCTACGACGATCTCCAATAGCCTGGAGAAGCTAGGGGCCATTACAGCTCCATAGCTTCTCCGGCTTCAGGCCTCGTAGGGGCGCTGGGCGCAGAGTCCTGCGCTTTCCCCCCCCTCATTTTCCTGCTAGAGGAGTTGCAGGCGTTGCTGCCAACCTTGTGATTTGCCGGTTTCCCAGCCTCGGCACACACGGGACAGTGCACAGCAGCGGTGCATTCCGCTGCCTTGTGCCCAGCCACGCCACAGCGGAAGCACAACTCGCTGCGGTCGTGCTTCGACTTGCAGCTTCGCCGCACGTGGCCAGCCTCAAGGCAGCGGAAGCACCGCAAAGCCCTAGGCTGCAGCAACTTTGCCTGAATGGCAACCCACCCTAACAAGATTCGGCCCCCCTGCGCGACCTTCTTGGCCGCCGCTATGGGGCACCGGATTAGCACGCTGCCCGAACCACGGGGAGGGCGGTGGATCTCCCCCACCCTCACCGAACTGGCAGAGCAGCTCCCTCTTGTTGCGACCGCCCAGGCGATCTCCTCCTTCGTAACGGAGTCATCCAGCCCCGTCAGGCGCATCTCCACGCACTTCATGGGCCTGGAGACCTGGACGACTCCGTCACCCACCTTCGCCGAGAAGACGGCCTGGAGCTGTTCTGCCAGACGGTCGGCTTTGGCAGCGCTCGTGGCTCCGGGGACCTCGAGCTTTCGCGCTCCGGTGGCCGTCTCCCTTATCTTTAGGAAGGGGATGTCCAGACTGACGACATCCACCTCCCGCTTAGCCGTTGCCAGGATCGACTTATAGTCGATCCCCTTGGCTACCGCCTCCGGCTGCAGCGTCAGTACCACAGCCGAAGAGCGGGGCACCGACAACTTGGGTGGCGACTTGATCTTCGCCTTTTTCGGCGGGGTTTTCGCCGAACTCTTCTTAGCTCCCTTCTTCACCACTGTGGACCACGTCTCACCCTCCACAGGTGATGAAGAAGGAGCTGGGGCCGGACGTCGGATGGCCTGCTCCGCCTCTTTGGCAGCCATCGACTGCTTCTTCTTGGGCTTCTTTTTACCCTTGCTCGCAGGGGCAGCCACACTCGTAGAGGGCACGACCTCCGGTGCCGCAGGAGCTGGCGCCGTTTGGGGAGCCCTACGATCTCCCGCCAGAGGGGGGCGCAATAGTCTGCCCTCCACTGCTTCCATGTAGGACCTCATCCTACTTCCTATCTCCTGCATCATTTTATGCAGGGCGCTGTCCAGCATCTGCTGAGTCACCACCGCCGATGGCTCAGCAGAAGACTCCGCCGCCCGCCGCTTCGGCAAGGGTGTGAAGTCTACCCCGCTTTCTCTGCAAGGAGAAGGAAGAGGAGGGTCCTGGTCGTCCATGTCGGCCAGAGAGGCCGCCGGGGTATGGGCCTGACGGGTCTGAAGAAGGCTGGCTTTGATCTCCTCCAGCTCTCTGCGGAGTTCCGCAGCTTCCTCAGCCCGCTTCGCCTCATTAGCCTTAAGCCTTTCATAGGCCTCACGTAGCTTTCTGAGCTCTTCCGTCTCGTTTGTTCTGGTCAACAGAACTGCTCTCTCTCTGATGGCATCTGCAGCCTCATTCAGTGCACCTCGGGTCCCCCCCTTGAGGTTCATGCACCTCTTGACGACGTCTAGGATGACATCGACGTCGTCAATGATCCCCTGCTGCAGTTCTGAGGCCAGCTGTTCTCCAGACGCAGCTGGGGCTGGCCTTTTAGCAGCTCGCTTCATCCTCGCTCTTGAAGCAACCGCCACAGCCTCCTCCTCCACTTCCAGCTGCAGCCCTTGCTTCTTGAGGAGGAGATACTGCTCCTGAGCGTGGGCGAGTCCTATATAGTCGCCTGTTGTGGCAGGCCTCCCTCTCTTCTTCCTTTTCTCCCCAGATGGAGTGGGAGAATCCTCTTCAATCTCCATGTCGCTACCGGGAGCCGAAGAGCACCCAGAGCGCACGAAGAACTTGCTACCGCTGCTTCCACCCGGCAGCGACAGCCTGTCTATCGATGCGGTCCTTTCTAAAACCACCCTTGGACACTGCAACCTTGCGCCCCCCCCAGAAAACGCGGGGCTGCCTGGACCCGAGGGCCCAGGGAGGGATTCTCCGGCGGTTAAGCCGGTACCCTCCTGGGGTAGTGTGATTTTCAATGTTGCACTATCCATGTTTCCGTCATGATCAGAAGTCCGTGATCTAGCGTGAGTCGTCGTGTTTTCATCGTCAGGGTACCATTTGCAAGCCAAGGTCATCGTATTAAAATCTAATTCCCGCACAAATTTGCCCCCCCCAGAGAACGTGGGGCAGCCTGGACCCGAAGGCCCAGGGAGGGATTCTCCGGCAGAGCCGGTACCCTCCTGGGGTAGTTTCAATTTATTTGTGCTCTCCATCCTGGAACGCCACAAACCACCAGTTCGCGGTGCGCCTGCCGGGACCGGTATGAAACAACCGGCCCCGCCAGCCGCTGTCCGGAACTGGGCCGTTGGGGCTCAAAATGAGCCCTCATCCGCCCCAGCCCGGTACTGGGAGGTGCCGCTCACACACCACCCCCCAGGAGTTTTTAGCGACTCTCCAGTCGGCCAGAGATCAGCCGCCGGTCAACGTGACCGGCGTTGCCCGGGGTGCGCCACGCGGAGGCTCTCTGACGTGCACCCCAACCTAACCTTTTTTTTTTTTTTTTTTTTTTTTTTTACCCTGGGGAAAATCCTGCATAGGATACCCTCACGTTGCCGGGGGACAACGTGAGGGTTATGTCAGACTCTTACTGACTAAAAACCCCAGCTCCTCTTGCGCATAACGGACCAGAGAACGGGATCGCGTGAGCATTAACTCCGCGCTCTGGTCACGCGCCTCGATCGCCCGCAGATGTTAACACGGGGATCTTTCGCCCGGGGGGAGCCATTCTCCCCCCCTTGCTTCATGCTGAAGCAGCAGAGGATAAACCTGGCTTCAGGTGCAGCAGGTCTTCCTCCCTATATGGCAACGAACGCCCCCGCGTTCGCTGCCGGGAGGGGATGTTTCGAAGGCCTCAGATGGTCGAGGCCTCCGCGTCACCTTTACGGCAATAGCCCGGAGAAGCTATGAGCCATTACGACTCCATAGCCTCTCCGGCTTCGGGCCTCACTGAGGCGCTGGGCGCTTCCTGCGCCTTCCTTCCTGCGGCCTTCGCCGGCCTACCTTCTCTCCTCCTGATCGAGGAGTCGCAAGTGCCACTCCCGACCTTATGGTTCGCCGTCTTTCCGGCTGCCTCGCAGACGGGGCAATGTACCGCTGCGGAACAATCCGCTGCCTTGTGGCCGGCCACGCCACAGCGAAAGCAGAACTCGCTGCGGTCCACCTGCGATTTACAGGTTCGCCGCACGTGACCGACCTCAAGGCAGCGGAAACACCTCGTCACCCTGGGCTCCAGGAGCTTAACCTGGAGCGCTACCCAGCCCAGGAGAATCCGACCCTCCTTCGCGACCTTCTTAGCCGCCGCCACCGGGCACCGGACGAGCACACTGCCCGACCCGTATGGTGCACGGCGCATCGTCCCCACCCTCACTTGGTTGGCCGGGCAGCCTCCATTGAAGGCCACAGCCCAGGCGATCTCCTCGGTGGTGATGGAATCGTCCAGGCCCGAGAGGCGTATCTCAACGCTCTTGAAGGGCCTCGAGACCTGGACCATCCCTTCACCCACCTTCTCGTCGAAGACCGCCTGGAGCTGTTCGGCCAGTCGGTCCGCCTTGGTCGCGCTCGTGGCGCCAGGCACTTCCAGTTTGCGGGCTCCAGTGGCCGTCTCCCTGATCCTCAAGAAGGGGATGTCCAAAGCTGTGACGTCCACCCCCCCCTTGGCCAGCATCAGCACCGACTTGTAGTCGACGCCACTGGAGACCGCTTCCGGCTTCAGCGTGACCACCACTGCGGACGAGCGAGGCACCGAGAGTTGGGCCGGTGTCATCTTCTTCCTCGTCGTCGCTGGGGCTTTCTTCGCGCCCTTGTTGGCCCCTTTCTTCACCACCGTGGACCACGTCTCACCCTCCACGGCGGCCGATGAAGAAGGAGCCGGCTGCCGAGCGGCCTCCGCCTCTTTGGCCGCCAGCGACTTCTTCTTCTTCTTACTTTTCTTCCCCTTTTTAGGGGGTGTCTCGTCCGAGGGTTTGGAGGAAGGCTGAGTCATAGGTGCCTCCGGAGCGGGATCTGGGCGCCGAGTTCCGCGGTCACCCGCCAGCGGGGGCCGCAGAAGTCTGCCCTCCATCGCCTCCATGAATGACCTCATCCTCCCTCCGATCTCCTGCATCATACCTTGCAGGGCACGGTCCAGCGTCTGCTGGGTTACCACGGCCGACGGCTCCACCTGCGATTCGGCCGAGGTCCCCGCAGCACGCCGCCGCGGCAAGGGTAGGAACTCATCCTCACTTCCTCGCCGAGGAGGAAGGGGAGAGCCCTCTGTATAGTCCCCATCAAGAGCACAAGGAGCTACAGGGGCTTGTTCGTCCTGGCAGGGCCGCAGCATCGCCTTCAGCTCTGCCACCTGCCTCTGAAGTTCCGCGATTTCTGCGGCCTGCCTAGCCTCGTTGGCCTTCAGCCTCTCGTAGGCCTCCTGCAGCTTCCTCGTTTCCTCAGAAGCGTTAGTCTTGGCCAGTATCAGGGCCTTTTCCCTGATCGCGTCAGCCGCTTCGTTAAGGGCACCACGACTTCCGCCCTTAAGATTCATGCATTTCTTGACGACGCCGAGTATGACGTCGACGTCGTCAAGAATGTCTTGCGTCAGCTCCGAGGAGAGTTGCTCCTCGGAGGCTGACGGCGCCGGTCTTTTTGCGGCTCGCTTCATGCGAGCTCGCGAAGCCATCACCATCGACTCCTCCTCTACCTCCAGCTGAAGAGCCTGCTTCTTCAGCTCGATGTATTTTTGTTGAGCCTCTGCAAGCGCAACGAACTCCCCAGTTGTTGCGGGTCGTCCTCGCTTCTTCTTCTTTTCTTTGGAGGGAGTCTGATAATCCTCCTCAACCTCCATGTCACTTCCGGGGGCAGAAACGCAACCGGGAGTCCGGAAGAATTTACTGCCCGCCTGAAGTGCGTCACAATCCTGTGATCCCGTCCTCAACCTGGCGGGTCTATCATCGTCAGGCAGATCCAGCAACCTGTCAATCGATCGCGTCTTCTCTAAGACCACGACCGGCATCCTTGCGTTAGTCATCATTTTGGCATCAGACTCGGGTGTCCGTGTTCTCGCTTGGGTCATCATGTTAACGTCATCGGGTATCCATTGGCTAGCTAGGGTCATCGTGTCCAAGTTCAGTTGGCGTACAAATTTGCCCCCCCCAGAGAACGTGGGGCAGCCTGAACCCGAGGGTCCAGGGAGGGATTCTCCGGCAGAGCCGGTACCCTCCTGGGGTAGTTCAATAGAATTTGTACTATTCATCCTTCCAAACTACTCCTCCAGTTCGCGGTACGCCTGCCGAGACCGGTATAAAAACCGGCCCCGCCAGCCGCTATCCGGAACTGGGCCGTTGGGGCTCAAATTGAGCCCTCATCCGCCCCAGCCCGGTACTGGGGGTGCCGCTCACACACCACCCCCAGGAGTGTTTAACGACTCTCCAGTCGACCCCAACCTAACCTAACCTAACCTAACCTTTTTTTTTTTTTTTTTTTTTTAATCTGGAGAAAATCCTGCATCGGATACCCTCACACCGCCGGGGGACAGTGTGAGGGTTATGTGGGACTCCTACCCACTAAAAACTCCAGAGCCGCTTGCGCATAGTGGACCAGGGTACGGGATCGCGTGAGCATTACTCCGCGCCCTGGTCGCGCGCCTCGATCGCCCGCGGATGTTATTTGCGGGGATCTTCCTCCCGTGGAGAGACATTCTCCCCACCCCTTCTAGCTTCATCTTGAAGCGCGGCAACCCGGTATAAGTGCCCCTCGGGTCTTCCTCCTATAGTGGCGGCGAACGCCCCCGCATTCGCCACCAGGAGGGGATGTTAGGGAGGCCTCAGGTGGTCGAGGCCTCCGCGTCGTCGTCTCCCACGACGATCTCCCAACAGCCTGGAGAAGCTAGGGGCCATTACAGCTCCATAGCTTCTCCGGCTTCAGGCCCCACTGAGGCGCTGGGCGCAGAGTCCTGCGCTATCCCTCCCTTCTTTCTCCTCCTGCTCGAAGAGTCGCAGGCGTTGCTGCCGACCTTATGGTTTGCCGGTTTACCGGCCTCGGCACACACCGGGCAGTGCACAGCAGCGGAGCATTCCGCCGCCTTGTGCCCAGCCACGCCACAGCGGAAGCACAACTCGCTTCGGTCCACTTTGGACTTACAGCTTCGCCGTACGTGGCCAGCCTCAAGGCAGCGGAAGCACCGCAATGCCCTAGGCTGCAACAGCTTCGCCTGGATGGAGACCCATCCGAGCAGGATTCGGCCTCCCTGCGTCACCTTCTTTGCCGCCGCTACCGGACAGCGCACCAGCACGCTGCCAGACCCGCGGGGGGGGCGATGGATTTCCCCCACCCTCACCGAGCTGGCAGAGCAGCTCCCTCTAGTGGCGACCGCCCAGGCGATCTCCTCCTTCGTAACGGAGTCGTCCAGCCCCGTCAGGCGCATCTCCACGCACTTCATGGGCCTGGAGACCTGGACGACTCCGTCACCCACCTTCTCCGAGAAGACGGCCTGGAGCTGCTCTGCCAGGCGGTCGGCCTTAGCAGCGCTCGTCGCCCCGGGGACTTCGAGCTTGCGCGCTCCGGTGGCTGTCTCCCTTATCTTAAGGAAGGGTATTTCAAGGCTAACGACGTCAACCTCCTTCTTAGCCAACGCCAACACCGACTTGTAGTCGATGCCCTTGGCTGCCGCCTCCGGCTGCAGCTTCAATACCACAGCCGAAGAACGGGGCACCGACAGCTTGGGCGGCGACTTCTTCTTGGCCTTGTTCGGCGCCGGGGCTTTGGCCGAGCTCTTCTTGGCCCCCTTCTTCACCACTGTGGACCACGTCTCACCCTCCACAGCTGATGAAGAAGGAGCTGGACCTGGACGTCGAATGGCCTGCTCCGCCTCCTTGGCAGCCATCGACTTCTTAGTCTTCTTCTTTTTCCCCTTGTTGTTAGCGGGGGCAGCCACACTACCAGAGGGCACGACCTCCGGTGCCGCAGAAGCTGGCGCCGCTTGGGGAGCCCTACGATCTCCCGCCAGAGGGGGGCGCAGAAATCTGCCCTCCACTGCCTCCATGTAGGACCTCATCCTACCTCCTATCTCCTGCATCATTTTTTGCAGGGCGCTATCCAGCATCTGCTGAGTCACCACCGCCGATGACTCAGCAGAAGACTCCACCGCCCGCCGCTTCGGCAAGGGTAGGAAGTCTTCCCTGCTTTCTCTGCAAGGAGAAGGAGGAGGAGGGTCCTGGTCGTCTATGTCGGCCAGAGAAGTTACAGGGGTGTAGACCTGACGGGCCTGCCGCAGACTGGCTTTAACTTCCTCCAGTTCTTTGCGGAGCTCCGCTACCTCCTCAGCCCTCTTTGCCTCATTGGCTTTGAGCCTTTCGTAGGCCTCCCGGAGTTTGGTGAACTCCTCCGTCTCATTGGTTTTCGCCAACAGGAGCGCCCTCTCCCGTATGGCGTCTGCGGCCTCGTTCAAGGCACCTCGAGTCCCCCCCTTGAGGTTCATGCACCTCTTGACGACGTCTATGATGACATCGACGTCATCGACGATGCCCTGTTGCAGCTCTGAGGCTAGCTGCTCCCTAGAGGCAGGTGCAGCTGGCCTTTTCGCGGCTCGCCTCATCCTTGCTTTCGAAGCAATCGCCACAGACTCCTCCTCTGCGTCCAGCTGTAGCCCTTGCTTCTTTAGAAGAAGGTATTGCTCCTGGGCGTGAGCGAGCCCCACATACTCTCCCGTTGTGGCAGGCCTACCTCTCTTCTTCCTCTTCTCCCTAGATGGTGTGGGAGAATCCTCGTCTAACTCCATGTCGCTCCCAGGGGCTGAGGAGCACCCAGAGCGCACGAAGAACTTCGTACCGCTGCTTCCACCCGGCAGCGATAACCTGTCTATCGAGGCGGTCCTTTGCAGAACCACTACCGGCAACCTTTCGCCCCCCCCAGAAGACGCGGGGCAGCCTGAGCGATGCTCAGAGAGGGATTCTCCGACTTCGGAGAAGTCGGTACCCTCCTGGGGTAATCTTATTTTAAAAGTTGCACTTGTCATCATTTTTCCTTCGGTCTCGAGAGTCCGTGTTCCTGCCTGTGTCGTCGTATTAGCGTCATCGGGTATCCATCGGCTTGCCAAGGTCATTGTTTCTACGTCCAACTCCCGCACAAATTTGCCCCCCCCAGAAAACGTGGGGCAGCCCGAGCCCGAAGACTCGGGGAGGGATTCTCCCTTTCGGGTACCCTCCTGGGGTAGTGTTATTGAATCCGTGCACTCCATTTTCAACACCACATACCTCCAGTTCGCGGTACGCCCGCCGGGACCGGTATTAAAACACCGGCCCCGCCGGCCGCTACCCGGAACTGGGCCGTTGGGGCTCAAGATGAGCCCTCATCCGCCCCAGCCCGGTACTGGGGGTGCCGCTCACACACCACCCCCAGGAGTTTTTAGCGACTCTCCAGTCGGCCAGAGATCAGCCGCCGGTCAACGTGACCGACGTTGCCCGGGGTGCGCCACGCGGAGGCTCTCTGACGTGCACCCCAACCTTTTTTTTTTTTTTTTTTTTTTTTTTTTTTTTACCCTGGGGAAAATCCTGCATAGGATACCCTCACGTTGCCGGGGGACAACGTGAGGGTTATGTCAGACTCTTACTGACTAAAAACCCCAGCTCCTCTTGCGCATAACGGACCAGAGTGCGGGATCGCGTGAGCATTAACTCCGCGCTCTGGTCACGCGCCTCGATCGCCCGCAGATGTTAACACGAGGATCTTTCGCCCGGGGGGAGCCATTCTCCCCCCCTTGCTTCATGCTGAAGCTCGAGGATATACCTGGCTTCAGGGTGCCACAGGTCTTCCTCCCTATATGGTGACGAACGCCCCCGCATTCGCCACCGGGAGGGGATGTTGTGGAGGTCTCAGATGGTCGAGACCTCCGGTCACCTTAACGGCGATTGGCCTGGAGAAGCTATGAGCCATTACGACTCCATAGCCTCTCCGGCTTCGGGCCTCACTGAGGCGCTGGGCGCTTCCTGCGTCTTCCTCCCCGAGGCCGGAGCCTTCTTCGTCGGCCTGCCTTCCCTCCTCTTGATGGAGGAGTCGCAGGAGCCGCTCCCGACCTTGTGATTTGCCGGCTTCTCGGCTGCCTCGCACACGGGGCAATGTACCGCTGCCGAACAATCCGCTGCCTTGTGACCGGCCACGCCACAGCGGAAGCAAAGCTCGCTGCGGTCCACCTGCGACTTACAGGTTCGCCGCACGTGGCCGACCTCAAGGCAGCGGAAAGCACCTCGTAACTCTAGGCTCCAGGAGCTTAACCTGGAGCGCTACCCAGCCCAGAGGAATTCGCCCTCCTTCGCTACCTTCTTGGCCGCCTGCCACCGGGCAACGGACGAGCACAGCTGCCCGACCCGTATGGCGCACGGCGCACCTCCCCCACCTTAACTTGATTGGCCGGGCAGCCTCCATTGAAGGCCACAGCCCAGGCGATCTCCTCGGTGGTGACGGAATCGTCCAGGCCCGAGAGGCGTATCTCTACGCTCTTGAACGGCCTCGTGACCTGGACCATTCCTTCACCCACCTTTCGTCGAAGACCGCCTGGAGCTGTTCGGCCAGTCGGTCTGCCTTGGTCGCGCTCGTGGCGCCGGGCACCTCCAGTTTGCGGCCTCCAGTGGCCGTCTCCCTGATCTTCAAGAAGGGGATGTCTAACGCAGTGACGTCCACCCCCCCCTTGGCCAGCATCAGCACCGACTTGTAGTCGACGCCACTGGAGACCGCTTCCGGCTTGATGGTCAGCACCACGGCAGACGACCGAGGCACCGAAAGTTGAGCCGGCGTCATCTTCTTCTTTGCCGCTGGGGCTTTCTTCGCGCCCTTGTTGGCCCCTTTCTTCACCACCGTGGACCACGTCTCACCCTCCACGGCGGCCGATGAAGAAGGAGCCGGCTGCCGAGCGGCCTCTGCCTCTTTGGCCGCCAGCGACTTCTTCTTTCCTTTTTCTTTTTCTTCCCCTTTTCAGGGGGTGTCACTTCCGGGGATTTGGAGGCCTGAGCCTCAGTCATTACCGGAGCAGTATCCGGGCGGCGAGAGATGCGGTCACCCGCCAGAGGGGCCGCAGAAGTCTGCCCTCCATTACCTCCATGAAGGACCTCATTTGGCCACCGATCTCCTGCATCATGTTTTGCAGGGCACGGTCCAGCGTCCTCTGCGTGACGACCGCCGACGGTTCCACCGGCACCTCTGCTGGTGTCTCCGCGGTACGCCGCCGCTGCAAGGGCGGAAACTCTTCCTTGCCTCCTCTACGTGGAGGAGGAGGAGAGCTCTCGCCCTCTCTGTCATATCCGGTGGGTGCCGGAGCAGCCCCAGGGGCCTGGTCTATTCCACAGTGCTGCAGAGTCGCCTTCAGTTCAGCCACCTGCTTCTGAAGGTCCGCGATCTCTGCAGCCTGCTTGGCCTCGTTGGCCTTAAGCCTCTTGTAGGCCTCGTGGAGCTTCTCCAGCTCATCCGAGGTATTCACCTTGGCTAGCGTTAGGGCTTTCTCCCTAATGGAGTCCGCAGCCTCATTAAGGGCGCCCCGACTCCCTCCCTTCAGGTTCATACATTTCTTGACGACGCCGAGTATGACGTCGACGTCGTCAAGAATGTCCTGCGTCAGCTCCGAGGAGAGTTGCTCCTCGGAGGCTGACGGCGCCGGTCTTTTGGCGGCTCTCTTCATCCTGGCCCGTGCGGCCAGCACCACCGACTCTTCCTCTGCTTCCAGCTGAAGAGACTGCCTCTTCAGCTGGATGTACTCTTCCTGGGCCTTCGCCAACCCAACGAAATCGCCCGTTGTTGCAGGACGGCCCCGCTTCTTTCTTTTCTCTCTGGAGGGAGTAAAAGCGTCATCCTCAACCTCCATGTCGCTCCCAGGAGCTGAGACGCAACCTTCGTTGCGGACAAACCTACTCCCCAACACTCCCTTCTCCTCCACACTGGCCGCAGATGTTCCAGCGGACCAGCGGGTATCTCCTACGTCCGTCATCCTGTCGATCGAGGGGGTCCTCTCGAGAACCACCCTCGGCACCTGCAACTTGGCGCCCCCCCCAGAGAACGCGGGGCAGCCTGAACCCGAAGGTCCAGGGAGGGATTCTCCGGCGGAGCCGGTACCCTCCTGGGGTAGTTTTATTTCCATAGTTGCACTATCCATCATGTTCGAACCAGTCTCGAAAGTCCGTGTTCTCGCTTGGGTCATCATGTTAACGTCATCGGGAATCCATTCGCTAGCTAAGGTCATCGTATCTAAGTTCAGTCGGCGTACAAATTTGCCCCCCCCAGAGAACGTGGGGCAGCCTGGACCCGAGGGTCCAGGGAGGGATTCTCCGCTGCCGGAGACAGCGGTACCCTCCTGGGGTAGTTCTAAAGAATTTGTACCTTTCATCCTTCCAAACTACTCCTCCAGTTCGCGGTACGCCCGCCGGGACCGGTATTAAAACACCGGCCCCGCCGGCCGCTACCCGGAACTGGGCCGTTGGGGCTCAAAATGAGCCCTCATCCGCCCCAGCCCGGTACTGGGGGTGCCGCTCACACACCACCCCCAGGAGTGTTTAACGACTCTCCAGTCGGCCAGAGATCAGCCGCCGGTCAACATGACCGACGTTGCCCGGGGTGCGCCACGCGGAGGCTCTCTGACGTGCACCCCACCCCACCCCAACCTAACCTAACCTTTTTTTTTTTTTTTTTTTTTTTTTTTTTTTTTTTTTTTTTTTTTTTTTTTTTTTTTTTTTAGAGTGGAGAAATCCTCATGGATACCCTCACGCCGCCGGGGGGCAACGTGAGGGTTATGTCGGACTCCTACCGACTAAAACTCCACTTTCCGCTTATGCGCATAATGGACCAGGGTGCGGGTTCACGGTGAGCATTCTCCGCGACCCTGGTCTGCGCTCCGGTCGCCCGTAGATGTTATTACACGGGGACCTTCCTCCCGTGGAGAGAGATTCCTCTCCACCTGCCTCAACCGAAGCTGCGGAATATACCCGGCTTCAACCTCTCGGGTCTTCTCCTATGTGACAGCGAGCGCCCCCGCGCTCACTGCCAGGAGGGGATGTTATGGGGGCCTCTGATGGTGGAGACCCCCGTCTCTCCTTCTTCGGCGACCGGATCGCCCTCGGCGAACGTCAGGCGCCCCGGCTGCCCTCTCCCGCTCACGTTCAGCCTCCTCCTTGCTGGACATGACACTTTCACAAAAGGCCACCACGGCAGCCCACTCTCTTTTCCCTCCGACCATAGCGTTGACCACGGCCGGCAGGGAAAGGTCACTCCCGATGACCGCCACTAGGGCGTTCCGCTCTGATGTCCAAGCAGGGCACACCTGCAGTGTATGCTCTGCTGTATCCTCTACGGCGTTGCAGTGGTGACAGGAAGATGTCGGCTCTCTTCCGGCGATCTGGTGCAGATACTTGCCGAAACATCCGTGACCGGTCAGTACCTGCACCAGTCGGAAAGTGAGACCTCCATGCTTCCTGTTCACCCAGTCTGCAAGGCGCGGTCCTATGGCCTCGACCACTCCACGCCCGGAGTCGGAAGAGGCCAAGGTCTGGCTCCAGATCCTAATCTCGGTACACTGCAGGTGTACCTTGAGTGCGTCTTTTTCGGCTGGGGCCACTCTCTCCCCCCGAGCCGCTCTCTCGCTGCACCACTGGTAAGTCACTGCATGGGAGTGTGCAACCAACTCCCACGGTACGGTGCCGGCCAGTAGACACGCTACCTCTGACGACACTGTGCGATACCCTCTTATCATCCTGAGGGCCATCACACGCTGTAGCCTCCTCAGGATGTTAGCGCCACAGGTCGTCAGGGCATCGTGCCAGACCGGGGCCCCGTACAGCGCCATGGAGCGCACCACTCCCATGTACAGGGCACGGCATCCAGCTCCGGAACCTCTCAAGTTGGGCAGGAGGCCGGCTAGCGCGTTGGCGCTTCGCGTCACTTTCGGCTCTAGCTGACGGAAATGAGCGTCGAACGTCCACCTTCCGTCCAAGACAAGCCCCAGGTATTTCATAGTGGGCTTAACGTCTATTCGGACGCCGCCCACTATGATATGCGTGTCCGAGGGTGGAGCTCTTCGGCGGCCGTGAAAACAGACGGCCTCTGTCTTATTCAGGGCCACCTCGAGCCCCAGTCTCCTAATTCGCCCAACCACCTGGGCAACGCTGGCTGTGGCCAGATGTAAGGCCTGTCGGAGAGTCTTCCCCCGTGCCGTCACCAGCGTATCGTCGGCGTAGCAGGTTACCCCTACGCCGGGCAGGAGGGCTCCGCGCAACACCCAATCGTACCCGATGTTCCACAGGAGCGGGCCAAGAACCGACCCCTGTGGAACACCGCACGATATGTCCCTGTGGTGGGTGTGCGTATCCTGCCCGACGCAGAAGACCTGCCGGCCCACCAGGTAGGACCCTACCAGTCTACGGAGGTACCCAGGAATCCTGTGGTACCTCATGCCCTCGGTTATGCATTCCCAGGGGAGGCTGTTAAATGCGTTAGCTATATCTAACGACACAGCTAACAGCACTCCCCCCTGGGAAACGGCTTCTTCCGAGAGGGCCTTGACGCGAAGGATCGCGTCGACCGTCGAACGACCCTCTCGGAAGCCAAACTGCACGGGCGACAGGTCGGGCCCCACTCTGGTGAGGTGTTGTACCAGGCGCTGTGCGACGATCCTCTCGAAGAGTTTGCCGACCTCGTTCAGCAAGACGATCGGGCGGTAGCCAGCCGGGGACTCGACTGGCCTACCCTGCTTGCGCAGGAGAACGAGGCGGCCCACCTTCCAGGACGAGGGAAACTCCCCTGCCTCTAGGCAGGCATGGTATAAGCTGCGGAGCCTGTCCCCCAACGCCCCCATCGCTAGGACCCAGATGCGGCCAGGAACTCCGTCGGGCCCCGGAGCGGTATTTCTACCTCGGAGCCGTCTCACGGCCGCATCTAGTTCCGCGTTCGTGACTGCCGGAACGACATCAGGTCCGTCTCCCGCCGAGGGCACAGCCGGCACCCTGAAGGGGAGTGAGAACTGCCCCCTCTGCGGGAACAGTGCCGCCATGATGTCGTTCAACAAACGCGGCTCCAGGCTCTGGGTAATTGGTGGGGCCCATGGACGCACGAACCCGAGCACCACCTTGTACGGGCGCCCCCACGGATCGTCTTCCACGGCCTCCAACAACTCATACCACGCCTGAGACTTTGCCTTGCGTATGGCAACCTGCAAGGTTTTTCGCGCCTCCCTAAGATGGTCGTAGAGACGCGCCTCGACAGCCGCATCTCGCCCTCGTCGCAACCTGCGGTGCCTAGAGTACTGGCGTCTCGCGACCACGCATGATGCGCGCAAGCATGCGATGTCGCGAGACCACCAGTACACCTGCTTCCTTGAAGGCGAAGACCGGACTCGGGGCATAGCGGCGTCCGCAATACTCCTTATCGCGTCCCCGAACCAGCCCGCCTCCAGGGCGACATCCACCGATCCCACAGGCGGCGGGAGCCACGACGCAACTATCGAGACCTCTGTCGCCAAGTCCATTCTTAATTTATTAAGGGCCCACCTTGGGGCCAAAGTCATGTCCGGGTTTGTCATATCCAGGTTTCGGATTGGAGGTGATGGAGAGGGGCAGACCTCGAACCTGATATACAGGTGGTCCGAAAGAGACTCTACCCCTTCCATCACTCTCCAATTCCTTATACGTCTGGCGACAACAGGGGATGCGAACGTGATGTCCACAATAGACCCCCCCTGTTGCCGCACGCAGGTATTGACCGACCCCCTGTTGATGACAGAGAGGCCGGTCATGGTGGTCCAATCCGTTAAGGCCCTGCCCCGAGCGTCAGTGACGGGAGACCCCCACGCCGACGCCTTGGCGTTAAAGTCCCCCGCCACGAGCACAGGACAGGGCGCAGTCTGTCCGAGGAAGACCCTCAGGTCTTCGAGAAAGTCCTCGAACTCGGCGAGGGTTCTGTTGGGCGAGAAGTAGACTCCAACAACCACCATCTCCCCCCACCGAGCCGCGACATATCCGGTACCCCTTTTCCTCGTTATGAGGATCGGGGTCCCCACAGCTGTCGATGTGACGATGGCCACCGTGCCCGTCATATCGCCTACCCAGTTGTCTCTGGGCAGGACTCTGTACGGTTCGGCGACCACCGCCAACCGTATCGACCACTCGGCCATGGTTTGGAGCAAGAGGTCCTGAGCCACAGCCGAGTGGTTGATATTGGCTTGAATAAGCTTATGGGCCATAATTAATTGGTGTCCATCGCTTGCCCTCCTTCGGGCCTCACTGAGGCGCTGGACACGGTCTTCACCGCAGTCCCTCTCGAGGTCTGAGCCTTGTTTTTGTTGGCCCTCCCTTTCTTCGCTGAGCCGCAGACTCTGCTGCCCAGCTTGTGGTTCGCTGGCCTCTTGGAGTCTGCGCAGACCGAGCAGTGCAACGAGGCGGAGCACTCCGCCGCCTTGTGGCCGGCCACCCCACAGCGGAAGCAGAGCTCACTTCTGTCCACCTGTGACGTGCAGCTCTGCCTCACGTGGCCGACCTCGAGGCAGCGGAAGCACCTCGTGGCCCTAGGCTCCAGGAGCTTGGCTTGGATCGCGACCCAGCCCAGGAGAATTCTCCCTTCCTTGGCCACCTTCTTGGCCGCAGCCACCGGGCAACGGACCAGCACGCTGCCCGACCCGTATGGAGCACGGCTCACCTCCCCCACCTTGACTTGGTTGGCCGGGCAGCCTCCGTTGAAGGCCACAGCCCAGGCGATCTCCTCGATGGTGACGGAATCGTCCAGGCCCGTCAGGCGCAATTCCACACTTTTGAATGGCCTTGACACCTGGACCATTCCTTCACCAACCTTTTCGTTGAAGACCGCCTGGAGCTGCTCGGCCAAACGATCCGCCTTGGCTGCACTCGTGCTGCCGGGTACTTCGAGCTTACGGGCTCCAGTGGCCGTCTCCCTGATTTTCAGGAAGGGGATGTCTAGAGCCGTGACATCCACCCCCCCCTTGGCTAACATCAGGACCGACTTATAGTCGACGCCACTGGAGACCGCTTCCGGCTTTAACGTCAGCACCACGGCAGACGAGCGCGGCACCGTCAGTTTGGGAGGTGCCTTCTTCTTCTTGGCCTTTTGCGGGGCCTTGGCCTTGCTCCCCTTGGCCCCTCTCTTGGCAACTGTGGACCATTTCTCTGCGGCCACAGGTGGGGCAGAAGAAGAAGAGGAGGCCGGCGTCCGAGCAGCCTGCTCGGCCTCTTTGGCCGCCAGGGATTTCTTCTTCTTCCCCTTTTTCTTTTTCCCCGAGCCTTCCGGGGCGGCCACGTTGTTGTTGGCCGCAACCACCGGTGCCGGGGACGGCGCCACCGCCTTGGCCGCCTTATCCGCCGCCCTTAAGTCGGCTGCCAGCGGGGGCCGCAGACGTCGCTCCGGGAGGAGCCTCTCCTGTAGGGAATCCAGCCGAGCGTTTATGATGTCCCCCATTGTGTGAAGGACACCTTGCATGGCCTGTTGGAGCATCTCGTGCGTCACCACGTTGGAGGGATGCTCCACACGCTCCGCTTGCCGTTTCTGCAGTAAGGAGGGGAACTCCTCCCGCGCTGCCTTTTTTCGAGGCGGAAGGGGTACTGCGCCCGATACCTCCATAGGTATGGGAGTGGGAACAGGCCGATCCTCCGCCGCAGAGTCCAGGACGCGAGCCCTCCTCATCTCGGCCTTGAGCTCCTCTATCTGCTTCTGGAGCTCTTCGATCTGCGAGGCCTGCCTGGCCTCTCTCACCTTCAGGTCAGAATATGCCTCTTGGAGCCTGACCAACTCCTCCGAGGCCGGTCGCTTTGCGAATGCCTTGACGGCATCCGCAATAGAGGCGGCAGCATCTTGGAGCGCGCCTTGGCATCCTCCCTTGAGGTTTTTCGATTTCTGGACGACCTGTAGAATTACATCTACGTCGCCCAGAATTCGTTTACTTAGATCGGAGGCAAGCTCCTCCCCCGATCTTAGCGACGCCGGTAATCGCTTGGCGGCACGCTCCAGCCTTGCTCTGGCCGCGATGTCCGCCACCTCTTCCTCGGCCTTGAGGTATATCTCCTCCCTCTTCAGCCGAACCACCTCAGCCTGCGCTTTGGCCAAGTCTACGTATTCGCCCGTTGTCGCTGGGCGACCCTTTTTACGTTTTTTAGGGTTCTCCGGCCTTTCTTCCGGGACCTCCGTCTCTGGTGCAGACTCAGTGGACATAGACCCGTCCATTTCCGCATCCTCAACCCTGTGATAAAATTTGCTGAGGTAGGGTGAGGCCCTACCATCAGCTGCAGTCCCCGACACCAATGTCGATCCGCTAGAGACCGAGAGGCGGTCCAGTGAAGGAGCCCTCTCCAATACCACTCTCGGTACGGTAAGCAAAACTTTGCCCCCCCCAGAAGACGAGGGGCAGCCTGGGCCCGGGGGCCCAGGGAGGGATTCTCCCACGCCGGAGACGTGGGTACCCTCCTGGGGTAGTACATTTTTAAGCGTTGCTTTATCCATCCTTGTTTCCTTCTCAGTTGTCCGTGTGCAAGCAAAGGTCGTCATTTCCGAGGTCGTCATGTCCAAATCGCATGCGAGATCGGAGTTCCGTGTTCGTGCCAGGTTCGTCATAGGGTTTTCGATTTCGTGTACAAATTTGCCCCCCCCAGAAAACAAGGGGCAGCCCGGACCCGAGGGCCCGGGGAGGGATTCTCCTGCGCCGGAGACGCAGGTACCCTCCTGGGGTAGTCGTTGTTTATTCGTACCTTCCATCGTTCTCGCCTTTCCTCGTCAAGTTCGCGGTACGCCTGCCGGGACCGGTATGAAACAACCGGCCCCGCCAGCCGCTACCCGGAACTGGGCCGTTGGGGCTCAAAATGAGCCCTCATCCGCCCCAGCCCGGTACTGGGGGTGCCGCTCACACACCACCCCCAGGAGTTTTTTACGGCCCTCCAGCCGGCCAGAGATTCGCCGCCGGTCAACTTGACCGACGTTGCCCAGGGTGCGCCACGCGGAGGCTCTCTGACGATGCACCCCAACCTAACCTAACCTAACCTTTTTTTTTTTTTTTTTTATTCTGGAGAAAATCCTGCATCGGATACCCTCACACCGCCGGGGGACAGTGTGAGGGTTATGTGGGACTCTTACCCACTAAAAACTCCAGAGCCGCTTGCGCATAGTGGACCAGGGTACGGGATCGCGTGAGCATTACTCCGCGCCCTGGTCGCGCGCCTCGATCGCCCGCTGATGTTATTTGCGGGGATCTTCCTCCCGTGGAGAGACATTCTCCCCACCCCTTCTTGCTTCATCTTGAAGCGCGGCAACCCGGTAAACCAGTGCCCCTCGGGTCTTCCTCCTAAAGTGGCGGCGAACGCCCCCGCATTCGCCACCAGGAGGGGATGTTAGGGAGGCCTCAGGTGGTCGAGGCCTCCGCGTCGTCGTCTCCCACGACGATCTCCCAACAGCCTGGAGAAGCTAGGGGCCATTACAGCTCCATAGCTTCTCCGGCTTCAGGCCCCACTGAGGCGCTGGGCGCAGAGTCCTGCGCTATCCCTCCCTTCTTCCTCCTCCTGCTCGAAGAGTCGCAGGCGTTGCTGCCGACCTTATGGTTTGCCGGTTTACCGGCCTCGGCACACACCGGGCAGTGCACAGCAGCGGAGCATTCCGCCGCCTTGTGCCCAGCCACGCCACAGCGGAAGCACAACTCGCTTCGGTCCACTTTGGACTTACAGCTTCGCCGTACGTGGCCAGCCTCAAGGCAGCGGAAGCACCGCAATGCCCTAGGCTGCAACAGCTTCGCCTGGATGGAGACCCATCCGAGCAGGATTCGGCCTCCCTGCGTCACCTTCTTTGCCGCCGCTACCGGACAGCGCACCAGCACGCTGCCAGACCCGCGGGGGGGGCGATGGATTTCCCCCACCCTCACCGAGCTGGCAGAACAGCTCCCTCTAGTGGCGACCGCCCAGGCGATCTCCTCCTTCGTAACGGAGTCGTCCAGCCCCGTCAGGCGCATCTCCACGCACTTCATGGGCCTGGAGACCTGGACGACTCCGTCACCCACCTTCTCCGAGAAGACGGCCTGGAGCTGCTCTGCCAGGCGGTCGGCCTTAGCAGCGCTCGTCGCCCCGGGGACTTCGAGCTTGCGCGCTCCGGTGGCTGTCTCCCTTATCTTAAGGAAGGGTATTTCAAGGCTAACGACGTCAACCTCCTTCTTAGCCAACGCCAACACCGACTTGTAGTCGATGCCCTTGGCTGCCGCCTCCGGCTGCAGCTTCAATACCACAGCCGAAGAACGGGGCACCGACAGCTTGGGCGGCGACTTCTTCTTGGCCTTGTTCGGCGCCGGGGCTTTGGCCGAGCTCTTCTTGGCCCCCTTCTTCACCACTGTGGACCACGTCTCACCCTCCACAGCTGATGAAGAAGGAGCTGGACCTGGACGTCGAATGGCCTGCTCCGCCTCCTTGGCAGCCATCGACTTCTTAGTCTTCTTCTTTTTCCCCTTGTTGTTAGCGGGGGCAGCCACACTACCAGAGGGCACGACCTCCGGTGCCGCAGGAGCTGGCGCCGTTTGGGGAGCCCTACGATCTCCCGCTAGAGGGGGGCGTAAAAATCGGCCCTCCACTGCCTCCATGTAGGACCTCATCCTACCTCCTATCTCCTGCATCATTTTTTGCAGGGCGCTGTCCAGCATCTGCTGAGTCACCACCGCCGATGACTCAGCAGAAGACTCCACCGCCCGCCGCTTCGGCAAGGGTAGGAAGTCTTCCCTGCTTTCTCTGCATGGAGAAGGAGGAGGAGGGTCCTGGTCGTCTATGTCGGCCAGGGAAGTCACAGGGGTGTAGACCTGACGGGCCTGCCGCAGGCTGGCTTTGACTTCCTCCAGTTCTTTGCGGAGCTCCGCTACCTCCTCAGCCCTCTTCGCCTCATTGGCTTTAAGCCTTTCATAGGCCTCCCGGAGTTTTGTGAACTCCTCCGTCTCATTTGTTTTTGCCAACAGGAGCGCCCTCTCCCGTATGGCGTCTGCGGCCTCGTTCAAGGCACCTCGGGTCCCCCCCTTGAGGTTCATGCACCTCTTGACGACGTCTATGATGACATCGACGTCATCGACGATGCCTTGCTGCAGCTCTGAGGCTAGCTGCTCCCTAGAGGCAGGTGCAGCTGGCCTTTTCGCGGCTCGCCTCATCCTTGCTTTCGAAGCAATCGCCACAGACTCCTCCTCTGCGTCCAGCTGTAGCCCTTGCTTCTTTAGAAGGAGGTATTGCTCTTGGGCGTGAGCGAGCCCCACATACTCTCCCGTTGTGGCAGGCCTACCTCTCTTCTTCCTCTTCTCCCTAGATGGTATGGGAGAATCCTCGTCCAACTCCATGTCGCTCCCAGGGGCTGAAGAGCACCCAGAGCGCACGAAGAACTTCGTACCGCTGCTTCCACCCGGCAGCGATAACCTATCAATCGAAGCGGTCCTTTGCAGGACCACTACCGGCAACCTTTCGCCCCCCCCAGAAGACGCGGGGCAGCCTGAGCGATGCTCAGGGAGGGATTCTCCGACTTCGGAGAAGTCGGTACCCTCCTGGGGTAATCTTATTTTAAAAGTTGCGCTTTCCATCATGTTTCTGTCGGTCTCGAGAGTCCGTGTTCCTGCCAGTGTCGTCGTGTTTGCGTCATCGGGTATCCATCGGCTTGCCAAGGTCATTGTATTTACGTCCAACTCACGTACAAACTTGCCCCCCCCAGAAAACGTGGGGCAGCCCGAGCCCGAAGACTCGGGGAGGGATTCTCCCTTTCGGGTACCCTCCTGGGGTAGTGTTATTGAATTTGTACACTCCATTTTCAACACCACATACCTCCAGTTCGCGGTACGCCTGCCGAGACCGGTATAAAAACCGGCCCCGCCAGCCGCTACCCGGAACTGGGCCGTTGGGGCTCAAAATGAGCCCTCATCCGCCCCAGCCCGGTACTGGGGGTGCCGCTCACACACCACCCCCAGGAGTGTTTAACGACTCTCCAGTCGGCCAGAGATCAGCCGCCGGTCAACATGACCGACGTTGCCCGGGGTGCGCCACGCGGAGGCTCTCTGACGTGCACCCCAACCTAACCTTTTTTTTTTTTTTTTTTTTTTTTTTTTTTTTTTTTTTTTTTTTTTAAAGAGGGGAAAATCCTGCATAGGATACCCTCACGTTGCCGGGGGACAACGTGAGGGTTATGTCAGACTCTTACTGACTAAAAACCCCTCTGCCGCTTGCGCATAGTGGACCAGGGTACGGGATCGCGTGAGCATGCTCCGCGCCCTGGTCGCGCGCATCGATCGCCCGTAGGTGTTCTGGACGGGCGATCTTCCTCCAGTGGAGAGACTTCTCCCCACCCCTCCAAGCTTCATACTGAAGCGCGGCTACCCGGCTTCAACGCCCTCGGGTCTTCCTCCTATCGTGGTGGCGAACGCCCCCGCATTCGCCACCAGGAGGGGATGTTGTGGAGGCCTCAGGTGGTCGAGGCCTCCGAGTCGTCACCAACGACGATCTTCCACTAGCTCGGAGAAGCTAGGGGCCATTACAGCTCCATAGCTTCTCCGGCTTCAGGCCCCGCTGAGGCGCTGGGCGCAGGATTCTGCGCCTTCCTCTCCTTCTTCTTCCTGCCGGATGAGTCGCAGGCGTTGCTGCCCACCTTATGATTCGCCGGTTTCCCGGCCTCGGCGCAAACAGGGCAGTGCACAGCAGCGGTGCATTCCGCCGCCTTGTGCCCAGCCACGCCGCAGCGGAAGCACAACTCGCTGCGGTCGTGCTTCGACTTGCAACCTCGCCGCACGTGGCCAGCCTCAAGGCAGCGGAAGCACCGCAAAGCCCTAGGCTGCAACAGCTTCGCCTGGATGGCGACCCATCCGAGCAGGATTCGGCCTCCCTGCGTCACTTTCTTCGCCGCCGCTACCGGACAGCGCACCAGCACGCTGCCAGACCCGCGGGGGGGGCGATGGATTTCCCCCACCCTCACCGAACTGGCAGAACAGCTCCCTCTAGTGGCGACCGCCCAGGCGATCTCCTCCTTCGTAACGGAGTCGTCCAGCCCCGTCAGGCGCATCTCCACGCACTTCATGGGCCTGGAGACCTGGACGACTCCGTCACCCACCTTCTCCGAGAAGACGGCCTGGAGCTGCTCTGCCAGGCGGTCGGCCTTAGCAGCGCTCGTCGCCCCAGGGACTTCGAGCTTGCGCGCTCCGGTGGCTGTCTCCCTTATCTTCAGGAAGGGTATTTCCAGGCTAACTACGTCAACCTCCTTCTTAGCCAACGACAACACCGACTTATAGTCGATGCCCTTGGCTGCCGCCTCCGGCTGCAGCGTCAGTACTACAGCCGAAGAGCGGGGCACCGACAACTTGGGCGGCGACTTCTTCTTCGCCTTTTTCGGCGGGTCTTTCGCCGAACTCTTCTTAGCTCCCTTCTTCACCACTGTGGACCACGTCTCATCCTCCACAGCTGATGAAGAAGGAGCTGGGCCTGAGCGTCGGATGGCCTGCTCCGCCTCTTTGGCAGCCATCGACTTCTTGGGCTTCTTCTTTTTCCCCTTGCTGTTAGCGGGGGCAGCCGCACTCACAGAGGGCACGACCTCCGGTGCCTCAGGAGCTGGCGCCGCTTGGGGAGCCCTACGATCTCCCGCTAGAGGGGGGCGCAAAAACCTGCCCTCCACTGCCTCCATGTAGGACCTCATCCTACTTCCTATCTCCTGCATCATTTTTTGCAGGGCGCTGTCCAGCATCTGCTGAGTCACCACCGACGATGGCTCAGCAGAAGACTCCACCGCCCGCCGCTTCGGTAAGGGTGTGAAGTCTACCCTGCTTTCTCTGCAAGGAGAAGGAAGAGGAGGGTCCTGGTCGTCCGTGTCGGCCAAAGAGGCCGCAAGGGTATAGGCCTGACGGGTCTGAAGAAGGCTGGCTTTTACCTCCTCCAGCTCTCTGCGGAGTTCCGCAACTTCTTCAGCTCGTCTCGCCTCATTTGCCTTGAGCCTCTCGTAGGCCTCTCTGAGTTTTGTAAACTCTTCCGCCTCGTTGGTTTTTGCCAACAGGAGCGCTCTCTCCCGAATGGCATCTGCAGCCTCGTTCAGGGCACCTCGGGTCCCCCCCTTGAGGTTCATACACCTCTTGACGACGTCTAAGATGACGTCGACGTCGTCAATAATTCCCTGCTGCAGTTCTGAGGCCAGCTGTTCTCCAGACGCAGCTGGAGCTGGCCTTTTAGCGGCTCGCTTCATCCTCGCTCTTGAAGCAACCGCCACAGCCTCCTCCTCCACTTCCAGCTGCAGCCCTTGCTTTTTCAAGAGGAGGTACTGCTCTTGGGCATGAGCGAGCCCCACATAATCGCCTGTTGTGGCAGGCCTTCCTCTTTTCTTCCTTTTCTCCCCAGATGGATTGGGAGAGTCCTCTTCTACTTCCATGTCGCTCCCTGGGGCTGAAGAGCACCCAGAGCGAGCGAAGTACTTCCTACCGCTGCTTCCACCCGGCAGCGACAGTCTGTCGATCGAAGCGGCCCTTTCTAGGACCACTACCGGCAACCTTTCGCCCCCCCCAGAAGACGCGGGGCAGCCTGAGCGAAGCTCAGGGAGGGATTCTCCGACTTCGGAGAAGTCGGTACCCTCCTGGGGTAATCTAATTTCAAAAGTTGCGTTCTCCATCATGTTTCTGTTTTCAGAAGTCCAAGTTCCTGCAGAGGTCGTCATATTAGCATTATCAGGTATCCATTTGCTCGCCAAGGTCATTGTGTCTATATCCAACTCACGTACAAACTTGCCCCCCCCAGAAAACGTGGGGCAGCCCGAGCCCGAAGACTCGGGGAGGGATTCTCCCTTGCGGGTACCCTCCTGGGGTAGTGTGATTGAATTTGTACTAGCCATCATCAAACTCCACATACCTCCAGTTCGCGGTGCGCCTGCCGGGACCGGTATAAACAACCGGACCCGCCAGCCGCTGTCCGGTACTGGGCCGTTGGGGCTCAAAATGAGCCCTCATCCGCCCCAGCCCGGTACTGGGAGGTGCCGCTCACACACCACCCCCCAGGAGTTTTTAGCGACTCTCCAGTCGGCCAGAGATCAGCCGCCGGTCAACATGACCGACGTTGCCCGGGGTGCGCCACGCGGAGGCTCTCTGACGTGCACCCCACCCCAACCTAACCTTTTTTTTTTTTTTTTTTTTTTTTTTTTTTTTTTTAAACTGGGAAAAATCCGTCATGGATACCCTCACGCTGCCGGGGGACAACGTGAGGGTTATGTGGGACTCCTACCCACTAAAAAACCCAGTGCCGCTTGCGCATAATTGAACCAGGGTGCGGGATCGCGTGAGCATGCTCCGCGCCCCGGTCCAGCGCTTCGATCGCCCGCAGATGACAGTTCCGGGGATCTTCCTCCCGTGGAGAGCTAGACCTCCCCACCTTGCTCCAAAAACTGAAGCGCGGCTACCCGGCTTCAACCTCGGGTTCCTCCCTATGTGGTGACGAACGCCCCCGCATTCGCCACCGGGAGGGATGTTAAGGAGGCCTCAGATGGTCGAGGCCTCCGCGTCGTCCTCTACGACGATCTGCTATAGACCTGGAGAAGCACATGAGCCTAAAGCTCCATGGCTTCTCCGGCCTGCGGCCTCTCTGAGGCGCTGGGCGCAGTTCCCTGCGTTTCCCCTATAGGGGCCGGAGCCCTCCTAGCCGGCCTACCTTTCTTCCTGTTGGAAGTGGCGCAGGCGCTGCTGCCGACCTTGTGATTCGCCGGTATTTCGGCGTCCGCGCACACAGGGCAATGTACAGCAGCGGAGCATTCCGCTGCCTTGTGCCCAGCCACGCCACAGCGGAAGCAAAGCCCGCTGCGGTCTACTTTCGCTTTACAGCTTTGCCGTACGTGGCCGGCCTCAAGGCAGCGGAAACACCGCATTGCCCTGGGCTGCAGCAGCTTCGCCTGAATGGCGACCCATCCTAGTAATATTCGGCCCCCCTGCGTCACCTTTTTGGCCGCTGCTACTGGGCAGCGCACAAGTACGCTGCCGGACCCACGGGCGGGGCGGTGGATTTCACCCACCCTCACCTGGCTGGCAGAACAGCTCCCTCTCGTCGCGACCGCCCAGGCGATCTCCTCTTTCGTGACGGAGTCGTCCAGCCCCGTCAGGCGTACCTCCACGCACCTCGTGGGCCTGGAGACCTGGACGACTCCGTCACCCACCTTTTCCGTGAAGACGGCTTGGAGCTGCTCTGCCAGACAGTCCGCTTTGGCAGCGCTCGTGGCTCCGGGGACCTCGAGCTTGCGCGCTCCAGTGGCCGTTTCCCTTATTTTGAGGAAGGGGATTTGCAAACTCACAACGTCCACCTCCCGCTTCGCCATCGACAGGATCGACTTGTAATCGACCCCCTTGGCTGCCGCCTCCGGCTGCAGCGTCAGCACTACGGCCGACGAGCGCGGCACGGAGAGCTTCGGCGGCGCCTTCTTCTTGGCCGCTGGGGTCTTCACCTTACGCGGCTTGGTCCCCTTCTTGACCACAGTGGACCATGTTTCCTTTCCTGCAGGAGCCGACGAAGAGGAAGCCAGGTGCAGAGACGCCTGCTCTGCCTCACGAGCGGCCATGGTCTTCCTCTTCGCCTTCTCCTTCTTTTTCCCCTTGGTCTCAGGGGGGGTCACTTCCGGGGGTCCAGAAGGCTGGACTTCTGGTGTCACAAACACAGGTTCCGACCGGGGTGTATTGCGGTCACTAGCCAGGGGAGGTCTTAGGAGCCTTCCCTCCACAGCCTCCATGTAGGAGCGCATCGTGCTGCCTACCTCCTGCATCATCTTGTGCAGGGCGTGGTTCAGCATCTGCTGCGTTACCACCGCCGAAGATTCTGCAGGAGGGGCCGCAGGCTGTCGTTGCGGCAACGGCAAAAATTCCGGTCTGCTCTCCCTACACGGAGGAGGGGAGGGCTGACTCTCTCTATAGCCTGCATACGGCGCAGGAGAAGCTGCAGGGGCTTGGTCCGTGCGACCAGACTGCTGAAGGCTGGCTTTCAGCTCCGCCAGCTGGTTCTTGAGCTCAGCGATTTCAGCAGCCTGTCTCACTTCGCTCGCCTTGAGCCTTTCGTAGGCCTCCTGCAGCTTCCTCATCTCGTCCGACTCGTTCGTCTTGGCCAGGAGTAGGGCCCTTTCCCTAATGGCGTCTGCCGCCTCGTTAAGGGCCCCACGACTTCCGCCCTTCAAATTCATGCATTTCTTGACGACGCCGAGTATTACATCGACGTCGTCAAGAATGCCTTGCGTCAGCTCCGAGGAGAGTTGCTCCTCGGAGGCTGACGGCGCCGGTCTTTTGGCGGCTCGTTTCATACGAGCCCGCGAGGCCATCACGATGGACTCTTCCTCCACTTCCAGCTGAAGAGCCTGCTTCTTCAGCTGGATGTACCTCTCCGTGGCATCTGCTAACCCTACGAACTCTCCAGTCGTTGCAGGTCGGCCACGCTTCTTCCTCTTTTCTCTGGAGGGAGTCTGAGAGTCCTCCTCGACCTCCATGTCGCTTCCGGGGGCAGAAACGCAACCGGGAGTCCGGAAGAATTTGCTGCCCTCCTGAAGCGCTACACCATCGAACGATCCCGCCCTTAATCTGACGGTGCTACTGTCGTCAGGCACATCCAACAGCCTGTCGATCGATCGTGTCTTTTCTAACACCACAACTGGCAACCTTCTGCCCCCCCCAGAAAACGCGGGGCAGCCTGAACCTAAAGGTCCAGGGAGGGATTCTCCGGCGGAGCCGGTACCCTCCTGGGGTAGTTTTATTTTGAATGTTGCACTGTCCATCGTTATAGCATCAATCTCGGAAGTCCGTGTTCCTGCGTTAGTCGTCGTGTAAGCATCATCGGGTACCCATTTACTAGCCAAGGTCATTGTGTCGATATCTAACTCCCGTACAAATTTGCCCCCCCCAGAGAACGTGGGGCAGCCTGGACCCGAAGGCCCAGGGAGGGATTCTCCCTTTCGGGTACCCTCCTGGGGTAGTTCACTTGGATTTGTACTCATCATTCCCAGAAACTACTCCTCCAGTTCGCGGTACGCCCGCCGGGACCGGTATTAAACACCGGCCCCGCCGGCCGCTACCCGGAACTGGGCCGTTGGGGCTCAAAATGAGCCCTCATCCGCCCCAGCCCGGTACTGGGGGTGCCGCTCACACACCACCCCCAGGAGTTTTTAACGACTCTCCAGTCGGCCAGAGATCAGCCGCCGGTCAACATGACCGACGTTGCCCGGGGTGCGCCACGCGGAGGCTCTCTGACGTGCACCCCACCCCAACCTAACCTAACCTAACCTTTTTTTTTTTTTTTTTTTTTTTTTTTTTTTTTTTTTATTCTGGAGAAAATCCTGCATCGGATACCCTCACACCGCCGGGGGACAGTGTGAGGGTTATGTGGGACTCTTACCCACTAAAAACTCCAGAGCCGCTTGCGCATAGTGGACCAGGGTACGGGATCGCGTGAGCATTACTCCGCGCCCTGGTCGCGCGCCTCGATCGCCCGCTGATGTTATTTGCGGGGATCTTCCTCCCGTGGAGAGACATTCTCCCCACCCCTTCTTGCTTCATCTTGAAGCGCGGCAACCCGGTAAACCAGTGCCCCTCGGGTCTTCCTCCTAAAGTGGCGGCGAACGCCCCCGCATTCGCCACCAGGAGGGGATGTTAGGGAGGCCTCAGGTGGTCGAGGCCTCCGCGTCGTCGTCTCCCACGACGATCTCCCAACAGCCTGGAGAAGCTAGGGGCCATTACAGCTCCATAGCTTCTCCGGCTTCAGGCCCCACTGAGGCGCTGGGCGCAGAGTCCTGCGCTATCCCTCCCTTCTTCCTCCTCCTGCTCGAAGAGTCGCAGGCGTTGCTGCCGACCTTATGGTTTGCCGGTTTACCGGCCTCGGCACACACCGGGCAGTGCACAGCAGCGGAGCATTCCGCCGCCTTGTGCCCAGCCACGCCACAGCGGAAGCACAACTCGCTTCGGTCCACTTTGGACTTACAGCTTCGCCGTACGTGGCCAGCCTCAAGGCAGCGGAAGCACCGCAATGCCCTAGGCTGCAACAGCTTCGCCTGGATGGAGACCCATCCGAGCAGGATTCGGCCTCCCTGCGTCACCTTCTTTGCCGCCGCTACCGGACAGCGCACCAGCACGCTGCCAGACCCGCGGGGGGGGCGATGGATTTCCCCCACCCTCACCGAGCTGGCAGAACAGCTCCCTCTAGTGGCGACCGCCCAGGCGATCTCCTCCTTCGTAACGGAGTCGTCCAGCCCCGTCAGGCGCATCTCCACGCACTTCATGGGCCTGGAGACCTGGACGACTCCGTCACCCACCTTCTCCGAGAAGACGGCCTGGAGCTGCTCTGCCAGGCGGTCGGCCTTAGCAGCGCTCGTCGCCCCGGGGACTTCGAGCTTGCGCGCTCCGGTGGCTGTCTCCCTTATCTTAAGGAAGGGTATTTCAAGGCTAACGACGTCAACCTCCTTCTTAGCCAACGCCAACACCGACTTGTAGTCGATGCCCTTGGCTGCCGCCTCCGGCTGCAGCTTCAATACCACAGCCGAAGAACGGGGCACCGACAGCTTGGGCGGCGACTTCTTCTTGGCCTTGTTCGGCGCCGGGGCTTTGGCCGAGCTCTTCTTGGCCCCCTTCTTCACCACTGTGGACCACGTCTCACCCTCCACAGCTGATGAAGAAGGAGCTGGACCTGGACGTCGAATGGCCTGCTCCGCCTCCTTGGCAGCCATCGACTTCTTAGTCTTCTTCTTTTTCCCCTTGTTGTTAGCGGGGCAGCCACACTACCAGAGGGCACGACCTCCGGTGCCGCAGGAGCTGGCGCCGTTTGGGGAGCCCTACGATCTCCCGCTAGAGGGGGGCGTAAAAATCGGCCCTCCACTGCCTCCATGTAGGACCTCATCCTACCTCCTATCTCCTGCATCATTTTTTGCAGGGCGCTGTCCAGCATCTGCTGAGTCACCACCGCCGATGACTCAGCAGAAGACTCCACCGCCCGCCGCTTCGGCAAGGGTAGGAAGTCTTCCCTGCTTTCTCTGCATGGAGAAGGAGGAGGAGGGTCCTGGTCGTCTATGTCGGCCAGGGAAGTCACAGGGGTGTAGACCTGACGGGCCTGCCGCAGGCTGGCTTTGACTTCCTCCAGTTCTTTGCGGAGCTCCGCTACCTCCTCAGCCCTCTTCGCCTCATTGGCTTTAAGCCTTTCATAGGCCTCCCGGAGTTTTGTGAACTCCTCCGTCTCATTTGTTTTTGCCAACAGGAGCGCCCTCTCCCGTATGGCGTCTGCGGCCTCGTTCAAGGCACCTCGGGTCCCCCCCTTGAGGTTCATGCACCTCTTGACGACGTCTATGATGACATCGACGTCATCGACGATGCCTTGCTGCAGCTCTGAGGCTAGCTGCTCCCTAGAGGCAGGTGCAGCTGGCCTTTTCGCGGCTCGCCTCATCCTTGCTTTCGAAGCAATCGCCACAGACTCCTCCTCTGCGTCCAGCTGTAGCCCTTGCTTCTTTAGAAGGAGGTATTGCTCTTGGGCGTGAGCGAGCCCCACATACTCTCCCGTTGTGGCAGGCCTACCTCTCTTCTTCCTCTTCTCCCTAGATGGTATGGGAGAATCCTCGTCCAACTCCATGTCGCTCCCAGGGGCTGAAGAGCACCCAGAGCGCACGAAGAACTTCGTACCGCTGCTTCCACCCGGCAGCGATAACCTATCAATCGAAGCGGTCCTTTGCAGGACCACTACCGGCAACCTTTCGCCCCCCCCAGAAGACGCGGGGCAGCCTGAGCGATGCTCAGGGAGGGATTCTCCGACTTCGGAGAAGTCGGTACCCTCCTGGGGTAATCTTATTTTAAAAGTTGCGCTTTCCATCATGTTTCTGTCGGTCTCGAGAGTCCGTGTTCCTGCCAGTGTCGTCGTGTTTGCGTCATCGGGTATCCATCGGCTTGCCAAGGTCATTGTATTTACGTCCAACTCACGTACAAACTTGCCCCCCCCAGAAAACGTGGGGCAGCCCGAGCCCGAAGACTCGGGGAGGGATTCTCCCTTTCGGGTACCCTCCTGGGGTAGTGTTATTGAATTTGTACACTCCATTTTCAACACCACATACCTCCAGTTCGCGGTACGCCTGCCGAGACCGGTATAAAAACCGGCCCCGCCAGCCGCTACCCGGAACTGGGCCGTTGGGGCTCAAAATGAGCCCTCATCCGCCCCAGCCCGGTACTGGGGGTGCCGCTCACACACCACCCCCAGGAGTGTTTAACGACTCTCCAGTCGGCCAGAGATCAGCCGCCGGTCAACATGACCGACGTTGCCCGGGGTGCGCCACGCGGAGGCTCTCTGACGTGCACCCCAACCTTTTTTTTTTTTTTTTTTTTTTACCCTGGGGAAAATCCTGCATAGGATACCCTCACGTTGCCGGGGGACAACGTGAGGGTTATGTCGGACTCTTACCGACTAAAAACCCCAGCTCCGCTTGCGCATAACGGACCAGAGTGCGGGATCGCGTTAGCATTACTCCGCGCTCTGGTCACGCGCTTCGGTCGCCCGCAGGTGTTCGTGACGGGGACCTTTCTCCCGTGGGGAGCCATTCTCCCCACCTTGCTTCATGCTGAAGCAGCGGAATACCCGGCTTCAGGCCACACGGGTCTTCCTCCCTATGTGGCAACGAACGCCCCCGCGTTCGCTGCCGGGAGGGGATGTTATGGAGGCCTCAGATGGTCGAGGCCTCCGTGTCATCTTTGCGGCGAATAAGCCTGGAGAAGCTATGAGCCATTACGACTCCATAGCCTCTCCAGCTTCAGGCCTCACCGAGGCACTGGGCGCCTCCTGCGCCTTCCCTCCGGACGCCGGAGCCTTCCTTGTCGGCCTGCCATCCTTCCTCCTGATCGAGGAGTCGCACGAGCCGCTCCCGACCTTATGATTTGCCGGCTTCCCGGCTCCTTCGCACACAGGGCAATGCACGGCGGCGGAGCATTCCGCTGCCTTATGCCCGGCCACGCCACAGCGGAAGCAGAGGTCACTGCGGTCTACCTGCGACTTGCAGGTCCGCCGCACGTGGCCGACCTCCAGGCAGCGGAAGCACCTCGTTACCCTGGGCTCCAGGAGTTTCACCTGGAGCGCTACCCATCCCAGAAGGATTCGCCCTTCCTTCGCTATCTTTTTAGCAGCTGCCACCGGGCACCGGACAAGGACACTGCCCGACCCGTACGGAGCACGGCGCATCTGCCCCACCTTCACCTGCTTGGCCGGGCAGCCTCCGTTAAAGGCCACAGCCCAGGCGATCTCCTCGGTGGTGATGGAATCGTCCAGGCCCGTCAAGCGTATCTCGACACTCTTGAAAGGCCTTGACACCTGGACCATTCCCTCACCCACCTTCTCGTCGAAGACCGCCTGGAGCTGTTCAGCCAGTTGGTCCGCCTTAGTCGCGCTCGTGGCGCCAGGCACCTCCAGTTTGCGGGCTCCAGTGGCCGTCTCCCTGATCTTCAAGAAGGGGATGTCCAAAGCTGTGACGTCCACCCCCTTCTTGGCCAGCATCAGCACCGACTTATAGTCGACGCCACTGGAGACCGCTTCCGGCTTGATGGTGACAACCACGGCGGACGACCGAGGCACCGAAAGTTGGGCCGGTGACACCTTCTTCTTCGTCGCCACTGGGGCTTTCTTCTTGTCCTTCTTGGACCCTTTCTTCACTACCGTGGACCACGTCTCGCCCTCCACGGTAGCTGACGAAGAAGGAGCCGGCTGCCGGGCGGCCTCCGCCTCTTTGGCAGCCATCGACTTCTTTTCTTCTTTTTCTTCCCCTTTTCAGGGGGTGTCACGTCCGAGGGCTTGGAGGGAGGCTGGGTCGCAGGTGCCTCCGGAGCGGGATCTGGGCGCCGAGTTCTGCGGTCGCCCGCCAGAGGGGGCCGCAGAAGTCTGCCCTCCATCGTCTCCATAAACGACCTCATCCTCCCTCCGATCTCCTGCATCATACCTTGCAGGGCACGGTCGAGCGTCTGCTGGGTTACCACGGCCGACGGCTCCACCGGTGGTTCGGCTGAGGTCCCCGCAGTACGCCGCCGCGGCAAGGGTAGGAACTCATCCTCAACTCGCCGAGGAGGAAGAGGGGAGTCCTGACTCTCTAAGTTGACCCCATCAGAAGAAGCTCCAGGGGCCTGTTCGTCTCGGCAAGGCTGCCGGAGACTCTCGCGAAGCTCCTCGAGCTCCTTGCGAAGCCCCGCAATCTCCGCAGCCTGCCTCGCTTCATTGGCCTTCAATCTCTCATATGCCTCCTGGAGCTTCCTCATCTCCTCAGAGGTGTTAGATTTGGCCAGGATCAGGGCCTTCTCCCTGATCGAATCTGCCGCTTCGTTAAGGGCACCCCGACTTCCACCCTTCAAATTCATACATTTCTTGACGACGCCGAGTATGACGTCGACGTCGTCAAGAATGTCTTGGGTCAGCTCAGAGGAGAGTTGCTCCTCTGAGACTGACCTAGCCGGTCTCTTGGCGGCACGTTTTAGTCTCGCCTTTGCAGCGAGTGCCACCGTCTCTTCTTCCACTTCCAATTGTAGGGACTGCTTCTTGAGGAGCAGGTTATTTCTCCTGGGCGTCAGCCAGCCCTATGTATTCGCCCGTTGTTGCGGGCCTTCCCCTCTTCTTCTTTTTCTTCCTTGGGAGGGAGTCTGCCAGTCTTCCTCCACCTCCATATCGCTCCCAGGAGGCGGAGGCGCAGCCGGTACTCCGGAAGAACCTGCTACCGGAGTACAATGTTTCCTCTTCGACGTTGGCCGCCGGTGTTCTGGCCGACCAACGACTATCGCCTACGTCCAGCAATCTATCTAAGAGGGGGTCCTCTCGAGAACCACCCTCGGCTCCTGCAACCTTGCGCCCCCCCAGAAAACGCGGGGCTGCTTGGACCCAGGGTCCAGGGAGGGGATTCTCCGGCAGTTACCGCGGTACCCTCCTGGGGTATTCTTATTTTCAAAGTC